>QRFJ01000271.1:501372-1051862 GCA_006176705.1 Cocos nucifera
ACCTGAGATATGTGAGAATGTTTGACAAAGTTAATAGCCAATAGTCCTATTCATGAGGTAGGCTAGGCTGTGTCTAAAGGTCAATACAATTTATTTGGACTTGCACCCTTATCTTAGCCAAGCTTTCAAGCCTACCTTTTTGCCTTAATCCTAGTTCTTATTTAAATTTTAAACTTTGGATTCGATCTCAGACTTCCATACCATCTTTTAATTTTTAAATATTAAAACTATTAAATATTTTAATAATACTAAATATAAATGATTAAATATTATAACCTACAATATTCTTGTTGTCCTCCTATTAAGTTCATGTATCAACAACAATTATTAATTAAGTATACAAATATATCAAACATAAATTGACAGCACATGAAAAATAAAAAAAATAAAAACTTGGATCGATCTTTAATCCCTAGCCCAAGCCTAGGCTTATTTACTTAAATATGCATGTTTTTTTAGCGTATTTTGGTTTATCAAGTCTAAAATCACAGTCTAAGCTTGCCCAAAGAACTTAGGGGTTTGAGTGGGTCTGAGCAAGCCTCTTAGCTCATAAAGAAAGTCTAACAACTAAGTAGCTTGAAGATCCTTCCTCTATTTACATCAAGAAAAAAAAAAAAAACCTAGTAATCTTCATCACCTCTCTCTCTCTTTCCCTTTCTTTTGTTTAGCCTCTCCTCTGATTACTTCTCATTTTATTTTAAGGAATCCTCTAGTCACTTTGCAATTATATGTACCTCTATTAACTTTTCAATCATCCATCCTATTTAATCGCAGCAACACCAGTTTCCTTCCAGGGAACCTAGTAACTCGACCCATACTCTCTTACCAGCCCATTCACCAACCCAAGGTGCATCAAAGTTGAACTTGGACTAATTTATTTTTTGAGTTTGAACTAGATTTTCTTTGCTCAACTCAGGCTCAGCTAGATGTTTGTTGCTTTTGAGCCAAGAAAATTGGAACCTAGCTTGCTCATCTTCAGCTTATTTACATTCTTAATTATCGAGGTGTCGACTAATGTCCTTCTATAGGTATATGTGCCTTTTACCATCTAAGATATGTACTATAAAAGAGGAATGTGGTGGTACTTCATTTACATTTGCTTTAATGCTCTAGGAATAGTTGAAAACCATGATGGGCAATGGATAGGATCAAACCCAACAATCCTGCATGTAGTTATAATAATAATAAAAAAATTAAAATTATAGTATTGTCATCTCTTATATATCCAAGTCTAAATCAGCTCAATGATACATATTAAGATGTGTTATCAATTTTTTTGATCAAGAAGACATCAATCAGCTAGGCGTATAGGCCCATATCATATTGATGAAAATTGTAAGCCATATGAGGTGTTAACTAAATTTAATTTTTTTGGGGTATATTAGCATTGCTTATAGTCATTAAATCTTGTTTCTTTTATTTGATATAGATTGTGTCTACATCTCAATCCAAAATCTTCTTTTTTTGAACACTAATTAGGCAAGTGTCATGGCCCAACTTTATGCTACATGGCATTAATTTGTTGTTTGTAAATATGGGCATGTTGGTTATTTGGTGCATATTAGGCAAGCATCTATTAAAAGAATACTAGTGGTTATAGGTGCATTTGAGCTAAAGTGAAAGCTAGCTAGGTTTCAAAATGATAAACAGAATAAAGAAAAAAAAGGTTATAACCAATTGTTATACACTAAGAATCCATCTCTTATTTTGAAAGGTATGGCAAATAGGCAAGAAGTTGATATTTAGAAATTTCATTCTTGAACAAACATTTTAGCTCTTTCTTATCTCATCAATAATTATGCACATTAACCTACCCCTATTATCCTTTCTTCTTAACCATAAATGTTTGATATCACTAAAATATAAGCATATTATAAAATGGTTATCTTTTTTTTTAAATATATGCAGATAATCTAATATGTAATTGTTGGTCTTGTATCAAGATTTTCAATGTATTAGTTTTTTAAAAGAATGTTCAAAAGTGGTATATTCAATCAAATATTTAAATAAGCATCTATCTTATTGCCCTTTCTATAAATTAAGAAACTAAAGTAGGATTTTTGTTCCCAATTTTTTCTAAAAGAAGGCTAAAACCTAAACCAGTATAATCTAGCAACTACATGAAATTATTTTTTTGGCTTATAAATATTAATATACCTTCATTAAGTTATTGACATGGATAACATCTAAACACCAAATGCATTCTCCATGTGATCCATATAAAGAAAAAAAAAGGTTGTTTCAAGGTCATAATTTAGGTGACTCGAATTACATGGAAGTTGGCTTCAATTTAACAACCAGGATAAAAGAAAAAGAAATTGTAGTCAAGCAAGCATTACATGCCAAGTATCCTCTTATCTATCTGCCAAGTATAGCAAATAGATAGATATGTTGGTTTATGGATTTTTACTCTCTGAATAAAATTTTTGTCTCTTGCTTATCTCTTCAATAATTTTGTACATGAACCTATCCTTATCCCTTGTCCTATTCTCCTTAATCACATGAAATTTTATATTGCTACAAAAATATATATTATAAAATGGTTATTATTATTCTTGAATATGTGGGAATAATATAATATCTAAATGGTAGTCCTCCAATATGATTTTTAGTCTATCAATTTTTATAAACCTTGTTCAAAAGTGACCTTTTGAAAATTTAATTAAATATTTATTCCATTGCCTTTCTTAGAAATAATAAAATTGGAATAGAGTTTTTACTTATAATTATTTTTGTAAGAGAAGGCCCAAACCTAAACCATCATGAATCATGGGTTCTTTGCTTCTAAATATTCATATATTGATTATTTGATACATCAATAGGTAAATGGTTATGAAAATTTTGATCTTAGATCTATTTGAACTAAAATGAATGCTGGTTTCAAATTACCTAACATGACAAAAGAAGAAAACAATAACCAATTAGGCATTATTTGCCAAGAATTTTTCTATTCTTTTACCACATGAAAAATGGTGGATAGGTGGTCTATAGACTTTTTACTCTCCATAAAAAACTTATTTATTTCTTATCTCTTCATTAATTATATATATGAATCTATCCTTATCTCTTGCTCATTAATTATATGGTTTTTGTATATAGGCATATTGTAAAATGGTCATTATTCTTGTTTTTAAAATGATGAAAATAATCTAATGTCTAAATATTGGTCGTGCACCAAGATTTCCTACATGTGTATGTACATACTTTTTCTAGCAAACCCTACTTAAAAGTGATGTATCCATTTAAAAAAGCAAGTCCAAATTAGCAAAAGAGATAGAAGAAGAAAGTTATTATCCTACTCTTCTTTTGCCAAGTATGGCAAATAGGCAAAAGGCAACCTATAGATTTTCACCCTTTAATAAATTTTGCATCTCCTTCTTATCTCTTCATTAATTGTGTGTATGAATATATCTTATCATTTCTTTAACTATATGGGATTTTATATAACCAAAATATAGGCATATGACAAAATTATTATTTCTCTTCTTTTAAATATATGGTGATATCTAATATTTAAATGTTGGTCCTGTATTATATTTCCAATATATTCATTTTCAAAAAACTTGTTCAAAAATGCTATGTCCATTTAAAAATTTGATTAAATTGCCTTTCATGTAAATTATAAATCTCGAATAGAGATTTTATTTATAGTTCTTTCGATAGGAAGTTGTTAAGAAAGAACAACAAATTATTTATTTTAAATTACATGTAAATATATATTAGCATGTCTTTAACCCCATATCAATTGTGTATTAGAAAAATCTTGGATGCTTGTATAGGACTTAGGAATATAAGTAATATTTTTCTAGCCTTTTTGAATGAGATCCGGTATTGTTATGAATGGCATCAGAGCAAACTCGACTGATGACCTATGTGGACTAGGAGATAATGTAGCGCAAGCCTATTTTGGATTTATCATAAGCTGATAATAGTATTTATGATTGAATTTTTTTGGATTTTGATCTTAAGCTTAGTAAAGTTACTAAGATTTAAATAAAGAGAGTATGTAAGATCCCGTGCTAGTATGTGTATGTGTGTTTTTCTTTTTATTGATAGAAGTGCTATTATGTATTTAATCTAACATTAGTCTTGTGCTGGAGAGATCATGAGTATTTATATAGAGTGAAGAAATTTAAATAATATGTTTTGGCACCTTATGGGGTGAGATCCTAGGTTATTACAGTATCCTTCATTTGTTGACAATCATATGCTTAGCTTTTCACTTGCAAACATTAGTATACTAACTAATTGGTATTGTGAACTAGCAAATAGTTATCAAAAGGATACTAATGGTTATAGATGCATCTATTCTATTATATATATATATATATATATATATATATATATATATATATATATATATATATATATATATATGAAATAGAGATTTATTTTATGTAGAATTTTTAAATCGCTATGTGGATATCTATATTAATGATGTCGATATTAATGTGCTAGGCCATAATTAAAATTTATTGCTTAATATCCAATAATTACTAATAATATTGGTATTAATTTGCTTAGCTATTGAAGCCTTGTATTTATTATGATTTGTTATATTATTATTGCATTTTAGGAATACCTGATGAAAGAAGAAAAAATCATACCCCATGCGTCACATAAAATTAGTATTAGTGATGTCAGCATTAATGATGGGAGTTAATGCATGAGGGCTTTTATGTAGAGGATTTTTATTGACCATATAGATGCCGATAATAGTAACAAATTTTTTGCTTGATTATTGTTAATCAACGAACCGTTACATGCCAAGAACTCTCCTATCATTTAAGTATAACAAACATACAGATAAGTGGCCTATAAATTTTCACTCTCAAACAAATATTAGCTATTTCTTATCTCTTCATTAATTACATTCATGAACCACTTCAGGGTATCAACACTTTTAGAAGGTTTAGAGAGTTGAAAAATTCCCACAAGCAAACCCTTGGAGATCATAGAGAGGGAGAGAGTGAGGTAGCCACCATCCATCCCTTAGAAGTCATGGAAGATCTTGTTTTGATTGTTGGTGCTGGCCCCTCAGGCCTTGCTGTGGCTGCTTGCCTTGCAGTCCTCTCGATTCCCTTCATTATACTAGAGAAGGAGGATTGTATTGCTTCATTATGGAAGAAGAGAACTTATGATCGTTTGAAGCTACATTTAGCTAAACAATTTTGTGTTTTGCCTCACATGCCTTTCTCCTCGACAACCCCAACATTCGTTCCCAAAGATCTTTTCATCCAATACTTGGATGAATATGTTGAACGTTTTGTTATAAACCCAATTTTCAACATGAATGTAGAGTCGGCCACATATAATCGGAACATCGAAAACTGGAATGTCAAAGCTTGCAACACTAGGTCTGGAGAGGTCAAAAAATACATAGGAAAGTTTCTTATTGTGGCAACCGGGGAGAACAACAAGAGCTTTATTCCAAACTTTTTTGGCCTGGATAGCTTTACCGGTATGGTTATCCATTCATCAAACTATAAATTGGGGGCCCCATATGTAGGACAATATGTCTTGGTGGTTGGCAGCGGCAACTCGGGGATGGAGATCGCTTATGATCTTGCCAACTTTGGTGCAAAAACTTCTCTTTGTGTTCGGAGCGCAGTATGTAAATTTTGCATCACAATATCTTGTTTATGATTCATAATGCAATTTTATATTAGTTGGTGTTTACATGCTTAGAATTTTTTATTATCTATGATTGTTCAATTAGTCCTTAATTTTCTTAATGAATAATGGAACATGGATCATTGCTTGTTGTTAAATTCTTATTATGTTTGTCATTGCTTTCTTTTCTTATTCATTTGAGAAAGTTGTCCAAAAATGGATGGATTCTCCTTTTAACATTGTTAGCCTTTACTTTTCAAGCGTATATGCATGCAAGTGATACTATTAGATCACTGTATTTTGGGGTGTGAATCGATCGAATTATTGTACACCACAAACATTATTATAAGATATCTTAGATTCCAAGTTGCACACTTGTGGAATACTTCTTTGTGGAGTATTGGAAACCTAAATCAAAATTAAGTAGGTCAAGTTCAATGTTAGACTGGACTTGAGGATCACAAGCTAGGGCAAATATTTTAACATAAATTTGGTTTGGCATGGTAGATCTAGGTCACTTTTGACTAATTTATATCCTATTTTGCCAAATTTGTGCCTAATTCCAAAGGAAAGATGGGCATATATAAAGATTGATGCTTAGTCCTTCAATTTTTGGTCTATTTACATGGCTAGAAGTTGTAATTGAAACATGAATCCAATGAACCATCTAGACCCAGCCTAGTTAACTCAAACCGAGGTCGCGTACGGGTCTAGCAAATCGGTTCGAGTTGCAAGTGACTCAGATAATACATCAAATTAATATAAGAACATCAAAGACTTGCTAGAAAAAAATAAAAGAAACGGAAATCTAATCCACCCAACTTGACCCTCCATTCTTCTGACCTCTATTCTTTCCTCTTCTCGCCTTTCCCTTCTATTCTCTTCTCCTCCTCCTGCGAGCTTGATCTCATCATCTTCGAGTCTACTCCGAATGCTTTCTCTCGATCCCTGTGTTGGACACCTTGATTTTCATTTTTATGACACTGGGGTGGGCATGGCGTCTGCGTTGGCATTGGAATCCAACGCCATCTCTTCTATCTTTTGATGGGATGCTGGATCTTGATTTCAATGGGTACGTGGATTTCAGTTCTTCGATTCAGTTTTTGTTGTTATTTAGGTCGTTAATTTATGTTAATTCTTTTAGAAAAATTTATGATAGATTGATTTAGGTAATTTTGTATTTTTGGATTTGTTATGTTAAAAGATTAGGTTTTGTTTGGTTTTATATTTATGGCGTTATGATTCTTTGCTTGGAGAACAATATATTTGATTTTAGGGTTCTTAAGGATTTCTAGGTATTAAGGTCAGATTTGTAGAAAATCATCCTCTACCACCGGTTTGTCTGTTCTCCATTCTACATGGTCTTGGTGGTTAGTCAATTAGATCCCTAGGTTCATGATGGTCAAGGTTTTCAGCCTCGGATCGATCATGAGCTTAATTGAATTGAATGTAATTAGCCCAACATCTGATTAGGTTAGATTTGCTATTGCCGAATCCAAATACAATTTTTTTTTTTGCTGAATCCAAATACAATATCATATGCAAGTATCTTATTATATTGTACAATCCAAATAATCAATTTAGAAAAGAAGTATGTGCGATTTGGTATATTTTGCCAGTATATTGTCCCAGTCTACTTATAAAGAAAAAGGTGGGGGTGTCAGTGAGCTAGGTAGGGTTTACTTGGCTCAATTGAAATGAAGCCCAAAGATCCTAGGCTTGAGCCCCATCAGACTGGATAAATTTTTAGGCTAGTCGGGCCTAAATGAGGCCCAATTCTCCATTAATGCCAATTCATTTTTAGATGCACGTTAAAGCCTAGGCCTTGCATGAACATTTTTGGTTTTTCATGGGTTCTTACTTAATTGAGCTTCAGGACCTAAAAACTAAGCCACATCTTGAATCTTTCTATTTTAGGTAAATCTTCAAGCCTGACTTGGTTCATTCACAACCTTTAGAAAATGTACAAGGAATACCACTGCTAAGCAAAAATTATTAGCTTTGACCTTAGCCAAAAGAGCAAGGTTCGCCGAACTAGCCCGAACCGAATAGTTTAGGGCATGCCAAACGATGCTAGTAGTTTATCGGTGTGGTTCGGCCGCTGGAGGAAGAATTTTGGATTGAAGCTCTTCCGTGATTATCAATTGCATTAGGCTAAGCATCAAAATGGACTTCTATGGGAGTGGAATTTATCCCCAATAGTGTTGTTGATCTTGTGTATCTTTAGCTACAAAAGCCATAAAACAGGAAAGAATTAAACTTTTGGTGTTATGCCATGTAAATTTCACATCAAGATATAATGCAGAAGAAGCAAACTTATATTAAAAATTAGCATATGATTTCTTATTAATCAGCAATGCTATTTGTGCTTCTTTACATTTCCATGTATTGATATACTTATCAATTGTAGATGATGAACGGGATGGTAATTATGTGATCAAAATTTTGCAGTTCCATGTTGTTACAAAAGAAATGATATATTTGGGAATGATACTCTTGAAGTACCTTCCGCTGTTCCTGGTCGATGCCCTCGTTCTCCTACTTGCTAAATTTAGATTTGGGGATCTGTCCAAGTATGGCATTGTTAGGCCCAAGAAGGGTCCATTTTTCCTCAAGGCTACGGCAGGTAGGTCTCCCGTCATAGATGTTGGAACGGTCGGCAAAATCAAAGCTGGGGAGATTCAGGTACTTGTGACCATCAGACATTTCCAAACAAGTTTTATATCATATTATATTCTGAAAATAATTTTCGAAACAATGAGATATTATGGAGCAAGTCTGATGTATATGTTTTGTATTATATACTTCTCTCATATTATATATGATGCGTGGTAACAGGTCCTACCGGCACTTACAAGGATCAATGGTAATGAAATTGTATTCGCGGATGGAAAATCACGTTATTTTGATGCTATCGTTCTTGCTACTGGATATAAAAGTTCAGCAAACTGTTGGCTCCAGGTAGCAAATTTATTTATTTTGCTTGAAGAAGGAAAAAAATAAAATCATACCAGTCTCCTTCTTGACTCTCTTTTTTTTTTTATTTTTTTTTTTATTTTTATTGGATGAGGATGACCTTTTAAACGAGCAAGGATTCCCAAAACAAAAATTTCCCCAGCACTGGAAAGGGAAGAATGGTGTTTATTGTGTCGGGCTATCAAGAATGGGACTTGCAGGCGTTTCAAGGGATGCTGAAAATATAGCAAACGACATCCATATGATCCTAAAAGCGAAGGGAGCCATGTAAGTTGATCGGTGCTAATTTGATTGTAATACATCTGTTATGAAGAACAGAGACTTATCAAACATTATGTAATACTCCAAAATATGGATGGTTTTGTTTGCATTGCTCGCCAGAGATGTCTACTTCAATATTGTATTGTTGAGATGGTGATGTCGGATGTTGATTAGATTAAAGTTGGTATCATAGGACTCCTCCTTCGGATGGGGAGGGTCGGGCTTGGTGGCAGTCAGCCAGACCTGAAAACTGGTGGAATTAGGGGGATGGGATGTGTGGAATTGTGGGTACTTGGGGGGAGCGAAAGATCGGGCTTTTAAAGTTAAAGATTGAATACCCATGTGATGGTGCTAAGAACAAAGAGAGCCATGAAAATTGAACAATGATGAATTTGGTTGTGGTATATTTTGCAAGTTCGAGATGCATGCCTTGGCATAGGCCGTTTTTCAAACATAATGATATATATAGCAAAGTATGGGTGGTCTTTTCAAAAATGCGTACCTTTTACCCTAAAAATAGGTGTCCATATCGTCATCAAATGTTCAAGCCCATTAAATTGTCTCATGATTTTGCATGTGTGACTAAAGTTGGTACCATTCAAGCTTATATTGGCTCCATTGCCGAGGGCGGGGATGCAAATGGGCTGGTTCGGGCCAGGCCAGCGCTTGCCCTATCTGATCCTTGATGGTTGACTGTTAATTTGGGTGATTCTTTGCTCACCACTTGTGGTGTAGAAAATCGAACATGATGGCTCTAGCTTTTCTATAAATGATGGCGTAGCATCATTAATCACGATCTTTTTAAATACATCAGAAGCCATTTTTGCTTTCATTATGTAGCAAAAAATTAATTTTAAGACGTTTTTGTCCTCGTTGCTTATCGAAGAAAAAGAAAGGCCAAAATCCGATTAGAATCTTTTCATCTTCTTTCCTAAAATGTTCTTTTATTTTTCCTCCACTCTGACGATCAACATTTTTCTCGTTTCTTTTTCGGAGAAGAAGAGCATTTCGATTGGATCATATCTGCAGTGAGTGTTTTGACATACCACAGAAGATGTTCTATTGGTTGAGGGAGCATTTTTAGATAACCACTGCGGTGAGCATTTTATTCAGTTTTGGCTCCTAAAAAGTTGGAGTTTAAAAGACATCAAAGAGAAGACAATGAAGAAGAAAAAATGATCAAAGAGAGAACAACAATGATTGTTTATAAGGGAGAGGATGCCCCTACAACCTTCAGGAGACATGAAATAGCGGAAAAAGAAGAAGGTAAACTCATTTTAAGGTTTGGACACTCTTTTCAAGATTTAGGACATTTATTAAAGATTTTTACTTTCTCGATTTATTCCAGAGCAGTTTACTTTTAAATTTTATATTAATTAAGTATAACCTTCTTTCATTAACAAACATCTGACCGATATGTGAAAATTATAACATCCTGTAGTAATACATGTTATGCCGAACGAAGTTTATGATATCGTGTATCAAAATCATGACCTTAATTCGAGATCTAAAACTATCTTTGGAAGGTATTTTATCTACAAGATGTTATAACATTAACATAGAATCTCATAAATTTGACCTAGGATATCGTAAAAATAATAAAAATTTTACTTATAACATATTTTACCTACAGGATGTCATAATACTAACCCTTAATATCATAATTTTAACTTAGGATGTTATAATATTATTAAAACTATCTTTGGATTGTATTTTACCAACAAGATGACATAATGTTAATATAGAATATCATAAATTTCAACTAGAATATTATAAAAAATTTAAAAATTATATTTGGAAGATATCTTACCTATATGTTATCATAATATTAATCTACAATATTATAATTTTGATCTACGATATCATAATATTATCAAAAATATTTTTGGAAGATATTTTATCAATTGGATGTCATCATTTTAACCTACAATATCATAATTTTGACTTAGGATATCATAAAAATATTCAAATTTAGATATTAATTTTAAATAAAAATTATGACATTCTATAGTTAAATTATTTTTTTAATATTATTTTTATATTATTATAATATTTTATATCAAAATTATAATATTTTTGATAAAATTATAATATCTGGTTGGCAAAACACCATAAGAAGATATTTTTTAAAAAAATTATGACATCCTATATCAAAATTATGATATTTTAGGTTAAAATTGTAACTTTTGTTATGTAAAATTCTTTCAAAAAAAAATTTTAAATATTATTATGATATTGTGTGTCAAAATTATGATATTTTAATTAAAAATTATGATATCTTGTAGTTAAAATATTTTTTGAATATAATTTTTGATATTATTATGATATTTTATATCAAAATTATAATATTATCGATAAAATTATGATATTTTAGATAAAATTATGAGATCGTGTTGGTAAAATACTTCTATAAGATATTCTTTAAAAAAATTATAATATCTTATTTTAAAATTATGATATTCTAAGTTAAAATTATAACTTTTTATATGCAAAATTTTTTTGGAAGAAAGTATTAAATATTATTCTGACATCGTGTGTCAAAATTATGATATTGTATATTAAAATTATGATATCCACTAGTCAAATTACCATTCGCATATTATTTTTTATATTATTATGATATTTTATATCAAAATGATGATATTTTAGATGAAATTATAATATCATATGAAATTATAACATCATGTTGGCAAAACACCTCCGTAAAATATTATTTAAAAAATTTATGACATCTTGTTTTAAAATTATGATATTTTAGATTAAATTTATGACTTTCTGTATGTAAATTTTTTTTGGATGAAACTTTTAAACATTATTATGGCACCGTGTTTCAAAATTATGATATTTTAGATAAAAATTATGATATCATATAGTTAAAATACCTTCTAAATATAGTTTTTACTATTATTATGATATTCTATATCAAAGTTATGATATTTTAGATAAAATTATAATATCATGTTGGCAAAATATCTTCATAAGACAATCTTTAAAAAAAATTATGATATCTTATTTCAAAATTATAATATTTTAATTAAAATTATAATTTTTTATATATAAATTTTTTTTGGATAAAAGTTTTAGACATTATTATGACATCGTGTTCAAAATTATGATATTTTAGATAAAAATTATAATATCATGTAGTCAAAATACCTCTCGAATATGATTTTTGATATTATTATGATATTCTATATCAAAGTTATGATATTTTAGATAAAATTATGATATTTTTGTTAAAATTATAATATCATATTAGTAAAATATCTCCATAAGATATTTTTTAACAAAAAATATTGTATTCTATTTCAAAATTATGATATTATAGATTAAAATTATAATTTTTTTATGTAATTTTTTTTAAAAAAAATTAGATATTATTATAACATCTTATATCAAAATTATGATATTTCATGTAAAAATTATGATATTCACTAATCAAATTTTCATTCGAATATAATTTTTGATATTTTTATGACATTCTATATCAAAGTTATGATATTTTAGTTAAAATTATAACATCATATTGATAAAACACCTTCATAAGATATTTTTTTAAAAAAATATTATATTTTATTTTAAAATTATGATATTTTAGATTAGAATTATGATTTTTTGTATGTAAAATTCTTTTAGAAGAAAATGTTAGACATTATTATAACATCGTATATCAAAATTATGATATTTTAGATAAAAATTATGATATCCACTAGTTAAATTACCATCTGAATATTATATTTGATATTATTATAATATTTTATATCAAAATGATGATATTTTAGATAAAATTATAACACCATATTAACAAAACACCTATGGAAGATATTATTTTATAAAAAATTATGACATCTTACTTCAAAATTATGATATTTTAGATTAAATTTATGACTTTCTATATGTAAAATTATTTTGGATGGATGTTTTATGAGTTATTATGACATCATGTATTAAAATTATAATATTTTAGATAAAAATTATGACATCCCATAGTCAAATTATCTTTCAAATATGATTTTTGATATTATTATAATATTTTATATCAAAATTATGATATTTTTACTTAAATTATGTTATCGTATTGGCAAAAAAAATTTTATAAAATATTTTTAGAAAAAAATTATAATATTTTGTATCAAAATTATGATATTTTAGATAAAAATTATAACTTTATCTATGCAAAATAATTTTGAAAAAAAAATTTATATATTATTATGATATCATGTGTTAAAGTTATGATATTCCATCTAAAAATTATGATATTTTGATTAAATTACTTTTTGAATATATTATTTTTATATTATTATGATATTTCATTGATAAATCATCTTCGAAAGATATTTTTTAAAAAAACTATGACATCCTATGCCAAAATTTTGATATTATAGATTAAAATTATGATTTTATGTGTACAAATTTTTTTTGGAAGCAAGTTTTATATATTATTATGATAATATTATCAAAATTATGATATTTTAGATAAAAATTATGATATTTTATATATAAATTACCTCTTGATGCTAACTTTTGATATTATTATAACACTATATTTTAAAATTATAATATTACATGTTAAAATTATGGTATCAAATTTGTAAAACACTTACGAGAGATTAACAATCAAAATATTTTGATATCCTATATCCAAATTATAATATTACATGTTTAAATTATGATATTGTTGGTAATATTATATCCCAAAATTAATATATTGATAATGTTATGACATTCTATTCCTTTGAATGATATGCTGTTTATTACTTTAAATTTTTCTTGTTGATCGATTCTTTCTTGTAGTATCAAGTCAATTTTTTTTCAAAATATTTAAATGAAGAACTCTAATTTTTAAGAACTTCTGTACACTTGGAGTCTATATTCAAAATATCTAAAATATCAGTTTTTCTCCTATGCATGTAGAGCTAATCCGAAAGACTCTATTCGATGGCGCCTTTGTTGACATGGAGCCCTTTGTGATAAATAGGGTACTCCTCTCAGACATCATAAAATATTACATTAGAGGAGATCAATTTATTGTTGCTGAAAAGTAATAACATTCAATGCCGAGAAAGTGGCACTAATTGTGGATCTTCCATATCATGGGAAGAAAATCTTAATCACTGAAAAATATCCAAAGAAGAAGAAAAGGTTGTTCGACAGATTTGGGAAGAGTTTGAAGCTATAATATAAAGGGTTGAAATCTTTTATTGGTCAACTAAAACCATCAAAAAGAAAGAAGGATATTGAGGATGCCATCGGGCTTTAGATGGCATACATGTTTGCACTTTTCTTGGCTTCAAAGTCAAACCAGACTTATCCAAGAGATATGATCCTATTTTTAAATAGCTTATCTAAATTAAAATTTTTTGCATGGGCCATTTTCATCAAAAACTTGATGGTTGAGGTCCTTCCAGAGATTTTTGAGTATCTAAGGTTAGGAGAGCCACGCAAAGCAAAGAAGATTGATAAAGGAAGGAGGCAGTCCACTCTCCTTAGCTGTTCAGCAGTCCTCATGGTAAAATTAAATTATAGTATTTTCAAAGTATGATCTTTTTTTTAAAAAAAATTATAGTCTATTTTGACAAAATACTCATGTGCAGGTATAGTTTCTGGAGCAAATAAATATCAGAGCCAAATCTAACTCTTCAATATTTTCAAGATTATTGAGGTGGCATGACCGCAGAAAAAAGAGTCATAATTAAAATTTTGATAACATCCATCCCCACGAGATAAACCGACAATAATAAGCTATCATAGAATATCATAAGATATTATATATTTTTTAGACTGTCATATGATACTTTTCAAATATAATTTTTGATATTATTACGATATTCTATATCAAATTGATGATATTTTAGATAAAATTATGATATCGTATTGGCAAAATACCTATAGAAGTCATTTTTTATAAAATTTATGATATTTTATATCAAAATTATTAAATTATAAATTATAATTATAATTTTTTTATGTAATTTTTTTTTAAAAAAAATTTAGACATTATTATGACATCTTGTATCAAAATTATTATATTTTAAATAAAAATTATGATATCCAATTATAAAATTACCTTTCAAATATGATTTTTAATATTATTATGATATTCTATGCCAAAATAATAATATTTTAGATAAAATTATGGCATTGTATTAGCAAAATATCTTTTAAAAATATTTTTCATAAAAATTATGATATACTATATCAAAATTATGATATTTTAGATGAAAGTTTTAGACATTATTATAATATTCTATATCAAAATTATGATATTTTAGATAAAAATTATGATATCTTATAGTAAAATTATCTTTCAAATATAGTTTTTGATATTATTATGGCATTCTATGTCAAAGTTATGATATTTTAAATAAAATTATGATATCGTATTGGCCACCTCTGAAAGTTATTTTTAATAAAAATTATGACATTCTGTGTCAAAATTATGATATTTAATATTAAAATTATAATTTTTTTATATAATTTTTTTTTTAAAAAAAATTTTAGATATTATTATGATATTCTATATCAAAATTATGATATTTTATATAAAAATTATGACATCCATAATAAAATTATCTCTCAAATATAATTTTTAATATTATTATGATATTCTATGTTAAAATGATGATATTCTAGATAAAATTATGATATCGTATTGATAAAATAATTTCAAATTTTTTTTAAAAAAAATTATAATATTTTATATCAAAATTATGATATTTAAGATTAAAATTATGACTTTCTATATGTAAAATTATTTTGAATAAAAATTTTAGATATTATTATGATATCGTATGTTATAATTATGATATTTCAGATAAAAATTACGACATCCATATTAAAATTTTTTTCAGAATATGGTTTTTGATATTATTATGATATTCTATATTAAAATTATAATATTTTAAATAAAATTATGATATCATATTGGCAAAATATATCAAGAATACATTCTTTAAAATTATGATTTTTATTTCTTCTTTTATATTATTAGATCAAAGATGCTATTCGACCTGCCCTATAGGAGCACTGACTTCTCAATTCTATTAAAGTAAAGAAAAAGAGCACTCATAGTACCGATAAAGTAAAATTAGAGGAATCTATTTTAGTTGGTTGTATCATATGTGTACGACTAAGGATTAAAATTTAGCTTAGAAAAAAAAATCCTCATTCATGATAAGCTACTAAATTTTTTAATCAAAAAAAAAATAATGATAAAAAAGGGAGAAGGAGGAAGAAGAAATAGAGTTGAAAAGAAGGAAGATGATGTAAAATATGATGACAAAGAGGAATAGAAGAAGGAAAGAAAAAGTTTTAGAAAGAGGAAGGAGAAGGAAGAGGAGGAGAAGAAGAGAAAGAAGGAGGAGGAAGAAAGAAAAAAAATAGAGGACAAGAAGAAGAAGAAGAAAGAGGAAGAAAGAAAAATGGAGGAGAATAGGAAGGAGGAAAAAAAGAAAAAAGAGAAGAAAAAGGAAAAAAAGAAGAAGAAGAGGGAGCAAAAAGAAAGCAAAATGAAGGAGGAAGAGGAGAAGGTGCAAGAGGAGAAGAAGAGAAAGGAGGAAGAAAGAAAAAGGAAGAAGGAAAAGGAGAAGAAGAACAAGGAGAAGAAGAGGGAAGAGGAAGAAAGAAAAATGGAGAAGAAGAAGGCAGAGGAGAAGAAGAAGAGGGAGGAAGAAAGAAAAAAGGAGGAGGAGAAGAAGGTGGAGGAGGAGAAAAAGAAGAGGGAGGATGATAAGAAGGAGAAGGAAAAGAAGAAGAGGAAGCGTGAGGATGAAAGAAAGAGATGAAGGGAGCAGAACAAGAAGACTGATGTTGGGGATAAGCCAAAGACACTAACATATTCACTCGAGAGAAGGATAAAAAAAGAATACTGGATGCGCAAGGCCTTCCATTTGATAAAAGATTCAAATTATGAGATCAACCTACCAACAAAAAAGACTAAGATAGTCTCTAAATCTAAGAAAGTACCACTTCTAGATCTCTCAAATTTATCAAGCAAATAACGAAATGAAGAAGAGGTAGATATTTTTTTTTTAATTAATATTATGACATCTTCATACTGCATTAAATTTTTTAACCTGATCTTTTAATATAAGGATTTATTAAGCATTCACAAAAATATCAAGGTAAAGGTCTATTGTCTGAGAAGGATGATGCCATCAACAAAATATTCTTGACTGAAAGAATTATCTCGTAAGTGATTTATGACATCTATGACATCATATATAATATAGTACTTACTATTGATTTATGATATCTTATATTTTCTATTATAGTGAGGTTGTTTTCAATAATGCTGAAGGAAGCAGCATCACGAGGTCCAATCTTTATGACCTCCTATTTGCGAGAATGATAATTGATGATATAAGAATTCAAATCTTATTGAGATCTCAATTCTCATTCTTTATTTTAGATATCATATGTATTAATATGACTTCTATTTTTTTTACATCATAACATAATGCTTTGCATGAACAGATAATTGATGCTAGATAGGACTTTCTTGCAAAAAATAGAGTGAATGACTAGATTTGTACCATAAGTGCATCATTGCCCCTATAATGATAGCTGGTATGTATATTCAATTAACGGCAACACATCATAAACTAGCTGGCACAATGGGAGAATTAATTTTCAGTGGAGTTAGTGGTAACAAGAAGAAGGAATTTAGACTCTTTTTCAGCAACATCAACACAGAAAATGCCACTTGCACTTGATGGTTATGGATATGGTTCAGAAAAAAATTATTCATCTAAATTCCATCAAGCACAATGCTAAATATAAGATTAATGCTAGAAAAGAGCCATGTTCTACATATATTGTGATAATGCAGAAGTAAGTGAATAGAATATGGAAGAAGATGAAGACCATCATTTCTAGCCTCCAGGTTCTCTAGATTGTGGTCTATACTACTTAAAGTATATGGACTTTCTTGCTTGTCAAGATAGATCAGATAAATGAAACTTCACACAAGTTGACATCCTTCAATACCAGAGGAAACTTGCTGTGAAAATAATAAAGAAAGAGCTCAAATAGAGAGTGACTGTCATCGTTGACAAAGTTAGAGCCCTTTGATAGAATAAATTTAATTTCTATCTTCAAACATATTTTGCTAATTTATAGTTGAATTTATCGTTATAAGAGAGTAAATTCTTTGTATGATAGTGAATTTATTATTTTAAGAGGGTCAATTTTTTGTATAACATTGAATATAGGATGTCAAACTGTATAGTTATGAAAAGAATAAATTTCAATTCAAAATAATTTTTTTTTAACATAGAATACAGATAATCAAAGTGTTAATTATTATCCTAACTATAGAATATCAAAATTTTAAAATAGGATATCAAAATTATGACATCAAAAATCAAAATTATGATATTATATATTAAAATTATGATAATCAGATATAGAAAATATCTTCAATATAAAATTATGATATCCGATATCAAAATTATGATATTTTAGTTTAAATTTATGATATTTTATTAAAAAATATTTTTGAACATAGAATTATGACATCTTTGTCAAAATTATGATAATATAGATTAAAATTATGACATCCGGTCATAGTTGACGTTTCCAAAGGAAGAATTATGAAAATTTAGTTTAAAATTATGATATTATATATTAAATTTATGACAGCGTAGAAAATATTCTAAAATATTTTATATTAAAATTATGATATTTTAGTTTAAATTTATGACATCCTATCAAAGAAACATCACCAAGACTAGAATTATGACATCATGTATCAAAATTATGATATCCTTGCTTAAAATTATAATATCCAAAAATTGAAAACATCCTCTAATATAGAATTATAATATCCTGATCAAAATTATGATAATATAAGTTAAAATTATAACATCTAATCATAGTTAACATTCCCAAAGAAAGAATTATGAGAACTTAGTTCAAAATTATGATATTGTATGTTAAATTTATTGCATCCTAACATAGGAAACATCTCCAAATGCAAAATTTATGATATCCTGTATTGAAATTATCCATCTTTTGGGTTAAAATTATGGCATGATATTACAAAAAACATCCTTAAATACAGTAGTTACAGAAATATAAGATCTTATATAAAAATTATGTCTTCATTCATAACAAACTTTTCTGAAGTAGAAATCATCATACAATTACGATTTGTGCAAGCAATATATTTCAAAATTAAGAGGATATTTCATTATTTACAACATATTTATAATATATTATATAATTTGATGAGATATAATTATCTATTTTATAAATTATGATAAATAGTAATAAGTTTACAATATATTCCTCATTGGTCATCTCCTCCCTCATTGCTCTTATGCTTCTCGCACACTGTCAACTCTGTATCTTCATTCGATTCTATCCTCGGCTCTGACCGATTCTAGCCCCAGCTTAAATCCAACAAGCCATGCATGGTTCGAGGCTTCGTGAAGGTAGGGTGATTTTCAATACCTCCCATTCTAAGGTAAGTGTCGGACAATACATTCCTCTCGAGCTCCCAGCATCGATTCGAAGGGGGGGGGGTGAAACCCTCTATCGAGCAATAGTATGGTGATGGCATCTTCACTTGCAGTGAAGGCTGGATGAGATCCCTTTTTACCCACAATTGGTAGTTCTAACTTTTATTTATGTAGGACCTGAACATGGTGTGGTGCACTAGAGGATTTGCGCTAATATTATATCACATTAATTATTTTCTTTCTATTATATTATTTAGCTGTACACATAAGCATCAAACTCATCCTATGTTAAAATTACAGCATCAACGTAGAGAAAACTTCTACAAATGAAGAATTATGATATCCTGTATCAAAATTATGATACCATAGCATAAGGGATATCATTAAATGCAATACTTGGAGAAATATAATATTGTAGTTTTACAGTATGACATTCTATCATAGAAAACTTCTCCGAATGCAGAATTATAAAATTTTGGATAAAATTTATATTTAAATTATGGGTTTCTATCATAGAAAATATTCTCGAATGAAGAGCTATGATATTCTGTATCAAAATTATGACATCATTAGATATATAGTATATTTCAACTTTAAGAAGATATTTTATTAAGGTGGATGGTTTGAAAAGCTATCTGTTATGATATACATCACATAAACATAAAGAATATTGATAGGATTACAATAAGAAGTAAGCAGACCATTCCAACCAAAACAACTATAGAAACAAGAGTATACAGACCATCCATCTTGATGCGGATGCTAGCAGCCATCGAGCCACTGGTATAGATTTTTAGATTCAGTCCCATCTTCTCTAACACTTAGATCATCAACAGCAGGTATTTTCTTTGATTTATAGAAAGCTAGGAATGAGGGGTACCAATCCACCATCCATATTATATTCCATGTGTTGCCACCTTATCGGCTTGAAAGACTGCACCTCCAGAGTGAATACAGGTTCTCTTGGTATCACTTCCCACGACATCAAAATATCGGGACTGACAAAATAGAAAATACTTATTGAAAAATGACATAAAAAGATGTCAAAAATTTGGAGCACAAAATTTTATAAATATGGCACAAAAAATCACTGAATGCATAATTATGACATCTTGGCACAGAATACGTCAACAAATATAAAATTATAATATTTTCTATCAAAATTATGATATTAAGGATCAAAATTATGACATCCTAGCATAAAAATATTCTCGAACATAGAATTATGACATCCTGTACCAAATTTATATTATCAAAGATCAAATAATGATATTTTGGTACAAAAATATTTTTAAATATAAAATTATAATATTCTATATCAAAATTATAATATTCTAGCATAAGAACATCCTTGAATACAGAATTATGATATTCTGTATCAAAATTATAATATCAAGGATCAAAATTATAACATCCTAGCTCTCCAAATGTAGAATTATAATATTTTATATCAAAATTATGACATCAAAGATCAAAATTATGATATCTTAACAAAAAAATATCTCTTAACACAGAATTATGATATCCTATATCAAAATTATGCATCAAAGATCAAAATTATGACATCCTGATAAAGAAAAATTTTTGAACGTAGTTTTATAACATCCTATATTAAAATTATGACATCAAAGATTAAAATTATGATATTTGATAAGAAAACTTTTTCAAATTTAGAATTTTGACATCCTATATCAACTTTAACTCCATCAAGGATCAAAATTATGATATTGGAGCACAGAAACATTCTTGAATGTAGAATCATAATATCTTGTGTCAAAATAATGATATTTAAGGTTAAAATTATGATAGCATGGTACAAAAAACTTTTTTGAACACTTTATCTATAGAAATATGACATCTATATCAATATTTTGAAATCAAATGCAGAAAAAACTTTACCAAAGGTCCATAAAATTTAACTTTTAACGTATAATGTTATATTTTTTATCTACAACTTCATAAATTTGTCTTTCTCTTGTGTTAATTGGCTGGATATATAAGCATCAAAGTCTTCCAAAAATGGATCAGAGGACAGATGATTGATAGAAATTGTTTGTTGTGCTACCTTCATATCATCATATGGAGTCGTCCTTTATCTTTTAGCAGACCTTTTATCATTTTCTTCAGTAGATGGATCTTTCGATATTTTATTTTTAGCTTTTCTTGACTTTTTTTATTTCTTCAACTTCTTTTCGACTCTACTTTTTATTCTTCTCTCTCTTGGCCATTCTTTTGTGGCAATATTAATCAGATCTCGGATAGAAAGTTTTGAACTTGGTTATACTGAACAATTAGCATCTACTGTTCTTCTGAATAATGGAGTCAGATCAGCCATCACTAGGTTAAAAGCATCTTTAAATATGGAGGCAACCTCCACAAGCTTCATCATTTGGTGACTCATCAAAGCATAGGTATATTATAATTATAGTTATGACAAGATGTTCATATGTCATAATATGTTTTCGTAATCATAGTTATGATATCATAATTCAATTATAAGATGAGTTTGATGCTCTTGTCACATAATTGAATATTGCAATCTGAATTATTGAATTGATATTTCATATTCTTGCACCATCTATTGAAAAAATATTTTTTAGAAATGCAGAATATTTTATTTTAATAAAAAACCAATAAGGCATGCCTGTACAAGTATCCTTTGAACTCAAATGATTGGCACTAGCATTTTTCTTCTTACAATTGGCTGAACCATGAAATAGTATAGTTTTTGACAATCTTCTTCTCAATTTCATTAATTTCAATTCTCTTAACTACTTCATGAAATATGTAGCAAAGTTATCAACTTCTTTAGTTAATTTAGCATTTGATGCAGATATTTCAAGTATCTCATTCTAATTTTTTTTGAATATGCGCCTAGTGTACATGTTTGTTGCTTGCCTCTTAAAAGACAATAATATTTTGAGAAAAGCATTTGTTTGCAAGGATATATTATCTTGCTCATTTTCTACTTCGTATTATTTCTCCAACACATCCTCATACTTCTCGATGAATTCCTTTAGTGTAGTCTTCAAATTCATAAATCCATCAAAAAAATGGTTTATGCTTCACTCCTTCTAGAGGAGGATATACCTAGAAAGAAAGTCAAAATCAAAGAAAATTAGTGATAGTGTTAGTATTACTGGATATCATTGAAAACTTAGCAAAACAATATTTTTTATGATTCCAACATATTTGCTAAGAAGGTATTCTTAAGATAAACTAAAACTCATTTATCTCAACATTCATAAAGATCATGCAATCAATCTATAGCCTTGCATTTTTCATACTTGTCCATGAGTTGTCCCCAATACTACTATAGAATGGGGCTACAATAGCGCTTACTATTGTAGTGGTTCGAAAACTGCTGCCATAGGACTATGACAGTGATTATAGTGAATCGCTGTCATATGTCTATCCTATCATAGCAGTTAAAATAAATCATTGCTATAGGTTATCTATCGTAGTGGTTATGAATAACCACTGCCATAGCTCCGATCTCAATAATAATTATAGATAACTATTGCAATAGGTTGGACATATGACAGTAGTTACTTAACCGCTTTCATAGTCTCGATCTATAGCAGTAGTTAAGTATGACCACTACCATTAGTCCGATCTATGATAGCAATTATATATAACCACTACAATAGGTCTGATCTATGACAGTGGTTATTCATAACCATTGCTATAGATAATCTATGGTAGCAGTTTGTTTTAACCACTGCTATAAATCCAAACTATTATGACGGTTATCATTAATCGCTATCATAGGTTGAACCTATGACAATGGTTATTCATAACTGCTACTATATATTTTTTTTCATATTTTTTTCTCTAAATATAGTATAATTCTAAAATTTAATGCACATCTTCATTCTTCATTACCTAAATAATTATTATTAGAGTATCATCATAAAAGATGACCTCGATCCGATAGTCCTAGCTTCATCGATCAGTAAAATTTGATTTCAACGATTACAAATAATGGCATGATGATATGATAGATGAAGATCATCGATGGATCCAAAAATTTATAATAATGATCTTGGTGATATCTATAGCGTATTATCAAAATTTTACTTGAATCAGATTTTATTATTGTTGGTGCCGAAATCCATCGCTGCCGGAGGTCGCCGCAATCGAGGCCGCTGGGCGCCGCCGGGGACCTGCAAAACGAAGTCCCGTCCGGAACCGGTGGGGTGGTGGCTTCGGCAGGACCCTCCGACGGTCAAGTTAGTTTCCGGCCAACAGTAATGGAGTGCTCGGAATGAGTTCCGGAGCTTAGAGGTGAGGAGGAGAGCTTAGAGAGTCGAGAGTTCAGAGAGCTTAGCCTTAGTATGTCGGGAGGGGTCCTTTTATAGCGGAGCTTAGTTGATGGTGACGGCTGTGCCGTCTGGCAGAGAGTCGTCGGGCAGCATGGAGTTTGGTACGGAGAGGAAGGCGTCGTCCGGTAGATCGTGGGAGCCATACCGGCGAGTCGTGGGCCGCATGGAGTCCGGTACGGAGAGGAAGGCGTCGTCCGGTAGATCATGGGAGCCATACCGACGAGTCATCGTGGGAGCCATACCGGCGAGTCGTGGGCCGCATGGAGTCCGGTACGGGGAGGAAGGCGTCGTCGGTAGATCGTGGGAGCCATACCGACGAGCCGTGGGCCGCACGGAGTCCGGTACGGAGAGGAAGGCGCCGTCCGGTCTTGCTGCAGGCGACAGTTCGTCCAATGGAGTTCGGACTTGTAACAGAGTTCGGCCGAGGGGGAAGCTGGGGGAGTTCGTCTGGCTGAAGGGTCGGCCATCTGTAGAGTTCGACCGCGGGAACGGTTGCCGAGGAGTTCGACCGCTGAGAGGCCCGAAGAAGCTCGGCTGGCCAGTTGAAGGACTTCGGTTGCTAGTTGGTTCGGCCAGGGCTCGCTGAGGAGTTCGGTCGCCTAGGGTCGGTCCGAAGGGGTTCGGCCACTTGGGCTCGCCTGAAGTCGGTCCGAAGGGTCCGAAGGAGTTCGGCTGCATGGGCTCGCCTGGGGTCGTTCCGAAGGAGCTCGGTCGTGGGAAGTCCGAAGGAGTTCGGCTGCATGGGCTCGCCTGGGGTCGGTCCGAAGGAGCTCGGCCGTGGGAAGTCTGAAGGAGTTCGGCTGCATGGGCTCGCCTGGGGTCGGTCCGAAGGAGTTCGACTGCATGGGCTCGCCTGGGGTCGGTCCGAAGGAGCTCGGCCGTGGGAAGTTCGGCGGGCGGAGGGAGTTCGGCCCGGAGCTTGGCGCAGGGGAGTTCGGCCTCTAGGCAGTTCGGCCGTGGTAGGGGCTCGGCCTGGCGCCTGGCGCTAAAGCTCTTCAGGGGCTACTGGTTACATTGGGCTGAGCATCGGGCCGGGCTTTGGCAGGAGCGGGATTTATCCCCAACAGTAGCCCCCCCACTCTCGAGTTCAAAAATTGAAGGAAGGGAGTACCAAAACAGGCGGCTGCCGAAGTCTTCTTCCAGGCTCCGCATTTGTTGCAGCTGAAGCTCGGGGGAGATCTCATCTCCAGCCAATATTGACGCTGAAGTTGAAGTGGGACTCGTTTCCAGCCAAAATTGGTGAAGCCGATGTTGAGGCCGGGGTCAATGTCGCCTCCCATGATCAGGGTCGGAGTTGACATTGCCTAAATCAACCGAAGTCGACTCGGGGGAGACCTCCCTTTTTTGCAGTCAGGGTTATGATCGCTTGGGGGAGATCTTATTTCTTGCGGCCGAGGTTGGTGCTCGCGTTAGGACGAGGTTCTCCTCCTGTTCCTAACCGAGATTGTTCACGGTCGCTCGGGAGAGATCTTATCTCTAGCCGAGGTTGTCAACGGTCGCTCGGGAGAGATCTTATCTCTAGCCGAGATTGATGTGCGCGCTCAGGGGAGATCTTATCTCCTGCGGCCGAGCTTCTCTCGGGGGAGATCTTATCTCCTGCAGTCGAGGTGCGCGCTCGCGTTAGGACGAGGTTCTCCTCCTGTTCCTAACCGAGGTTGTTTCACGGTCGCTCGGGAGAGATCTTATCTCTAGCCGAGGTTGATGCTCGCGTTAGGACGAGATTTTCCTCCTGTTCCTAACCGAGGTTGTTCACGATCGCTCGGGAGAGATCTTATCTCTAGCCGAGATTGTCAACGGTCGCTCGGGAGAGATCTTATCTCTAGCCGAGGTTGATGTGCGCGCTCGGGGGAGATCTTATCTCCTGCGGTCGAGCTTCTCTCGGAGGAGATCTTATCTCCTGCAGTCGAGGTGCGCGCTCGCGTTAGGACGAGGTTCTCCTCCTGTTCCTAACCGAGGTTGTTCACGGTCACTCGGGAGAGATCTTATCTCTAGCCGAGGTTGATGTGCGCGCTCGGGGGAGATCTTATCTCCTGCGGCCGAGCTTCTCTCGGGGGAGATCTTATCTCCTGCAGCCGAGGTGGGCGCTCGCATTAGGACGAGGTTCTCCTCCTGTTCCTAACCGAGGTTGTTCACGGTCGCTCGAGAGAGATCTTATCTCTAGCCGAGGTTGATGTGCACGCTCGGGGGAGATCTTATCTCCTGCGGTCGAGCTTCTCTCGGAGGAGATCTTATCTCCTGCAGTCGAGGTGCGCGCTCGCATTAGGACGAGGTTCTCCTCCTGTTCCTAACCGAGGTTGTTCACGGTCGCTCGAGAGAGATCTTATCTCTAGCCGAGGTTGATGTGCGCGCTCGGGGGAGATCTTATCTCCTGCGGCCGAGCTTCTCTCGGGGGAGATCTTATCTCCTATAGCCGAGGTGCGCGCTCGCGTTAGGACGAGGTTCTCCTCCTGTTCCTAACCGAGGTTGTTCACGATCGCTCGGGAGAGATCTTATCTCTAGCCGAGGTTGATGCTCGCGTTAGGACGAGGTTTTCCTCCTGTTCCTAACCGAGGTTGTTCACGGTCGCTCGGGAGAGATCTTATCTCTAGCCGAGGTTGTCAACGATCGCTCGGGAGAGATCTTATCTCTTGCCGAGGTTGATGCTCGCGTTAGGACGAGGTTCTCCTCCTGTTCCTAACCGAGGTTGTTCACGGTCGCTCGGGAGAGATCTTATCTCTAGCCGAGGTTGTCAACGGTCGCTCGGGAGAGATCTTATCTCTTGCCGAGGTTGTCAACGGTCGCTCGGGAGAGATCTTATCTCTAGCCGAGGTTGATGCTCGTGTTAGGACGAGGTTCTCCTCCTGTTCCTAACCGAGGTTGTTTCGGTCGCTCGGGAGAGATCTTATCTCTAGCCGAGGTTGTCAACGGTCGCTCGGGAGAGATCTTATCTCTTGCCGAGGTTGATGCTCGCGTTAGGACGAGGTTCTCCTCCTGTTCCTAATCGAGGTTGTTCACGGTCGCTCGGGAGAGATCTTATCTCTAGCCGAGGTTGTCAACGGTCGCTCAGGAGAGATCTTATCTCTTGCCGAGGTTGTCAACGGTCGCTCGGGAGAGATCTTATCTCTAGCTGAGGTTGATGCTCGTGTTAGGACGAGGTTCTCCTCCTGTTCCTAACCGAGGTTGTTTCGGTCGCTCGGGAGAGATCTTATCTCTAGCCGAGGTTGTCAACGGTCGCTCGGGAGAGATCTTATCTCTTGCCGAGGTTGATGCTCGTGTTAGGATGAGGTTCTCCTCCTGTTCCTAATCGAGGTTGTTTCGGTCGCTCGGGAGAGATCTTATCTCTAGCCGAGGTTGTCAACGGTCGCTCGGGAGAGATCTTATCTCTTGCCGAGGTTGATGCTCGCGTTAGGACGAGGTTCTCCTCCTGTTCCTAACCGAGGTTGTTCACGGTCGCTCGGGAGAGATCTTATCTCTAGCCGAGGTTGTCAACGGTCGCTCGGGAGAGATCTTATCTCTTGCCGAGGTTGTCAACGGTCGCTCGGGAGAGATCTTATCTCTAGCCGAGGTTGATGCTCGTGTTAGGACGAGGTTCTCCTCCTGTTCCTAATCGAGGTTGTTTCGGTCGCTCGGGAGAGATCTTATCTCTAGCCGAGGTTGTCAACGGTCGCTCGGGAGAGATCTTATCTCTTGCCGAGGTTGATGCTCGCGTTAGGACGAGGTTCTCCTCCTGTTCCTAACCGAGGTTGTTCACGGTCGCTCGGGAGAGATCTTATCTCTAGCCGAGGTTGATGCTCGTGTTAGGACGAGGTTCTCCTCCTGTTCCTAACGCGGCGATTTTTGACTGCTGCTCTCCTGTCATCGTATAGATTTCGCATCCAGAAATGATTTTATTGAGAGGGGAGAGTTTTACCGAAGAGAAGATGATCGCAGCGCATTTTCGTTCGAGGGTTGTCGGGGTGTTGTTCCTCGGAGTTCCCTCGGGCAATAAGTCCCGTCCAGACGACCTCCTCTATCTCATACCGGCCTTCATAATTTGGACCATGCTTCTCTTGACTTTGTAGCTGGGGATGACAATCACCGATGTGGCTGGCTCCTAGCTCCTCCCCGGGGTGGCGTTGATGACGCCGCGGGACGGCCAACCTTCTTGTCTTTTTCAGTTACGGCAGTGCCTATAGCCGATCTTCTCCTTGATCGCGCATGTTTGGAGAGGCCGTAGTCCTTCAGGTCTTGGCGGTTGGCTCTTAACTTTGCCGAGAATTCGAGTTAGAGGAGCGGGTCGTAGTTGCGGAACCTTCCGGGAGGGGGGCTTCATTCCGTCCTTGCCAGCGCCGAACTTTGTTTTGGAGGTTGAGTTGAGGAGTTCGGCTTTCCACCGAGCTTCATTTTACCTTGATGCCGAGCTTTGGGGGGAGCCCGGCTTTTCACCGAGCCGAACTTCTTTCCGCGTCGGCGGGGAACTTCTGCTCTCTGTTTCTCTCTTCGGGGCGATTGGGCTCTTCCTTAAGGCTGATTTCTCACGCCCTCATGGCGGGCTTGCTGGTGGAGTCGCTACCGGAGGCTGCTGTAAAGCGTGCAACGCCTCCGTGAGGCCACGGCCACGGATCTGTCGGTCAAGCAAGCCGAACTGCTTCACATCCACCGCGGATTCAGGTGGAACCTAGGCCGCCGGGACTGAAGCGGGAGCAGACGGGCCTGGACGGGATCGGGTCGCAGAGGCCACCGAACGCCGTGCGGAAGCTCTCCTGGGTGGCATTTTCTCTTCGAAAGAGAAAAGGAAGATCTCTGGAGAGGGAAGAGAAGGGTCGCCGAGCACTCCTTTAAGAACAAGGGAACCTCGAAGGTTCAGCCCTTCCTCTAGCGCCAATCTGTTGGTGCAGAAATCCGTCGCCGCCGGAGGTCGCCGCAATCGAGGCCGCTGGGCGCCGCCGGGGACCTGCAAAACGAAGTCCCATCCGGAACCGGTGGGGTGGTGGCTCCGGCAGGACCCTCCGACGGTCAAGTTAGTTTTCGGCCAACAGTAATGGAGTGCTCGGAATGAGTTTCGGAGCTTAGAGGTGAGGAGGAGAGCTTAGAGAGTCGAGAGTTCAGAGAGCTTAGCCTTAGTATGTCGGGAGGGGTCCTTTTATAGCGGAGCTTAGTTGATGGTGACGGCTGTGCCGTCTGACAGAGAGTCGTCGGGCAGCATGGAGTTTGGTACGGAGAGGAAGGCGTCGTCTGGTAGATCGTGGGAGCCATACCGGCGAGTCGTGGGCCGCATGGAGTCCGGTACGGAGAGGAAGGCGTCGTCCGGTAGATCGTGGGAGCCATACCGACGAGTCATCATGGGAGCCATACCGGCGAGTCGTGGGCCGCATGGAGTCCGGTACGGGGAGGAAGGCATCGTCCGGTAGATCGTGGGAGCCATACCGGCGAGCCGTGGGCCGCACGGAGTCCGGTACGGAGAGGAAGGCGCCGTCCGGTCTTGCTGCAGGCGATAGTTCGTCCAATGGAGTTCGGACTTGTAACAGAGTTCGGCCGAGGGGGAAGCTGGGGGAGTTCGTCTGGCTGAAGGGTCGGCCATCTGTAGAGTTCGGCCGCGGGACGGTTGCCGAGGAGTTCGACCGCTGAGAGGCCCGAAGAAGCTCGGCTGGCCAGTTGAAAAACTTCGGTTGCTAGTTGGTTCGGCCAGGGCTCGCTGAGGAGTTCGATCGCCTAGGGTCGGTCCGAAGGGGTTCGGCCACTTGGGCTCGCCTGAAGTCGGTCCGAAGGAGTTCGGCTGCATGGGCTCGCCTGGGGTCGTTCCGAAGGAGCTCGGCCGTGGGAAGTCCGAAGGAGTTCGGCTGCATGGGCTCGCCTGGGGTCGGTCCGAAGGAGCTCGGCCGTGGGAAGTCTGAAGGAGTTCGGCTGCATGGGCTCGCCTGGGGTCGGTCCGAAGGAGTTCGACTGCATGGGCTCGCCTGGGGTCGGTCCGAAGGAGCTCGGCCGTGGGAAGTTCGGCGGGCGGAGGGAGTTCGGCCCGGAGCTTGGCGCAGGGGAGTTCGGCCTCTAGGCAGTTCGGCCGTGGTAGGGGCTCGGCCTGGCGCCTGGCGCTAAAGCTCTTCAGCGGCTACTGGTTACATTGGGCTGAGCGTCGGGCCGAGCTTCGGCAGGAGCGGGATTTATCTCCAACAATTATCATGATCAATTTAGCCCGAAATGGTTTCGACTATTAATGAGAAATAAGTGCAAAAAGCCAAATGACGTCCGATTATAAGATGATTTTTTAGATAAATAATCTTTACTATAACTTTAATCATTTTGTATGGTGATGATCATAAAATTCAAATCATTTCTCGATAAATAGTTCACATTAAGTAGATCTTGCAAAAGCACAAGCATAATTACTTAAGAAATTTAAGAACGATATCGAACGATGTATAGTTTTAGATCATTCTTGAAAGCACAATTTTAATTTTATGATCACCATCATAAAATGATTATAGTAGTAGCCAAGATCATTTATCTAAAAAATTATCTCACAATCAGACGTCGTTTGATCCTTTGATCACTCATTTCTCATTTAACGGCAAAAATCATTCTATATTAAATTGACCATGATAACGATATCCGATTGAAGTAAAATATTGATAATATGCTACAAACTTCATCAAGATTATTATTGTAGATTTTTAGATTCATCGATAATTTTTATCTATCAGATCATTATACCATCGTTCGTGATCATCGAAATTAAATTTTACTATTCGATGAAGCTAGGACTATCAAATCGAGGCGGTCTTTTGTCATGATATTTTAATGATAATTATTTAGATAATGAATGATGAAGATGAATATTAAATTTTAAAATTATATCATATTTAATAAAAAATATAAAAAAATTAATATTAAATTATGACAGCGATTTTTCAACCACTGCAATAGGCTTATGGTAGCAGTTTTGATAACCACTGCCATAAGTTAGATCATTTTTTTCCACCGAGCCCATCTCATTTTCATTTTTTCTCTCCCTCCTCTCTATTTCTAGTGAGGTTGTCCTCCTTCTCTCCCTCTCTCTCTCCGTCCTCTCCACTATCGATGCACTTGTCTTCGATGTCTGTTGGTTGGCCCTTCCTTAATTTTTCTTCTCCGATCGATGCTGCCTCCTCCTTCTTCCCCAACTGGCCCCACCTCCTCCTTTCTCAGCCAGCCCCGCCTCTCTCTTCCCTACCCGACCCCATCTCCTCCTTTTTCGGTCGACCTTGGCTCCTCCTTCTTTTCCAATCGGCCCCGCCACCTCATCCACCTCCTCCTTCCCTAGTCGGCCCTGCCTACTCCTTCCCCGATGGGCCCTACCGTTGGCCCTGCCTCCTCTCTCTCTTTCTCTCCTCTCTTCCCTCATCTTGACCCATCGCTGCCATCCCCTTGGCCTCCCTACCTTCCTCTCTTTCTATCTCTCTCTTCCCTCTTTCTCTCTATCTATCATTCTCTCTCTTCCCTCTTTCTCTCTCTCTTCCTCATTTTTCTCTATCTCTCTTCTTTCTCTCTATCTCTCTCTGTATCTCACTATCTCTATTTATCTCTCTCGTAGGCTACCTCTAGCACCGCCCCCTCCTTTTAGCATCGTCGCTACCGGTGACCCTCGAAGCTCAGTGCGACCCCCTCCTCATAGCCGTAGATATGATTTTTTTAATTTAATAGTAATATTTATTAATTATTATTTATAATATTTATATTATTTTATAATAATATTTTAAAAAAAATCCTGCTGGCGGGTTTTAAAACATGCTGGCGGTCGTGGGCCATGCTAGCGGAAAAGAAAACTTCTGTCGATTGATTTTGGAGCGTGCCGATGCATTCTGGACTGGGTTGAATCAATGGTCTTGGGTCGTGCCATGTCGACGATCGTGGACGGCCCTAGGCTGTGCCAATTGATAGAAAAACCTCCGTTGATGGGTTCTAAGCCATGCCAGCCGCTAAGAGAATACCTGTCGGTTAGTTTTGGGTCGTGCCGTGATGGTGAATTTGGGCCGTGCCATGCTAGCGGGTAAGAGAACCCCCACCGACGGCTTCTAGATCATGCCAGTAGGTTCTGGGCTGTACTATGGACTATGCCACCTAGTAACTTGAAAACACTCGCCTGTGGATTTTAGACCATACCAATGGGTTTTGGGCCATACCGACGACCTTGGACAGTACCATGCCAGTCGGTAAGAGAACTCCCACTGGTGAATTTGGGGCTATGCTAGCAAATTCTTAACTATCGAATTCTATGCTATTGCTTGGTAGTTGGATGTTGAGGCATGGCGGTGGCTTGCATTGTATGTTAGAGTTTATTTATGGATATAATTTATATTTATATTTTATTACTTTTGTTTATTGCATTGCATAACGATGGATCCATTAATTGATTAGTGTACATAATCTTCGATATCCATACATTTATACATTTTTGTATGAATGAAAGAATTATGTACAATGATCAATTAATTATCTAATTTAGATAGTTTAAAAATTATAAATAATTCTATAGGTAATTACGGTAATCAAACGGTATATTAAGAATTTTAAAAAAAAAATTAGATATTATTTTTCTTTTATTCTTCCTATATGGGAGAACTAAGAGAAAATGCTGTCAAAATTTTTTTTAATTCTTATTATGTATCATTTGATTACTGTAATGAACTTATAGAATTAATGCAATTTCTGAATGGGATAGGACCTATCTTTACTTATTAGTTGATGATATGATACATTTATTGCATATCTAAAAATAATATTTAATATAAGTTTCACACATGATATTTATTTTGGTGTCTATTTATAATATATTTTTTATTTATAATGCATATTTATTTATAATGCATTGATATATAATGTAAATTTCATGTATAATTTAATTATAGTATCACCATTTTTATAATGGATAAGGGATGGATGAAGTTTAGTAGACTCTCGTTAGAATATAAAGTTAGACTTCAAAAATTTCTTGATTTTACTATAGAAAAATTTAGAAACCATGGACTTATCCAATGTTCTTGTAAGAAGTATATGGATGGGCCGTGGCTACCTCATTAAGATATAAATGATCACCTCACTATTTATGATTTTAAATTTGATTATAAAATTTATTAGGATCAACATGGTGATGGCAAGCCGGAAGAAGACGATCAATATGATGAAGGAGTGGAATAAATTATTCATGATATTTTTTTGTTTGTTAGCCATAATGATAGTGCATTTACATCCATGCCCGATCCTATGATTGATAGAATGACAAATAATGAGGATGTAGAGAAGGTCCACAAGTTGATGAAGGATGCTAATATTCTATTATATTTTTGATGTAAAAAGATGACGAAGCTTAAGTTCTTAATCAGATTGTATCATGCGAAATGCTCCAATGGATTCAGTAATAATGGAGTGAATTGCATACTAGAGCTTTTAGAGGATATTCTTCCAAGCAATGCACAAATTTCGAAGAATAATTATGAGACATCAAAGATTATTGAATAGCTAGGCTTTATTTATATCAAGATACATACATGTCCCAATGATTGCATGTTGTATTGGAAGGGGGATGCCAAGTAAAATGAATACACGAGGTACGATGTATCAAGATGGAAATAGATTAAAGATAGTACATCAACCTATGTACCTCAAAAGTTGATATGGTACCTTTTTTTTTATTTTGATACTATAAAAATTATTTATATCGGTAAGAACATCAAAGGATATAAGATAGCATAAAGAGAACTGAACAAAAGATGATGCATTGAAACATCTAACTAATGGAGAGATATGGTAGAAGTTTAATGAAATATATTCCAACTTTGTACAAGAGATACGTAATGTAAAGTTGGGCTTGTCATATGATGGTTTCAACTTGTTTAAGTATATTAATACCATCCATAATGTATGGCTAGTATTTATTCATGTTTATGACCTCCTACCATGGATGTATATGAAAAAACCCTTTACTTTCATGATAGTGCTCATCCCTGGACCGATGGAGGTAGGTAATGATATTGATATCTATTTGCAGCCTCTTATTATCGAGCTAAAATAATTATGGAGTATTTAAGATGTTTCAACTTTTGATGCTTTGATGAATAAGTCATTCTCCATACGCACAATACTTCTATAGACAATAAATGACTTTTCAGCTTATACCCTAATATCGGATTGGAGCATGAAAGGTGAGATAACATGTTTGATTTATAAAAAAACACTCAGTCTAAAAGGTTGATACACCGGAGAAGTTGTAGCTTTATGGGGCATTAGTATTTTTTTTATCAAAATCATCCATACAAAAGGGATATACACTCCTTCGATGGCACTATTAAAGAAGATAAGGCACCTAGTTAGATGTCTGAGAGTGAGGTATTAAGAGAGTTGAAGGATCTTAGTGCTGAATTTGGAAAAGATGATCCCATTGATGGTAAGAAGAAGAAGCATCGATCAAAGATAGATGACACATACTTTAATTGGAGGAAAAAAGCATCTTCTTTGACTTATCATATTAGAAAATAAACTTATTGCACCACTGCTTAAATATAATGCATATTAAGAAAAATGTGTGCAAGCTCCTATTGGCAATAATCTTGAAGATTAAGAATAAGACCAAGGATGACTTGAATTTTTTATTTGACTTGAAAAAAGAGGTATTAGGAGATCACTCCATCCGGAGCCAGTAGGAAAAGAATAATGGAGGCTTCCTCATGCATGTCATGTTATGAATGCCTTCGAATGGTCTATATTTCTTCATATGTTAGAGAACGTAAAGATCCTGGATGGGTACTCAAGCAATATATCAAAGCGTGTGAATAATAAGGATGTCAAACTGGAGGATTGAAGACTCATAATTATCATGTATTAATGCAGGAGTTGATCCTAACAGCTATTAATTGTGCATTGCCAAAAAATATCAGAATGACTGTTATTCATCTTTACAACTTCTATAAAGATATTTATGCGAAGAGGTTGCTTAAAAAAGATGTGAAAAAAATAAAGACAAGAGCGGTGACCATATTATATGATCTGAAGAAGATATTTTTACAATCATTTTTTACAGTTATGATGCATCTCACCATGCACCTTGTAGGAGAAGTTGCACTTGGAGGTCTAGTCTTCTATCGATGGATGTACCCCACCAAGAGAAATATTCAAATACTAAAATTTTATGTAAGAAATATGAATCATCCGGAGGGATCTACAGTAGAAGGTTATTTGGATCTAGAGTATATGAATTTTGTACCATATATTTAAATAAGCTCGAGACATATTGTAACAGCTAATGAGGAATCAGGATGATCAGTATGAGCTAATTAAGCCTGTATTTGAGTCTATTTTAAAACTAGGTGGACTACTACTTCACACTATCTCATTGATTTGAGTATTAAGAAAAGGGATAAGAGACACCGCTATATACTTTTCAACTATGATATCATTGAGCCGTACATAAGATGAGTCACTCAGCCTTATTTATTTCATAATACTTAGAAAAAAATATTTAATTATATCTAAATTTATTTTCTGTACATGCAGCAAATATAAGAAAGTCATAAAAATAAAATATGGTGTTCTAAGTATGCGGAAGAAAGAGAAAATGCATAGTAAAAAATTTTTTGAATAGTTCAAAGATCATGTAAGTATATATTCTTATCTTGTACATCTTATTTGAATATGTTTACTAATTAGGTATCATCTCCTTATATGTGAAGATTACCGCTTGGTGATGTGATTCCTGAAGTATATATTCTTTTAATGGAATCTAATCATACCATGCATGAGTACAAATAGCTCATCATTAATGACTACAGATTTAATATTCATAATCGATCTATAAATATGGCAACATAAAATAGTGGCTTGATGTTAAGTGTCATCATTGGGTGTTATGCTAGCTCGAGGAATTCACAGCCTCGTACGGAGGATCTGAACTATTATGGGGTGATGGAGAAGATAGTCATCTTAGACTACTATTTTAAAAAAAAGATTGCTTTGACGAAATGCGATTGGTTTGACACCTTGTCTTAGTCAGGGATGAAGACTGATGAATGCTATTTTACTCTCATCAACATACAACACCATCTCTGCACTGAAGAACTATATATACTTACCTTCTAAGCTAGTCAAGTCTTCTATGTTAGTAATCCCTTAAAGCGTCAATGAGGTGTTGTTATGAGGATGGTGCCTAAGCGTATCTTTAATGATGCTGAGATTGATGATGATCGATGTTAGACCATGCATACAAAGTGCTCTTCTAGGATAAAACTTATCTAGTACTATCGAGGTTCTAGATATATTTGTCTGGAGCGATAGTGATATCCATATTATAGATGCCACTAAGCAATGAGTTCAATATTCTAGTATAAATATTTGAGTTTATTCATTGATGCTCTACTAATATTATTGTTTAATATGTTATATTGATTAATGTTCATTAATGTTGTAGGTCATGATGGCACCGAAATGCCATCTAGTTTTCACCTCCATCTCTTGACGAGCTACACAGAGCTCCGCATCTAAGCCACAATCGGAGCATATTTCATTCATCTCCATATTGACTGCTCAAGCACCACTAGCATCTACTCCTCCATCAGCATTTAAGCCTCCATCATCAGCCACATCTTTAGCATTTTGGACTACAACAGTGATGGCCGTAGTAGCAGTGGTTAGAAAATCACTGTCATAGTCTATGACAGTAGTTTTTTGGGCTACGACAGTAGTTATGAATCACTGTCGTAGTCCTTTTTTGTAGTAGTATTTATAATTATGAAAGCAATTAAATGTGCTCGCGAGAGAGGATTCGGACATCTCTATCCCCCATGACCATCTATCTCAGGTCTTGGGACCTGAGCACTTTAAGAAGATCCGATGCAGGTCCGGACATATGTTGATAAGCTACTGGTCTGAGGCAAGCATTTCTTCACATGCTTCCAGTGTTGTTAGTCAGGAGCAGCTTAATAAGGAATTGGCACAAGCAGCTCAAACTAGAGAGCGAGCTGCTCAGGCTGAGATGCGCATAGCTCAGCTACAGGACGTCGTGACCCCTGTATATAGTGATGAAGCTCAACGTGAGTTCTAGAGCTGACTTCATGGGCCTTGAGGATATGTTGGCCAGTATTTCAACTCCAGCCTCTCTAGCTCCTGCTCCTCTAGCTCATGCTCCATCTTCTTCCAATGATGATGACTTAGATGTAGATTTAGCAGACTTTTAACATATTTTTTTAAAAAAATATTATTATAATAAATTTTATTTATCAATAAAATTTGAGTATTTTAGATGTATTTTTTTGTCTATCATAAATCGATCTATAGTAGTGGTTATTAAATCACTGTCATAGATCGATCTATCGCAACGATTGAGTAATCGCTGCCATAAATCAACCTATGACAGTAGTTGAATAATTACTACTATACCTGATATATGGTAGTGGTTATCTTAATTACTGTAAAAATTATTGTCATAGATTATGGTAGCAATTTTTTTGGCTATAGCAGCGGTTCTTAACTACTACTATAGCTCTTTTTTGTAGTAGTGCATTTTTTCTGAAAAGATAGTGTCGTTATAGTGCCATATAGAGCCTCATCGAATTCAGCCATAAATTTGGACTGTGCTGTGCATATATGGCTTATCTTTTTGGGAATCTTCTTCAAAATATGCCAAAGATAAAATTAATGTCATGCATTCAGAAAAATTGCCCTGATAGTAGCCTCAATTGCCTTATCCTAGTCAATAATTATGGTATTAGATGCTTGACCATCATTTCCATCCAGCCATGACTAAAATATCTATTTAAAAATCTTCGTTATCTCATCTGATAATAATACACAGCCAAACAAGATGGACTATCCATGGTGGTTAACTCCAACAAATGAACAGAATGGCATTTGATAGGTATTTATGAGGTAAGTAGAGTCAAAGATCAATATATTTCCAAAATAAGTGTATGTCATTCTTAACCTTGGATGGATCCAGAACATAGATCTTAAGGGTGCATTATCATTCAAATCTAATGTATAGAAGAAATTTATATTCTTAGCTTGCATTTATGCGAAGTGGACAACTATTGACTGTGCATCTTCTTCTTTTAGCTGATTTTGATGTTTTCGACAAATATAATTATGAGCATCCTTTTCTATGATTCTAATTACTTTCTTCCTCCTTTTCTTCTTACAATGACAGAGTATATTTGAGTTGTAGGTATATTTACGGTATGCATGTTGCTAATTTTTGCTTTTTTTGGCATGCTGATCTTCCTATAGGATCATAGAAAATGGACGTTTGATATAGACATCTTATGGTTGTGTTCTAGAATAACATTATCCAATCTTCACTTACCGATTTTGGAATCAAGTTTGGCTTTTATTGAGACCTTACAATCAATTTTGCTGGTATACCTGGGATTCATGAAATTATCTAATTTTTTAGATTTTCCTTCCCTCAGCATGCTAGATGTTTGAAGCATAATATATTTTTTTATTGGATCTACTGCAAATGATTGTAATTTCAAAACTAACTCTTCTCATATAAGCATGGTAGAAATTATACATATCATTTATTAAATTAAATTTTCTTCCAGCATGAGGATTTACATTATCCTTATCTGCATGCGATGCACTAGGAGAAGGTAGATTCTCAAGACAACTACCATATGGAGGCTCATCTATCTTATCATTTGCAGAAATATCTATAGAAGATACATGGAAGGATTTTTAAAGTCAAAAAATGCATATAAAAGTCATAAATACAAAGTTCTTTGAAGATATACCAGAATAAGTCATAATTTTAATATATGATATCATAATTTCAGCCTAAAAGATAATAATTATGATATCTTATTACTTTGAGAGCTATTTTTACTATAGGATGTCATAATTTCAAATTATAACATCATAATTTCAACCAACGATGTCATAATTTTAATACAGTATGTCATAACCTGCATTTAGAGATGTTGCCTACCTAAACGATGTTATAATTTTAATATAGGATGTTATAAAAATATCAAATTGACTCTTAGAATGTATTTTAATGATGGAATGTCATAATATTAATCTATAATATCATAATTTTAAACTAAAATATCATAATATTATCAAAAATAATTTTGGAACATATTTAACCAATAGGATATTATAATTTTAACCTACGATGTCATAATTCTAATCAAGAAAGTTATAAAAAGATCAAAATCGATACTTAAAAAATATTTTATTTATAAGATATTATAATATTAATCTATAATATCATAAATTATAATCTAGGATGTCATAATATTATCAAAATTATCTTGAAGATTTATTTTATCAATAAAATATTATAATTTTGAACAAGGATATCATAAAAATATCAAAGATGACTCTTCGAAAGTATTTTACCTATAGGATATCATAATATTAATCTATAATATCATAAATTTGATCTAGATGCTATAAAATTATCGAAACTATAATCGAGAGTCGTTTCACCAAAAAAAAGTCATAATTTTGTCATAGAATGTAATAAATTTTGATCCATGATGTCATAAAAATGATAAAAATTATACTTAAAAAGTATTTTACCTGCAGTATGTCATAATTTAATCTATACTGTCATAGTTTTGACACAAGATATCCTAATATTATCAAAACAACCTTCGGTAGATCTTTTACTAATAGGATGTCATAATTTTAACCTACGATGGCATAATTTCAATCTAGGATGTCATAAAAATATCAAAATTATCTCTTAAAAAATAATTTTCTTATAATATTAATATATAATATCATAATTTTTGCATAGAATATTATAATATTACTAAAATAATCTTTAAAAGATTTTTTATTAAAATAATATGATAATTTTGATCTATGATGTCATAATTTTGATGTAGAATGTCATAAAAATATTCAACATATCTTCTGAAAGATAATTTTATCATAATATTAATATAAAATATTATAATTTTGATAAAAGATGTCATAATATTGTCAAAACTATCTTTCGAAGGTCTTTTACCAATAGGATATCATAATTTTAGCCTACGATATCATAATTTTGATTTAGGATGTTATAAAAACATCAAAATCAACTCCTGGATGTTATTTCTATCATAATACGATATAGGATGTCATAATATTATTAAAACAATCTTTGGAAGGCTTTTTACCAACATGATATTATAATTCTGACCTACAATGTCATAATATTGATCTAGAATATCATAAAAATATCAAAATTATTTTTTGAATAGTATTTTTATGATAATATTAATATAAAATATCATAATTTTGATACAGAATTTTTTAATATTATTAAAACCATCTTTGAAAGATTTTTTATCAATAAGATGTCATAATTTTGATCTATGATATTATAATTTTAATCTAAGATATTATAAAAATATCAAAATCAAATTTTAGATATTATTTTTATCATAATATTGATATATAATATTATAATTTTAATATAAAATATCATAATATTGTCAAAATAATTTTTGAAAGATTTTCTACCAACGAAACGTCATAATTTTTACCTACAAGATCGTAATTTCGATCTAGAATATCATAGAATATCAAAATCAAATCTTAGATGGTATTTTTATCATAATATTAATATATAATATCATAATTTTGAAATAGGATATCATAATATTGTCAAAACAATCTTCAGAAGTCTTTTACCAATAGGATAGCATAATTTTGATCTACGTTATCATAATTTTGATCTAGAATATCATAAAAATATTAAAATCCAATCTTGGATGATTTTTTTACACATAATTTTGATACAAAATATCATTATATTATCAAAATTACCTTCTTGATGCCTTTTACTGACAGGATGTCATAATTTTGATCTATAATCTCAAAATATGATGCCATATTTTTGATCTTGTATATCATTATGATATATCAAAAACTATGCTGGATAGAAATCATGATATTATGACTTACTATATGACTTTTTGTAGGATTTTATATGATATTAACTTTCAAAATCAAAAAAAAAACTCATTTGAATATACCTAATGCATTAATTTCATTTAACTATCAAAAAAGCTGCTGTATTAAAGAAATTGCAAAAAAGTTGTAATAAAAAATCTACAAACATTATTTTATTTTCTGATGAATGGGACATGTTGCTTGGATGGGATAATTAAGAATCAACAATTTGGAACATGCAATGATTCCTGCAGACTAAACCTTGGTCATCTAGACGCTCAAGAAATGGCTCGATGAAATAAGGAAGAAGTAAAAAAATACAGCATTTATGATGTTCAACCAGACTGCAAAATAGTAAAAATATTTCGTATTGGAGGGAAAGGATATTTTCATCATGTTAAATTTGAAAAATAGATTATGACATATATTAAATGTATTCAACGATGTAAGACAACCCTGCCTCTATTTTTTTTTGCGCCATCAAATGCCCGATTTGACGTGAAGCAAAAGCGGGTGAGGTGGTGCGCTCCACGTCTGATTTTCTACACCACAGATGATGAGCAAAGAATTATCCTTAATTGTTTATGTGGCGCTACCAGTTCTATCCCTAATGCAATGTCCTGGGGGATCTAGAGCGTTAGTGCCGTCCCTAATGCAATGTCAAACTAGAAATTGGAATGCAGGAGTCGATTGGAAATGAGATTGGGGTATTCAAGGCTTCAAAAAATTGAATGTAAGGAGGGAGTGAGGCCTTTGGCAGAATGATGAGCGTGGATTGAGGGGTTTCAGATGAAATGTGAAACATATGGACATTTTGTCCCCCAGAAGATAGAATGGGGAGATGGCAATCCTTCGACAGCAACATGGGATCAATATTACCCTAGGTAATTATATGGAAAACTATGGACTGTTATCCCACAAACCGTCTCTAGCAACTAATAATTGAGATTCTAATGGAATTAAATTCTTAGAAAATCTAAAATATGAAATTGGTCTAGGTAAGATTTGACAAGAAGAGTGCACCTTCTTTCATGATATGATATGGCATGTAGAGACGAATGGTGAGCAGATTCCATCGTAGGATGGCTCCTAGGCCAGAAGGTACCGAGTGGCAATTATTTTTGCTGCAAGGAGACCCCGTGAGTAGCGGCGAAAATTTCCATGCTTGCAAAGTGCCATCGAACTTAACGGATCACGCGTTGCTCGCCCGGCCACACTATCATACCACTCGGAACACGTTAGTCGCACGCGGTTACCTGACCTCCCACTACGAACCCACCGCCTTTTTGGATTTGGCTCGAAAGTACTCTGAACTTATTGCCAACCATAGAGTACTAAATGTACTCCGCGGACTACCATAATCCCGTTTGCTATTGTTATTGGTGTCGTCGCCGCAAAGGCTCGGTTCTTAACGTGGAAGTAATGAGGCATGGAACTCCCACGGAAACCATGGCTTGTTTGTCTGAGAAGGCCTTCATTGGCTATCCTCTCCGGAGCCATGGCCCTTTTGGGCCTTTCATGGCTCCAGTCCACACCTTCCAGGGTGGCGGTGGTATCGGCGATACCACCGCCGGCCCCTGAAGATGCCGGTGCCAAGGGCCGGTGAGAAGCTGCTCCAGCTTCTACCGGGCGGGCCGGCCAAGAAGGGTGGTGTTTTCGATAGAAAGATTTGGTGGGGTGGGAGATGGCAGGACTTCGAACACCGAGGCGTTTCGGAGGGCTATGGATCATCTTAAGAAGTTTGGAGGCAAGGGTGGGTCTCAACTCAATGTTCCAAAAGGGAGATGGGTCACTGGAAGCTTTAATCTCACCAGCAACTTCACTTTGTTTTTGGAGAAGGGGGCAGTTATCTTGGGGTCACAGGTATTCGATGATAAAGTAGCTCTTGATTTTTTATAATTGGACTAATGGTATGATGGTAGGGGCCTTGATTAGCAGAACAGGGGGTTACAGTTTGCAGGCAAATGGAAGGTATTTTGATTATTACTGGTAATGGTGGAGGATCTCTCTCCCTCTCTTCTCTTTTAAATGCTTTGATGTTATTGCTAATGAGAAACTGTCATTGTTTTTGGATTAGAAACAATAAAAGATGATGCAGCACAAAATATACTAATTTTAAGAAAATTTATTGTAGAAGATTGAGATAATCTGGGAGCCTTTTTCTTCTAAATTCGTGATAATCTATGTCATTTTATGCAGCAATTCTCATCGATCCTTTTTTTTTTTTAAAAAAAAAAAAAAAATCTATATCCTTGATATAAGGAAATGGAACTTGGATTGTTCTGTGTAGGATCCCAAGGAGTGGCCTGTTATAGAGGCCTTGCCATCATATGGACGTGGGAGGGAGAGAATTGGAGGGCGCCATATCAGCCTGATTCATGGGGATGGACTCACTGATGTTGTTATTACCGGTACACCTTCTGCCATGTATGAATTTTCCTTGCTGGCATGAAGCTGTGATTTGATTTGACCCACTTCCAATACTTCACCATGGTTTACCATGAGTAGTTATCTCTTTTCCAAGGCAAAATAGATCGGTCAGACTGAACACTCACTCAGCAAAGTATAGAGGCACCATCAACAATACCAAATTCAGATAATTGGATCGAATCGGAGCGTCGCAGTTAAGCTTATTTACATCAGAGTTGTAGTAAGATGGCCGGCCTCTTCTTGCACGACGACATAAATCTACTGAGGATTGAATCACATAGTACAAGGCACATGAAATGATTCTATTGTAGATGAGTTTATTTGTTTGGATACCGAAAGGAAAATTTGAAAACTAATATAGAATATGTGAGGATAAAAAAGAAAAAAGAGGTTCGTGCTGATGGAGGATATGTGAAGGCCATGTTGGAGTTGCTCCTAAGGGCATGGTGCTTTATTGAATAAGATAAGGGTTTCAAAATGGTTAATGGATGTGCATTCTCCGTATTGGCATACATAGCCCATTCCCACTTCCACATGATTCATTTTAATGGTCCCCATTCTCAACTTGGCTTCTTTCTCTCACCTTGTCTGGTTAATCACAGCCTTCAAAGGTGCTAAACAAACGTGATGCATTAGCATGTCATAGTAGTGAACTAGTACTACTTTTGTAAAGACATTAATAATGCACATCTAATAGCCAGTACAAGCTGAAGATATATAATAACATAGAAGAGACCCAACAGTCTATGCTTTTTTGAATACTCCCAGCAAACTTTACGAGTGATCTACAGAACTTATATATTTCAAGATAAAAGAGCTTTCTTCGAGACAGACGGACGAACAATTATCGTTCTTTTTTCTCCCTCGCATGTGTCCCGAACTTTAATCCATAATCCAGTTACCTGGTGTCATGGATTTTGACAAAGTGCCACCATCATTCGCATACAATTTGCCGAACAACAACCTCTGACATATTCATGTCCAGAATTTTTGCCAAAATTAGGAGCTCCGACACCATGTTGGATGCTTGAAAAATATATAATTCGAAGGTTTTGTGGATATTAATTAGCTTATCCTTCTTTAGATCGATGATTTCATCATATACCGTCACCGAAGATCCGATCTTCATGTAAGGAATCCTAGATGAGTGCATTCACTTTTGTTTCTCATTTTTCTCTTGGAAATATATTGATGTACTGTGTAAAATCTTTCTTTCACAGGGTGGTCGTGGCATTTTTTTATACTTTTAGTTCCTTGCAGACGTTCTCTATTCTTATAAATACTGAAAGCCACCCTTGGGTTACAGGACAGAACGGGAGCATCGATGGGCAAGGGAGGATGTGGTGGGATATGTGGTGGAGTAGAACTCTGGAACACACTAGGGGCCATCTCCTTGAATTGGTTAATTCAAACAACATTTTAGTCTCCAACCTCACCTTCCTCAATTCTCCTTTTTGGACAATTCATCCAGTTTACTGCAGGTAAAATCTTCCTAAACTTGAACTTTCATGATTACTTCTCCATTATTCTGTAAACTAACAGACAGCTTTTATGTCCCCTCAGTCATGTGGTAATAAAAAACTTAACTGTTTTGGCACCTCTTCATTCTCCAAACACGGATGGGATCGATCCAGGTATGTTAATTTAATCTTGCCACTCGGTCCATTTAAGCAAAATTTCAACAATTTCTAAGAATGATCGTTCACCACGTACAACATTTTACTGTTTCCATAATTATAGAAACACATTAACTTCAGAGTTGTTTTTGGATGCATAACAAGGCAAAGTTATGACCTCGAATCCATTAAAATGTTGAGATAGAAAATGGTGCTTTTAGCAGAATTTTCAAAAAAATAATCTCGACTTTTAGTTCCAAGTTTCTACCAAATCCAGTTGCTAATGCTTGTAGCATATATTTCAGACTCGAGTACAAATGTGTGTATTGAAGACTGTTACATCGAGAGTGGGGATGATCTAGTTGCTGTAAAGAGTGGATGGGATCAGTATGGTATTTCCATGGCTCGTCCTAGCTCGAACATCGTCATTCGAAGGGTTTCGGGCACCACTCCAACCTGCTCGGGTGTCGGGATTGGAAGTGAAATGTCTGGTGGGATATCCGATGTGGTGGTGGAAGATCTGCATGTCTGGGATTCTGCTGCCGCAGTTCGAGTGAAGACGGATGTAGGCAGAGGAGGATACGTTACCAACATTACAATAACTGATGTGAAAATGGAGAGGGTTAAAATACCTGTAAGGTTCAGCAGGGGTTCGAACGACCACCCCGATGAGGGCTGGGACAGGAAGGCTCTTCCTAGTATTAATGGTGTTTACATCAGCAATGTCCTTGGTCTCAACATTGAGAAAGCACCAGTTTTAGAGGGCATTGGGGGTGCAAAGTTTGAAGGTGTCTGCTTGAGAAATGTTAGTTTGGTTGGTTTAAGGCCTGAGGCTAAATGGCGCTGCGAATTTGTTGCCGGAGAAGCCTACAATGTGTCCCCCATGCCATGCTTCCAGCTTAGGGGCAATGGATCTGCATCTTGGTGCAAGCACACCTAGGTTTCAAATTGCCTATGAATGCGAGCGACGATCCTCTCATCAGCTTTTGGAAGAGTCATAGCCTGAATTTTATCATTTTTTGTGCTTCTCTTTTCCTTGGATAGGTCGAGTCGGATGCACAGAAAATCTAATGTATGAAGAAATTTTCAGAGCAAAACAAACAGGTTCTTTTTTATATATTTTCTGTGAGGAAAAGAATGTTTGCCGATTTTCGATGGCAAGGAAGCTCGTAAAGTCTGTGCACTTCTTTCATTCAATTAAACTTTGTTACTGTGGCAATATAAGGTAGATATGAGAATTTTTTTCTAGGTATCCTGTCTGCTTGTTCTACTACGGAGGAGCCTCTTCTCAATTTCATTATTTTTTCGCTTCAGGTATATACTCAATTCCCTAAATGCGCTGCTGTTTTTTCTGAAATACTATACTCTTTATTTTGTCTGTTTGACCCAGATACATTTTTGAACAAAGGAAGACGAGTGTCATTTCTATCTTCAGCATTTCCAGAAGACATTGGATCCACACTTGTACTTGTCCTTGCCTTCATACTCTATCTCCTAGTCATCGGTGATGGATGGCACTTTCTGCATTCCCACGACAAGAGTAATAATTTAAGTGCACCGAACAGGATCCAAGCACAAGAAAATACATGAACACCAATCTCAAATAGCTCGAGGCATGCTAAATAAGAGATAATCGTAAGGTAAACTGGGAAATGAGCAGAAAATTTCAAATGTAAACCTGATAACACAATTTCAAACACCATGTGCTAATTACAAGAGTTTCTCAGTGGATGGTGTAGCTATTTCTTTTATAGTCAACATTGGTGAATAAGAGATTCTCCAATAATTTTAGAAGTTTCACTACATATGCCTAATAGACTCAAAGGAGGAACCAGAACTTTGACCGGAACAAGAATTGGTCATTGTTTGAGGAAAATTTAAAAAAAAAAAAAAAAAAAAATTGTTAATCTAGCTTACGGAGACCAAAAGACCGCAATTCCAAAAATAAGCAAGAATTAGAAATGAGTGTATTTGGAACAAATTTAAGAGACACACCAATTCAGGACTCGACAACAATTAATAAAATCTTGCGTTTGGTTGGAGAACATAGAAATAAGATATCAAATTTATGAGATACAATGCGAGAAATCATGTGTTCGTGACGTCTGGTGCTTTACATGATGAGTGGTGAGGCAACAAAGCTTAATAATTGTGGCAATGGTATTCAAAACACATACCACCAAAATATGCCACATGCATTTGCTGGCACCCATGCACATATTCACATGCCATATTTATGATTTAGTTTTAGTAAACAGTTGATAATTTTGGCAGTATTTCAAACCTTTTGTTTAGCCAGATCTTGGCACCCAATGAAGTTCTCAGGGAACTTCCATGTGCCGAAATCCACTGTGTATGCTCCGGCAAAGTTTGCACCACTTGCAGCCAACCTCTTTTTGTCATTCAGTGCCTGCACAAAATTCCAATAGAATCTTAGTGATATGCAGGTTGCAAAATCGGTAAGAATACTACCTAAACTTATAAAACAGCACGTATCATAAAGATGTAAAGTTTAGGAAATTAAGGAAAAAAAACATCTCGAATCAAGAAGCTTTCATCTCTAGAGTTGGCAATTTTCAGATTGGATCGTCCAAGTTAAACCAGCTCATGGTTTTGGTTGGCTTCATTGTGTGAGGTTAACTCTACTTATTTGGAAGCAACAATACAGGAGACTCTGATTGCTGATAATCATGAAAGGAAGAAACTTTTCAGTAAAATTCATTATAGGTTCACTTCAGAATGATCAAAGCCTTGGTTATAACATCGAATATCCAAACGTTGTAGTGCAAAGTAAAAATTTTTAGCAGTAACGGTAGAATACTCTGGCAAATTCTGTCAGCATAAAAAATCCTATGATCATGTAAGTGCTTCATAAATTTTCTCAGTTGCTTTTCATTTCCTCATGCAAAAATTTCTTCACATATACACACACATACATCCATTAACATACAAGGCATGCAATGCATACGTTGAAACGAAAAGTTTCAAGAAAAGAAAATCTTACTAATGAATATTTAATGTAATATCTCTAGAACCAATATTTCTCCTTCAAAAAATTTGTAAAGTCAATTTTGTTCTGCTGAAAGTTTATTAGATACTTAAGATTAAATATTATATTTATAAATTTGTATTGCCGATCCCATCACTTTGCTATGCCTAAGATCCGTTTAGTGGATTAGCATTCTGTTTTGAACCAATAATCTTGATCAGAAATTGGCTACCAATATATTGATCATCCATATTTCATTTCATCTAAACATATAACCTTATCTTTGCCTAATAAGATCAAAGAAGAATTGACAAACCTGTTCAGTTATTTCTTACTAATACTATATTAAATCATCTATTAAACTTTGCCGATTCATTATGGATTTCTGAAAAGATATAGAACCAATATAACCAATCATTACCTGCATTTATTTTATCCTCTCTCTCTAATCTTAAAATTGAAATAAAACAATATGTAAGCAGCGGCAGCAGCAAAAATGTACCTTGTTGGCTTTGCTTGTCTCCAGATACTCCTCGATGATACCGGCATTGGCTGACGAGGTGGTGGCTGCTGTGGTGAAGAGAGCGGCAGCCAGACCAAGAGGTGCAGTCTTTCTTCGCTCAATTCCTCTTGCTTCCTTTGGTCCTGCTGCCCAAAATTGCTGGGCTCTGATCATTGGCAATTTTGGTCTAGAAGACGAAGTTGACGTGGTCGATGATATGGGTATGAGCTTCAAGCTGGATTCTGGTGCTCCTAAGAGCTTATCATGCCAATACACTGGAGTTCATGGCAGCCACTTCTAATTAGAAGGACAAGAAAACCTCCTTATTGCACCAGCTGAAGAGGAGATGCGGATATCCTTGGCTTTGAAGGAGCTGGGAAACAATGGTGATGAGAGAAGGCAGGGGTGCTGGGGAACTTTTTGTTTGTGGGAGTGATCGGGTGTGAGGGAGATGGTGAGATTGCCTCCAGCTCATTGGCAGCTCTTCTCACCCTTTGGTCCTGCAATCTCAAGTGGGTGGATTGGTAGTTTGAAGGGACGTGGGATACCCAGATCTTGTCAGTTTGAATCTGATCTGGATCCGGTAGACCCAGAACCTAAACTATATATATAATATAATATAATAATATTATATATAAAAATATTAAAAATATTTTAAGCCATTAGATTAAAGATCCAACGGCCTAAAATCTCTTAAAAAAAAAAAGCCCTAATGAAATCCCTCTCTCAATCTCCCTCTCTGTCTCTCAACTCGACCGACAGCATCTCTCCCTGACTCCCTCCCCTCCTTCTTGCCTCTTTCTCTCTACCATGAGATCCATCGCCAGCGAGCCGCGGCCGGACCCCAACTTGCCTGCACCCCCTCCCCTCTCTCCCTATCTCCCTCTCAGTCTCTTGACTCGACCGATAAAAAGCCTCTCCCTGACTCCCTCCCTCCTCCCTGCCTCTCTCTCTTCGTCGCGAGATCCATCACCGATGGGCTATGGCCGGACCCTAACTCACCCGCGCCCCCTCCCCTCTCTCCCTCTCTGTCTCTCGACTCGATCGACGACGCCTCTCCCTAACTCCCTCTCCTCCACCCCGCCTCTCCTTCTTCATCGCGAGATCCATCGCCGACAGGCCGCGACTGGATCCCAACTCACCCGCACCCCCTCCCTTCTCTCTCTCTCTCTCTCAGTCTCCTCTCTTGGTCTATCCCTCTCTCAGTCCCTCCCCACCTCTCCTTCTTTGCCGGCTGCGAGATCCGCTCGCTGGCGGCCACGATCGAACCCCAATCTCACCCGTGCCTCCTCCCCTCTCTCCCTCTCTCAGTCCCTCCCTACCTCCCTCTTCACCATGAGATCCGCTCGTTGGCGGGCCACGGCCGAATCCCAATCTCGCCCACAACCCCTCCCCTCTCTCCCTCTCTGTCTCTCAACCGACGGTGGCATCTCGCCCCATGCCCCCTCCCTCTGTGGTCTCTTCAATGCCATCCCCATTCGGATCGGCGGGCCGTCTCTCTCCCTTTGCTGCAGCGCCGCTGCCTTCGACCGCCCCCTCCGTCTGTGGCATCTCCGCCACGCATCCAGAGCCCAGGCTGTCTCTCCATTTCCACCAAAGTCCTGCCTTCCGCCATTGAGATCCACCGTGCAACCTGCTTTTCTTTTTTTTTTTTCAAATAAGCATTGGATCCCGAAATCGGATCCGAATATCCAAAATCTATTAGAATCTGAGTCTGGTACTTCAAGGTTAGATCCATCGAATATTCGGATCAAGATCCGATACTAATAATTAAAATCGGATCTGAATTGAATATTCAAGTTCCGATCTGAATCCGACCTGTTGATAGGTCTGCTCCCCACCCTTCCACCATCCCAACCAAACCACCAACCAAACCAAAACACATAAAAAATAAAAACTAACCTTCCATAATACATATTCATAATACCCTTATTCCAGCGACGCATGCTGTTTTATTAGTTCATAGTTATTACAATACAATTTTTCTTTTAAAAAAAGATTCTAGTGCACAAGATTCCTACCACATAAAAATATAAAAAAGATCAGATGTATGTAGCCTTAGCTTCATGAACAGAGAGACTCTAATCATGTCTTGAACTCGTGACATCCGGATGACAATAATGGAGCAACCTTATCCTCACAGCACGATTTAAAAAAGAAAAGAAAAGAAAAGAAAATGTAGACACGCCAACTTTAAATATTTCTTAGCTTAATAAGAATCTGCCAAACAGTTCCCAAGCCCATATCCATGGCCATATAATTTTAAAAAGCAGCAAATCTTTCAGTAACTGAAAAGAGAAAAAGCAAACAACCTGAATAAATCACATCCGTCCACAGGATTTTTGTCATGCAGCCATGTTTGATGATACTTGATCTGGAACTCATCATTATATTTCTGGTTCCCAAGTCTCTTGTACAGGGGATTCCATAGTTCAAACTCATCAGCTTGTGATAGAGAAAACACAGAAAGCTCTCGTCACAACTGATGATAAATAAAAAAAAATAGAACTCATTTACTACTGCACAAATCTCGGATTTATTTCTGAACCCTCTTGTATTAGGATGATCTCCATGGCTGGCTGTTATATTCCCCAAAAAAGTTCTATGGCATCTAAAATAATACCAGAATTCTAAAAGATAGCAAAGAGTTCCATAAAAATTTAGCTTCAAGGATATGAATAAACTCCTCATGTGCTTTAGTAATAGTGAAAATAAGAACAAACTTCTTTTCAAAAATTTGATCAGTGGATTGGAGATGGTGACTGCCAAAACTTTTAGATCAAAATCTAATGAACAGAAAATGAAGCATTGATGTTCCGCAAAAATTCCGGACATTGTTACAGTTCTTCAGACTTCAACAGAACTTTTGAGTTTAGAATACCGAGATTCAAGTTCAAACCAGGATTCCAATCCAATCAACTTGTTGAACTCCTCGAATGTAGCAAGCTTGTGGAGCTGATCTCTCGTGGTTCCTGCCTCCTTCAAAACCTTGAGAATGTCAATCAATGAGCGTGCAGATGCATAGAGAGTTGTAAGAGGATGCACGATGAGATGGAAACCAATTGCTTTGAGCTCCTGAGGCGTGTGCAAGGGTGTAACTCCACCTTCAAGCATGTTGCAGACCCTGTAACCTTTTGTCCTCCTACCAATTTCCCTGAGTTCATCATCATCCCTTGGTGCCTCCACAAAGCAGGCATCTGCTCCTGCCTGCATAAGGTAAAAATACCACTTTTAAGTCATCTAAAGTTTCTCTATGGTATAGAATCAGTCCACCCACATACGGCAGCTCTCAGGCTGTTTAGCTTAACCTAAATGAAATAAACTTAATTATATACATGTTGCATTAAAAACATAAGAGATCACTGCAACCGCATCTTAATATAATTATGAGAAACAGTTCCAGTAAGTCATCAAATCTTGATGGCTCATACTTTGTGTCATAAGGTCGACACTAGCAGAATTTATACAGTGCCTCATTTGAGGGCTTACCGGCTTCAGTTCCCTACAAAAGTTCATTAAAATATTTTGTAACCCAAAGAAGCTTGGATACTTGTAGATTGTTAAACTGCCCCGTGAGTTACAATAACACCGTGGGAAGGTGTTTCTATCATCTGAGTGCTGCAGAAATACTATGAACTTAGAAGGAGTAAAATGTAATGTAAGGCTATATAAAAACCCTTTTGACAATCTCATTAAAGTATATAAGGAAAATCAGTTGGAAATATGATAACTGGAATATTAAAGGTTAAACAACAGTCCCCTTCGTAGAGGAATGAAAGCAATCATAAAAGATTAAAGATACACAACCATAGAGTTTGTTTCTTGAGGAGATCACAGATTCTGTTAGCAGGGAACAAAGTGACACAAACTAGAAATCTAATAGAACTCAGAATAGTTTTTCATCTTCATTTCCCAAGGTAATATTAAAGAGGGCATATTAAGCATAAGTTATCTCAGTATAAGTCCATTTTTAATTGGATAAATAACAAGAATATCATAGCATAGCAAATAGGAGCAGAAACATTCGCAACAGAAAAATGGTTGGAACAGAAAACTGCAGATTGTACTTGGAAACATTAAGTTGAATTTAAGAAATTACTTCATGGAGAGGTTTATATAGATAGACATTGCTTGAGAATAGCTGAATTGTTAGAGAAGTTTGGTTTGTCTAAAAATATTGAGTTTGTATTCTCTGTCAACGTCCAAAACATTATCGTGCAATTGTTAAAAAAATATATCTACAGGAATAAGAATGTTAGAGAGATACTTTTTTACCATACAGTTGTCAACACTTGTTCCAACTCTTCCAGCTTTATCCCTCATATCGTGATATTTTTCCCAGCTCATTATGCAGACAGGCATGCATTGTTTAAAGGAAAAAATAAATACTATATAGATTGGTAAAAGCATATGCCAATACAAGATTATAGACTTAGGTAGCAATTTGGGTATTCATGAAAATTCCAAATAAACTGCTAATAAAAATGCAAATAGTTAGTATTTTTAATAGAATACCTCCATGTAGAGGTTAGCCCGTGAAATTGCATCAGACAAACCCGACTTAGCAGAGGTTGCACGAGCATCAGTTCGAGCAACAAGAAAAAAGTCACTATCACCAATAACATCTCTTGCGGATGCTATTTTTGCTGCATGGTCCTCTGCTGATATCACCTATAATTAAGAATCGACAAATAACCATATTTAAGGGTCAATTGTGAAAGCAGAAAACATTTTTAGAGATAATATTCACTTAATGCGCAAGCACACATAAAATTTGCCTATGTAGAGGAAATGGAATGCATGTAATTTCTACCAAGTAAAACTTTGCATGCATGCATAGATAAACCTCAGTGACTATTTTTTTTTTTTGTACAGATTATCAGAACTAGTCTTTGATATACAAATAGGATTTTTTTTTGTACATCTTAGAAAGTTGAAGGGATAGAAGAATTTAATATCATCCACCCTAAATTACCTGTTTGCCACGCATGTGCCCTTGTCACCCACATACCAGATGAACAATAAAAATTGTTAGAATCATCGCAAGAATAAAGCCAAAATAGAACTGAACAAAGACAATATGCTGCAGATATTAGACAATAACATAGAACAAAACAAAAGGAGAAGAGGAAGTGAGGATGGTTCTCTCACCACATTTCTTTGGCCATCGTTGATCCTGGAACAAATGTGAAAATTTGAGAACCAATATAGAAAGGTGCTGACATAGTAAGACTATGATTTTCAGTATAATGGTTGTTCATACCTCAAGAAAGCAACCAGCAGCACCGGCTGCAATTAAATCTTTAACAGTCCTTTGAACATTGAGAGCATTGCCACCTCCCGTATCTAGAATATTCTTAACAATGAAAATATCTCAGATGCACCTTACAAGATGCAACAACGCAGTCAAAGAAGCAGGAAAATTGATTTAAAGGAGACAATGCTTAGCTGCTAGAGTGGCAATGCTTGTTCTAGAAATAAGAGTTCAAGATAGGAAAGATTGGAAAAAATGAAAAACTTCTGCAGAAATATGTCTAAGGAAACTACAGTTACAGATGCAAACAATCAAGCTACCCCATAAGTTCATAATTATACCAAATATTTTGGACAATAAAATCCTGCCTTCTGATAAATGTTGACTTGAACCAAATTCAGTAGCTCCGTTTGGTTCATATTAATTTTAAGTTACATTGAACCCTGGTCTATTATTAACTTGCACATTGAAACCAAAAGAATGAATAACAAGCCTGGGTGTCATTTGTGATCTATCCAAAAACTTTGTAGGTTAACAATATAAAATGTTTTGAAAGTTGGAATCATAATGCAGGATAAGCTAAAACCTTACGACAAGTAACACGTAGATAGTTTGACAACTCCCTAATTGGTAGTCCTTCCCAAATTAAATTGATTTTGTATATTAATTATGTATTTGTTCTTATTGGAGGTTGGAATCATGGTTCCAATAAATCTGAGCTATAAGACTAACAATTCATTTGAAGATGATCAATAAAAAAAAATTGGGCTATTTGTGGAAATGAATTTAGGTCAGGAACAAACTGGATCCTGCAAATGATAATAGAATGCTATTGTTCTTAAAGGACCTTCATAACCAAAGAACAAATAGAACCATCTGCACTTACTCTAAAACACAAACCTTTTCATACTTTCAAATGAAATAACATTTGAACCATGATTCTGATTGTCACAAGCAAGAAGCAAAACTTCTGTAAAAATATTTGAGTTTCTTTTGTCTAATTCCTTCATGGAAACCAGAGGTTATTAATGATGAGTTTCTTAGTCCTTAAACAGTTGAGAACCAACAAACAAGTTATTTTCCAATCTTAATTTTTTTAACAAACATTATCTGAGACATAACTTTGATAAAGGTTGTAGTAACATCAGGTACTATCTCATTATCATTATTCAATGCCATTAATAAACAGTAGGAAACATGGCATTTTAGCATATACTCTTATGTCATAGCTATTTTTGCATAAATGTGTTTCTTTTGTACTTAACTAGTGGCTCATCAAATTAAAACACTTAAAAGCATACACTTGATCATACAAGAACATCTGACAGTTCGAATAGAACTTACAAGGGCTAGAATGAGTGAAAAATATTAAGGTGCAAGATGTGATCACCAAAACTATGATTTTCATCACAGCTCATATTATAATCAATAGATATGTCGTTTCAATAAATCTTCATTTTTGCTTTGGACAAAAATCCAAAAAAAATCAATTTCACAAGCAACAAGATACAACTGACAAGCTCAAGCCACAAGACGATGGAGTCAATAGTCCATGATTTTTCTTTTCCTTCTTAGGCAATGAACATAACTTGAGGCACACCTGTATTGGAGGATTCTTTTATGCAATTTTTTTTACATGATATAAGCATTTTTGAAGCAATTTTTTGACATAATTTTTCCTGATGTTGTGACATAACTTTGACCAGAAAGGGTAATATCACGATTACATAAGGTCATTTGACATGAATTGTTGAATTGTTAATTTGACAGGTTAATTGATTTCCTAGTAACATGCTTTAACTGAACAAAGGTTTCATCCAGCTTCAGCCTGAACAAGAACTATTAAGAATATATTTAAGTTTACACTCGATATTTTCTTAATGAAACAATATCTTGAACTGGTTCTATCTTTAAATTGAAAGTAAGGTAAAAAAAAAAGAAAACAGTAGGAAAGGGAGGGGTTTGGAAACAAAGGTCCTTTCCATTTTTTTCATCAATTGGAATAATCAGACAAAGAACTCTTTCTTGATATTTTGCAGGTTTACTAAAATCTTCTACTATCCGTACTCCCACTCAAAAATAAGAAACAGCCAGATTTTTTTTATAACTAAATTACGAAAATGCCATTTAGAGAGCAAAAACCCTAGTGGAAGTGATCGAAGTTATCGAACCGGCATCGACGATGATGGGGATGAGCGGCGCCGCCATGCACACGAATCGTGCCGTCTCCGCCATCTCCGGCGCCCTGAATCACCAGAAAGCAAAGCAAGAAATCTTTTTGCTTGAAAATTCAATAAAATAATCAAGAAAATGATCAAGAATTCACTTCTTTGAAAAAGAAAAAAAAAAGAAAACAGAAAAAAACAAGAAGGAAAGAGAGAACGGAGGAGGGGAAGAGGGAGAGACGTGAGGAGGCCGAAGTCCGGCTTGCCGAGGAGGGAGGCGGAGACGGCGTAACCGGAGATGAAGCCGGCGCTGAAGCCCGATTTCTGGATGATGGCCGCCGAGAGGGCGTCGTAGCAGCCCGGCATCAGCACCGCCCCCTCCTCCTCGATCAGCCGGTGGATGCGCGTCCTCCCCGCCGCCTTCACGACGGCGGTCCTCCACCGGAGCGACACCGGCGGGCAATGACCCCTGCCGGCTGGAGCGGCGGCAGAGGAGGAGGGCAGCCTCATCGCGATCGCCAACGCTATCGCCGACATTTCCGAGTGCGGACTGTGGAGTGAGCGGAGGGAGGAGCGGGGAATTGATGGGGGTTTTGGTTTAATTAAGATTTTCTTTATGGTAAGGTTAATCATATGTCATATTATATATACATATATAATTTTATTAAAAAAAAATTTTTTGAGTTCCATTAGGATGAGTTTTACGTGGCACGCCACCTCCGACTTCTTCACGCAAAGATCTTCTCAGTAGATATTTAAAAATTAAATATTATTCATGCCCAAATATTTTTCATGCACAGGATTGGAGATCTCCACGTAACAGAATACCATCCAAATTAGCGCATCCCACCTCCACGCACTTTCTTTCTATTTAGTTTGTTGGTATTTTTTTTTAAAAAAAAGAAACAAAGAGATTTGTAATCATCGATGTTTTGAGAATAAAAAAATTCTATTTCTTTCTTTCTATCTACGTGCTCTCTTTTTTCTTCCTCTCCACCAACTAATCTCTCTCCTTCTTTTCCTTTCTTTCTTCTCTTCCTCTCTTCCATCTCTCTTTTGAAATCCTTCTCAAGTTTGAAGATTGAAGAAAGAAGAAACTTCGACAATCTCTTCTTCCATGGGATCTAATTTTAGCATCATAATAGTCTAAATTTTTAAATTTACACCATCTTTCATGATTACTGATGTATTTCTATTAATGTAGGCAATTTTTCATATGCTCGGATCGAATCCTCATAATCATGGATGATGGAAGAACTTGCAAATAACCATAGCCTGAATCGATGTTCTGATTCCTTCCTCATCCAAGAAACTTCATCAACGTATTTTATGAGATCTCTTATTTTTAAAAAAATTGAGTAGATGCTTCTTTATTAATTAGATCTGAATTCTTTTAATTTTGATCTGATGGATGGTTTCTCAATCATTTATAGTTTGAATCTAGATCTAAGGACTGTTCAACATGCATGCATATTAATGATCTTTTTTCTTTTAATTTTAGTATAATCATCTATTTAATTTTGGACTTGCTGACTATCTATTAATTATTAATAAATTTGAATACTTATTTTCTCTAGATCTGAATTGTCCCACATCAGTTTGGTGTCAAAGTATGGTTAGATTAGGGCTAAAGTTTTGCAATTTAGGTAGTTTTCTACATCAAAACCTGCATACTGGTATCCTACGCAATCCTTAAAGAAACTGTGATTCTCATTTCTAAAGATCTCAGAAAATTTTTAAAATTTTTGTGTAGATTCTAGACTTCACCTCAGAAAATTTTCAAAATTTTTATGTAGGTTCTAGACTTCGATTGTTAAGTGAGGTTTAAATTTCATAGAAATTAGAAATTATTTGATCCTCGAAGATACTTCCAAAAATTCTTATATGTCCTAATATCTACTTCTGAAAATTGTTCAGAAATCTATTTGTGCACCTATGAATGAAATAAACTTTTCCATCTATAGGAGAATCAAAAATTCATGAAATTTGATAATTTAAAAACTAGATTGATAATGAATATTTTTGTAAGTAAAAAATCTAAAAAATAGATCTAAGATTGGTGCCAAATTTATTTGTTAGTTGAAGATTAGCATACTAAATTCTATGACCTGTCTTGTTCTGCACAATCTAAGAAAAAATAGAGTTTCACACCTATTGAAACATCCAAAAACTTCAAAATTTAGTTTTCTATAATCTTAACTCAATAAGAAATTTAGTCATACTTTGAAAATTGAAAAAACTATCCTTTGAGAATCCTATTGCAGAACTTCAACCAGAAGATTCTATGGTCCAAAATAAAATTTCTAGAAGTCTAAAATTTTCTGCACTTAGGAATGATTTTAGGTTTGTTTGAACTTCGTATTTTCAGTAAGTTAGTTTCAATTTTTTTTTAACTTAGTTGATACTGTTTATTTCATTTGTAGCTCGTGATTTCAATAACTTAGTTTTAATTTCTAGTTTGGCAACTTAATTGGTACTATTTTATTTCATTTTGAATCAATATTTGCATCTTGTTTGCATCCTTAAGTTATCCTAAGGGCACTTCTATCATAAGATAAGGGAAGGATTTCATCACCTTTTCTTGAACCAAAAACCACCAACCTCATGTGCATCATCCCAAGCCTAAACTAAAATCAATTAGATATTAAAAAAAATAAGGTCAAAACAAGCTAAGTTCAGTTGCTACGATGAATCTTAGTACAAGTTTGGTCTACAGTTGATTCCGTAAGCTGGTGTCTAAAACTAAAGGTATATGGCAAACGTCTAAACGAATTATGGTTATTTAATTAGGACCTCACAAGAGTGAGCGGAGCCTCCCATATTTCCATCTTTTATCTGGCCAGCCCAAGGATTCGAATGTTGATCTATTTGTGCTTCGATTGACTCATAGTGATTTGAGCTTTTAGGTCTAGAAAATTTCTTAAGTCGATTGTGCTGCATGTCTACTAGATTCGGAGCTAGATGCCACCCAAAAAATCTAGAGTCAAGTCACGAAATAGATTTTGATTTTGCCATAGTTTTTAAGGACATTACTGAGAAGTTAAATGCCATAAGTGGTTTCATCCAAAATTTGAATGCGAGAGTAGGGACCCTAGAAGAAAAAAGGTTGAATGGCTTGAAAGAACGTGTTAGAAATGCCCCTCCCTAGTTGACTATCCTAGAGAACGACATGACCATCCTGATTTTGATAGAGGTCATAACCAAGTAGTTCGACCCCATTATAATTTTAATGATCAGGACGAGAAAATACTTCAAAGTGTCAAGATCAAAGCCTCAAGCTTTGTGGGCCATCTAATGCCCAACGAGTACCTTGACTGGGAGATGGACATAAATCATCATGTTGAACGGTAGGACATGTCTGAGGAGAAAAAAATTAGGTTCGCTAAAATGAGACTTTCAGATCAAGCCAAATTTTATGGGCATAAGGTGGAGCGATTAGCCATGCATAGGAGACAAGAGCCCATAAATACCTAGGACGAGGTAAAAGATAAATTTCATGAAAAATATCTCCCTACCTCTTATCAGCAACGTATCATAGATCAATGGCAAATATTGACCCAGGGTAGCAAGACTGTTACTGAGTACATCACCAAATTTGATGAATATCTTATGCGATGTGGTGTTAGTAAAGACCTCTCTATCACTTTGACACATTTTAGAGCTAGTTTAAGGGATGATATACAGAGAGAATTGTTCATGTATAAGATCCATAGCTTAGAACAAGCTTATCAATTAGCCCAGAATTATGAGAGATTTCAAAGATTGTCGATCATCCGATAACTTAAGTCACGTAAATTTGGTATTCTGGGTCCTAGACCTGGCCTTAATCATATCCCTAAATCTGGGTATAATCAGATCCCAACTAATCGTTCCCCACCTGTTGGTCCCCTATCGAAAAAAGATGATAAAAACAAAGGAGCCTTTGTAGAGAACCCAAGAGGAAGTACTTCAAAAACCTGATGCTTCAAATGCAATGGGTTAGATCACATTGCTAGTCAGTGTCCATCTCGAGCTCTACATATTGGTGAGCCTGAAGAAGAGAACCTCGAAAATCTTTTAGGAGATAAAGAAGTATATATAGCAGACACTGAGTTAGCTGAAGCTTATAAGCAACCCAGTACTTTGGAAGAAGTTAACATTGAAAAAAGAATGGGTGTAGTAAGATGCATTTTAGTCCAACTAAAAGAAAGTGAAGATTGGTGTAGGATTACTATTTTTCACACCTTCATAAGTCAAGAAAATAAAGTGTGCAAGATCATCATTAATAGTGGTAGCTGCATTAATACTATTTCGACTGATATCATATCAAAACTTGATTTGATGCCCATAGATTACCCGAATTCATATAAGATAGTCTGGATAGATGTATCGTCCATCCCAATTAGACACCATTGTTTGGTCCCCATTAAATTTCAATCTTACCAGGAGAATGCGTGGTGTGATGTTATGCCCATGAATGTAAGAAGCATAATCCTAGAAAGGTCTTGGCTGTTCGATCAAGATGCTACGCTTCATGATTGATCTAACACATGTACGTTCATGAACAGATGCAAGAAAATTACGATCTACCCTTCACCCCCTAGGAATGTAAAGAGAAATGAACCTTTAGAGTCCAAAGAAGAAAAACTAAACAAGAGCTTACATTTAATCAGTGCAAAAGAATTTGAAAAAGATTTGAGAGAAAGCTCTTCTATTTGGATTCTAACTGTTAAGAAAGTTAACAAGAAGAATATAAGTCATTACCCCCAAGAGATAGAAAGCCTCCTTGATAACGATAAAGATATTTTTTCTGAGGATCTTCCAGATCACTTGCCACCTATGAGGAATATCTAACACACAATAGATCTTATTCCAGAAGCTACCCTACCCAATCTGCCTCATTATCACCTTAATCCCACTAAGCACACTGAGCTGAAACATCAAGTAGAAAAATGAAGGAACCAGATCTAGGATTTCAGGGCTAGATTTTGAAATTTTTTTAAACATCAAGCAGCGAAAGATAAAAATAAATCAAAATTTATTCATAAAAAGTAGAGAACTCCTAGATCTAATATCCTATTACATGATTATAACATGAGATTAAATTAAAAATTAAAAATAATAGAAAAAAAAAATATTGATTATATCAATATGCATCTATACTATATCTAATGCAAGTACGTAATGATAGATCGGATCTATATTATCTATACAAGTTAGACAATCTAACTTGCTAATCCAGGCTGAAGGATGAAGCCCCAAGCTGTACACACGTCTGACCTCTAAGAGATGTCTACATGATCCTACGAACTTCGATCAAAAATCTGATGTAGAAAATCAGCATAGTATGCTAGTACTGTGCTGATCCTTTTTCGACGGTCGACTGATGCTTCCTTCTTCAAGATTTGGACACTCCAAAAATCAAAAGAAAAGAAAGAGAATTTTGATCTAAAATAACATTCAAAAATCTCTATGAAAGAGGAGAAAGAAAAAGCAAAAGATCCTAGAAGAAGACCATCTTCTTCTTCTCTTTTCTCTCACCTAGACACCAAGATTGGTGTCTATGAAATCCCCACACCCCAAGAGTCTCTCTCTGATTTTCACACCCCCAAGAGTCCTCTCAATGATCTAGAATTAATATAAAATTCAACCCAAAAAAACCTTCTTATAAAGAGACATGGAAGAATCTTCTTTGAGTCAAATTTCTATACAAGGTAAGAACACATATGGCAAGTTGTTGGGGCGCCCAACACTTGGGTGCCCCCTCCTTTATTTTAGGCATGGACCACTAGGAAAGGTGCATAAAAATTTCTCCTTTAACTATAGAAATTGTTGGTGCAAAATCTGATTGATGCCAGATTGAGCTGGAGTTGGGAAAGAGGATGTCACCATCGATGATCTGCAAAATAAAGTTCCATCCGGAGTTAGTGGTGATGGCTCCAGCAGAACCCTCCGACGATCAAGTCAGCTCTTCTGGCCAACAGAAATGGAGTGCTCAGAAAAAAATTCAGCAAAATTTTGAGAAGGAGAAGAGAGCCTAGAGAAAATGTATCTGAAGGATCTCTTTTATAGACGGAGCCTATATAGTCATAATCATCCGGTAGTGGATCGCTCGAGGCTATGTAAAATTTATTACCATAACCGTCCGGTAGTAGGTCGCTTAGGGCCACGTAAAATTTATTATGGAGAGAGGTGTCGTCCGTTCATTGAGATTTAATAGTCAAAGTTTAGAGGAAGCAGGCATTGATTGGTGAAGAGCTTTAACATATGTCAATTCTAGAGGAGTTCAGACTCCTAATAAAAATACGGCTAGAGGAGATCATCTGAGAGGAATACTACTTGAAATCTGAAAGTAATCCTCTAGAAAAATTTGGATGGAGTTTGATTGAAGGTGAAGTCCGGAAGGAGTTCGGCTCCTCGAAGAATCCGACTGAAGGTGAAGTTCGAAAGAAGTTTGGTTGCTAGAGAAATTTGACTGAAGAAAAAATTTGGAAGAAGTTTGGCTCTTGGATGAATCCGACTGAAGGTAAAGTCTGGAAGAAGTTGGCTCCTAGAGAAATCCAACTGAAGGTAAAGTCCAGAAGGAGTTTGGCTCCTGAAGGAATCCAATTGAAGGTGAAGTCCGAAAAAAGTTTGGCTCTTTGAGGAATCTGACTGCTAGAGGAATCCGATTGAAGGAGAAGTTCGAAAGAAGTTTGACTCCTGAAGGAATCCGACTGAAGGAGAAGTCTGAAAGAAGTTCGGCTACTGCAAGAGTTCGGAAGGGGTTCGACCACTGGAGGAGTCCGGAAGAAGTTCAGATTCTGGAGTAGTTAGGCCACTATTAAAAGAATTTTCGATCGAAGCTCTTTCATGATTACCAGTTATATTAGGCTAAGCATCAGACTAGACTTTGGTGGAAGCGGGGTTTATCCCCAACATTAGTCACCCCACTCCTAAGTTCGAAATTCGAAGGAAGAAAGTACAAAAAAGATGACCGTCGAAGTTATTTTTCGGACTCTACACCCATTAAGATTGAAGCTCGAGGGAGATCTTATCTTCAATTGAAGTTGAAGTTGAAGCTCGGAGGAGATCTTATCTCCAGCCGAGGTTGTAGGAGATCTTATCTCCTATTGAAGTTGAAGCTCGGAAGAGATCTTATCTCCAATCGAGGTTGTAGGAGATCTTATCTCCTGTTGAGGTTGAAGGAGATTCTATCTTCTATTGAAACTCGAAAAAGATCTTATCTCCAATCGAGATTTTAGAAGATCTTATCTCCTATTGAAGCTGAAGCTCGGAGGAGATCTTATCTCATGTTAAAGTTGAAGCTCGAAAAAGATCTTATCTCCAGTTGAATCGGAGCTTCTCTTCTCACCTCGTCTAAAATGAACGAAGCCTTCAACTTTGCTCACGTTAGGATGAGGTTCTTCTCCTATTTCTAACGGACTATAGGGACACATTAGGACCGTTGTCAGGGCCTCTCTTCTTATCTCATCTAAAATGAATGAGGCCTTCGACTTTGCTCACATTAGGACGAGGTTCTCCTCCTATTTCTAATGGACTATAGGAGCACATTAGGACCGTTGTCAGGGCCTCTCTCCTTATCTCATCTAAAATGAATGAGGCCTTCAACTTTGCTCACATTAAGACTGTTGTCAGGGCCTCTTCCCTCATCTTGTCTAAAATGAATGAGGCCTTCGACTTTGCTCACGTTAGGACGAGGTTCTCCTCCTATTTCTAATGGACTGTAGGGGCACATTAGGATCGCTGTCAGGACCTCTTTCCTCATCTCGTCTAAAATGAACGAGGCCTTCGACTTTGCTCATATTAGGATGAGGTTCTCCTCCTATTTCTAATGGGCTGTAGGGGCACATTAAAGCCGTTGTCAGGGCCTCTCCCTCATCTTGTCTAAAATGAATGAGGCCTTCGACTTTGCTCACATTAGGATGAGGTTCTCCTCCTGTTTCTAACGAACTGTAAGGGCACATAAGAACTATTATCGGAGCCTCTTCCCTCATCTCGTCTAAAATGAATGAGGTCTTCGACTTGCTCATGTTAGGATGAGGTTCTCCTCTTGTTTCTAACATGGCCACTTTTGATTACTTCTTTCCTATCGTCACATAATTTTTACACCAAAAAATAATAATATTGAGATGGAAGAGTTTTATTGAAGAAAAATTACTAGTATTACATTCTCAGATTTTCTAAATTCTAAGGTCATGGGAGCATTGTTCCTCCGAGCTCCTTCAGACGATAAGCTCCGGGTCGGACGACCTCCTCTATTTCATACGGACCTTTTCAATTTGGGATAAACTTTCTCTAACTCTGAGGCTAAGAGATGGTGGCTTGCTGAAGTATTAAGTCCCCCAAAGATAGTGTTGATGATGCCGAGAGGTATCCGATCTCCTTGTTATTCCTTCCTTCTTGATGGTTCTAGCTATGGCAATGCCCTCGATCGATCTTCTCTTGCTTCAGACCGACGTCTGTGGAGAATTGAGGGTGGCATAGTTGTGAAACCTTCTGGGAGAAGAACTTCGTCGTGCCTTTCTATCGGGGCTTCTTTGAAGATGAGCTCGAAGAGAAGTTTGGGCTTGCTTGCGCTCAGGGGGAGTCCATGAGCATGATCAAACTTCATTCAGACCTCCATCAGCTATGGATTTATTAGACTCGCCCGTCCGTCACTCTCCTACGGCTTTCTCATCCTTCAACTTGAAGGTTTCTTTCGCTCAGGCGTATCCTTCAGCCTGAGCTAGCAAATCGGTAAAGTCTCTGAGGTACTTCATCTTCAGAAAGAACAGAAAATCATTCTTCTGAAGGTCGTCCTTGAGCGTGGCCATTGTAACAAACTGGTCTAGGTTTCGGACCTCCAATGCAGCAGCATTAAATTGGATGATATAAGCTCGGATAGATTCTTCCTTCTTCTGCTTGATATTCATCAGAAAATTCAAACCTCAACGAAGATGTCGACTATTAACGAAGTGAGCCACAAATTGATGGCTCATCTAGTCAAAGAAGAAGATCATACCCAGCTTCAACATCGAGTATCAGTTTCTTGCTGCTTCCTTTAAGATAGACGTAAAAGCTCGACATAAGATGGTGTCTGGTGCACCATGGAGCAGCATCATGGTCTGAAAGGCCTTCAGGTAATCGATCAGATCAGAGATTCTGTTGTAGCTTTCAAATTAGAGAAGCTTGAAGCTCGACGGAATGGGCTCTTACATAATCCTCTGAGAAAAGGAGGGTCAGTACAAATATTATTACCATATGAGGAGGGAGTATGACAGAATTCTTCGATTCATCAGCTCATTTTCTAGAGCCTTTGATTCAGAAGATCTTCATGATCATTGATCTCTAGGGTTTTTTGGTGGAACGGAGGCAAAACTCCCCCTGAATTGAGTCATGGTCCGAGCAAGGACTCTCCACCCTCTGCTTTCCCTTTTTGGAGGTCACCGACCGGCTAGCCCAAGTTGGTCATTCTCTGATCGGATCATGGAGCTCCGAAGAAGTCTGCTCCAGTTGAATTGACATCGGAGCCTGATGATGTATGGCCTATACCGCCTCTATGAGATCGCAAATCTACTATACCAGCAGGGTAAACTGCTCCATATCCACCATGGCTGTAGGTGGTGCTTGAGTTACCGAAGCTGAAGTAGGAGAGGATAAATCTAGATGGGATTTGACTGTAGAGATTGTTGATCACCAAGTCGAAGCTTTCTTGGAAGATATTTTTTCTAAGAAGAACTCTAGAGAGGAAGAAGAGAGATCGCTGCTGAGCACTACTTTAAGAACAAGAAAACTTCAGAAATAGAGAGGCCCTTCCTCTAGCGCCAATCTTGTTGGTGCAGAATCTGGTTGACATCGAATTAAGCTGGAGTTGAAAAAGAGGAGGTCACCATCGATGATCTGAAAAATAAAGTCCCATCCAGAGTCGATGGTGGTGGCTTCGGTAGGACCCTCCGATGATCAAGTCAGCTCTTCTGGCCAATGAAAATGAAGTGCTCAGAAAAGAATTCAGTAGAGTTTTGAGAAGAAGAAGAGAGCCTAGAGAAAATGTATCTGGAGGATCTCTTTTATAGATGGAGCCTGTATAGCTGTAACCATCTAGTAGTAAGCCACTCAGGACCATGTAAAATTTATTACCGTAATCGTTCGATAGTGGGCCGTTCGGAGCCATGTGAAATTTATTATGGAGAGAGGTATCCCCCGTTCGTTGAGATTTTATAGTCGATGTTCGGAGGAAGCAGGCATTGGTTGGTGAAGAGCTTTGACATATATCAATTTCAGAGAAATTCAGACTCCTAATAGAAATACGGCTAGAGAGGATCATCCGAAAGGAATACTACTTAAAATCTGAAAGTAATCCGCTGGAGGAATCTGGATGGAGTTCGACAAAAGGTGAAGTTCGAAAGGAGTTCGGATCCTGAAGAAATTCGACTGAAGGTAGAAGAAGTTTAACTGCTGGAGGAATTTGATTGAAGGAGAAATTCGGAAGGAGTTTAGCTTCAGGATGAATCCGACTGAAGGTGAAGTCTGGAAGGAGTTTGGCTCCTGAAGGAATCCAATTGAAGGTGAAGTCCAAAAAAAATATGGCTCCTGAAGGAATCCGACTGCTGGAGGAATTTGACTGAAGGAGAAGTCCGGAAGAAGTTCAGCTCCTGAAGAAATCCGACTGAAGGAGAAGTCTGAAAGAAGTTCGACCGCTGTAAGAGTCCGGGAGGGGTTTGACCACTGGAGGAGTTCGCCATTGGAGGAGTCTGGAAGAAGTTTGGCTCGTGGAGGAGTTAGGCCGCTGGTGAAAGAATTTTTGATCGAAGCTCTTCCATGATTATCAGTTATATTAGGTTAAGCATCAGACTAGACTTCAGCGAGAGTGGGGTTTATCCCCAATAGAAATCAAAAAAGAAATCAGGATGGGATGGCATGCATAGAAAGAGACCAAGTTTGTTAGGATTCTATCATATAGAGTCCAACAAACTTCAACAATTTTTCATTTATTAACCTGGTCTACAATAAGATGCCATATAGAAAAGAGAGAAAAAGGGTAGGCATGTGTGATGATCAGGAAGAGAGGAGATTTGTCACCAAAAATAAGAGAGAAAAGGCATGGGGGGTGTGGGATATAGGTGGCGCAAGCAAGATGGATCCTAGTCTTACTAGGATTCCATATTTGACTTAGTCAAAAATGGTTTCTCCAATCAAATCAAATCAGAAGTAAATCAATCCAATTAAATTAGGCCCTCACTCAATTAAAGATTTAATTAAATTAGATTAAATTAATTTTAATTTTAATTTTATTTTTTAATCAAATTAGAAAATTGGGTTGACCCAAGTCCTAGTTCTTCCTTACACTTGGCTTATCCAATAAATCAATTGAACTTGATCCAATCAAGTCCAAATCAAATCTAATTAAATTATATTTAATTAGACTTAATCTCAATCCTTTTGCTTAATCAAATTAAGTCAATTAGTAATCGAATTGCTAATTGATCCTCCTACAATATTTGCATTATGTTAAATATCAATCGTATTGATCGTTTAACTCTAAAATGATTCTCAATCATTGATCAACCATCCAATCGGATCATGAACTCTAATGTGTATGATCCCATAGATCTAAACCTAAGTCAGTAGCACAGAAATAAATTTTTGTACCAGTCAAACTGATCATCTAGTAGTGGTATCCGATGGTCGGATAGGTCGAATGTATAGAACAACATCCTTAGAATCCATGTGAATATAGTTTTCATATAATTCATCCCCTTGACCAAAATGCTCATAGGATACCTCAAAGTTAAACTATCAACTTTGATCAGGCTGTCCATATTATATTTCAAAATATCAAATTCATCTCATGCATTATCCTAGCCAAGATTTTGCTATATTGAAATACAGTGATACATTCTTCTCCAACTCTTGGAGTGGTCAATTCCATCTTGATCACACACCCACTTTACAAGTACTTGACTATATCCAGAAGCCTTTCATTATTAAATTAAAAATTTAGTTAGTTCGGTACCAAAGCACGGTGAGTTGCTTGCAAGCCACTAAGGTGATCTCAGGTCTAAGAAACACTTATACCTATATCCCATCAAAGATATTCTTGATAGTAGAATACTCTAGAGTTGATCACATTCAGTGATGATGTACCTCTACATCTCATCTGTATGTCATACCAGTGTCTCCACACTCTTTAGTTAAGAGAACAACCAACCTATATGGCATACAGCGATCTATGCTCAATAGATATTGTCGTCCTTATTAATAGCCTATCATTTAGTCATGAACAGTTTTAAGAACTAATCAATAAATCCTCTCTTTCTCGAATCTAAATAGTCCTAAAAACTTCATCACAATAATGAAGTTCGTTAAAAGATGAAAACTTATGATAAAAAATATCAAAAATATATTTTATTAATTAATAAATTAATAATAATTATAATATAGCTCAACCATCAATAGGCTGATGATTGACTTTGGGATACATTTTTCAACAACTCCCACTTATCCTAAAGCCACTCGACATAGTATTTAATACCCATCTTTAACTTATGGTTGTCGAACTTCTTTATCGTCAGGACTTTAGTGAAGAAGTCGATCAGGTTCTTCTTTCTATTGATCTTCTAAAGGTTGATGTCACCTCGATCCACGATCTTTTGAATTAGATGAAAATGGCGTAGAATATACTTCATCCGCTGGTGTGTCTTTGGTTCCTTTACTTGAGTTATGGCACCAGTGCTGTCGCAATAGAGTAGAACTGGATCATAAAAGAAGGATGCTACTCTAAGCTCGGTGATGAACTTTCTCAGCCACACAGATTTTTTTGTGGCATCTGATGCTGTGATGTACTCTGCTTTACAAATAAAGTCTATCATATTATGTTGCTTAGAACTTTTTCAGCAAATGGCTCCACCATTTAGAGTAAAGATATAACCCGACACGCTTCTGCTGTCATCATACTTAGATTGAAAGCTGGAATATGTAAATTTTATAAGTTTTAGATCTAACTTGCCATAAACTAACCATTACTTCTTAGTATTTCTTAAATACTTAAGGATGGCTTTAACCATTTTTCAGTGATTTTCTTCAGGATCAGATTGATATTTACTTACTATTTCTAGTAAGTATACCACATCTGATCTCGTACATGTCATGACATATATAATAGATCCCACTATAGAAGCATCTGGGACTCTACTCATATACTCTCTTTCTTTAGGAGTTGTTGGACAATCCTACTTAGAGAAAAATTTCATGGCCTATCGGGAGATTGCCCTTTTTAGAATTCTCTATGCTGAATCTCTTTAGCATAGTATCTATATACGTGGACTGGGATAATCCAAGTATCCTTTTAGATTTATTCCTATAGTTCTTCATCTCTAGGATATTGGATGCTTCACCCAAGTCCCTCATGGAGAACTGAAATGACAACCAAACTTTTATTCCCTATAGTGTAGGGATGTCATTCTCGATTAAGAGAATGTCATCCACATACAAGATAAAAAATACTACTGTTGGACTATTTGCCCATTCATAAATGCAGGACTCTTCTTCGTTCTTAATGAAGCCATATATTTTGATCATCTTATTAAAATGCATGTTTCAACTTCGAGATACTTGCTTTAATTCATAAATAGATCTCTGAAGCTTGCACACCTTAGACTCATCTATGAATGTAAATCCCTCAGGTTATGTCATATACACCACTTCAGTCAGCTCTCCATTCAGAAAAGCTATTTTCACATCCATCTGTCAAATCCCATAATCCAGATGGACAGCTATCGCAAGCATTATCTGAATGAATTTAAGTATTACGATAGGAGAGAATATCTCATCATAGTCAACACCATAACATTGACGATACCTCTTGATAACCAAATGGACTTTATAGATCTCCATCTTTTCATTTGCGTTCCTTTTTTTTTTAAGACCTACTAACATCCAATAGATTTAACCCCTTCGGATGGATCAACCAATATCCACACATCATTAACTTTCATGGACTTCATTTTGAATTTCATGGCCTCAAGTCATTTCTCGAAATCATGTCTCTGCATAGCATCCATATAGGTGATCGGATCCTCATCATTCTCATCAAATTCGATGGAATCATCATTCTGGACCAAGAAATCATAGTATTTGTCAGGACGATGTAGTACTCTACCGAATCGTCTGAATGGTGCAGGGATACTAGGCTCTAAATCTGATCTAATCAAATCTAACTCAGGTTTAGCTACAAGTGTCGGTCTTTCTAACTGTTGAACTTCATCAAGTTCAATCTTAGAGACAATAGTTCCTTCATCAAGAAACTTTTTTTTCAAAAAGATTGTCTTAAGGCTAACGAACACCTTTTGTTCATCAATATGATAAAAATAGTATCCTTTGATTTCTTTTGGGTATCCTATAAATGTGCACTTATCAAACCTAGGTTCGAGTTTATTTATAATAATCGTTTGACATAAGTCGGGCACCCCCAGACCCTAAAGTGTGAAAGTGCTGGCTTACGTCCTATCCATATCTCATATGGAGTCTTAACTATAGACTTACTTGAAATCCTGTTTAATAGATAGCAAGCCGATTTGAGTGCATATCTTCAAAAGGATATCGATAAGCTGGCAAAATCCATCATAGATCGAACCATATCTAACAAAGTCCAAATCCTCCTTTTAGACACACCATTATGCTATGGTATTCCTGAAAGAGCCCATTGGGAGAGAATTTTATTTTCTTCTAAATATGTGAAAAATTCATCAGAAAGATATTCTCCTTTTTAATCAAATCAAAAAGTTTTAATACCTATTGGTGCAAAATTTGATTGACGCCAGATCAAGCTGGAGTCAAGAAAGACGAGGTCGCCATCAGTGACCTGCAAAATAAAGTTCCATCTAGAGTCGGTGGTGGTTGCTCCGGTAGGATCCTCCGATGGTTAAGTTAGCTCTTCTGACCAACAGAAATAGTGCTCAGAAAGAAGTTTGACAGAGTTTCAAAAAAAAAACAGAGAGCTTAGAGAAAACATATCTGGAAGGTCTTTTTTTATAGACGGAGCTTATTGTAACTGTCCTGATAAATAACTATCGTAACCGTCCTGATAAATGCCAATCATAATCATCCTGATAAATGACAATCATAATCATCTTGATAAATACCAATCGTAATCATCCTAATAAATGATAATTGTAACCATTCAGTAATGGGATCGCCTATAGTAATCCGTCTGAAAGAAAAATTCGAAAGAAGTTTGGCTCCTATAGGAATCCGACTGCTGGAGGAGTCCAAAAGAAGTTCAGCTCCTGAAGAAATTCAACTGCTAGAGGAGTCTGAAAGAAGTTCGACTCCTGAAGAAATTCAACTACTAGAGGAGTTCGGAAGGAGTTCGGCTCCCATAGAAATCCGACTACTGGAGGAGTTCGAAAGGAGTTCAACTCCCATAGAAGTCCAACTGCAGAAGAAATTCGAAAGAAGTTTGGCTCCCATAGAAGCTCGACTGCTGGAGGAGTTCGAAAGGAGTTTGGCACCCATAGAAGCCTGACCGAAGGAGGAATTTGGAAAGAGTTCGGTTCCCATAGAAGTCTGACTGCTGGAGGAGTCCGAAAGGAGTTCGGCTTTCGTAGAAGCCCAACTACTGGAGGAAAAAATTCAGAAGAAGTTTTGGCTCCCGTAGAAGTCTGACTGCTGGAGGAGTTCGAAAGAAGTTTGGCTCCCATAGAAGCCCGATTGCTGGAGGAATTCGGAAGGAGTTTGACTTTCGTAGAAGTCCGACTGCTGGAGGAGGAATCCGAAAGAAGTTTGGCTCCCGTAGAAGCCCGACTGCTGGAGGAGTTCAAAAGAAGTTTGGCTTCCATAGAAGCCCGACTGCTGAAGGAGAAATTCGGAAAGAGTTCGGCTCCCATAGAAGTTCGACTACTGAAGGAGTTCAGAAGAAGTTCGGCTCCCATAGAAGCCCGATTGCTGGAGAAATCTAGAAGGAGTTCGACTTCCATAGAAGCCCGACTACTGAAGGAGAAAATTGGAAGGAGTTCGACTCCTGTAGAAGCCCAACTGCTGGAGTCCAAAAGGAGTTTGGCTCTCGTAGAAGCCCGACTGCTGGAGAAATTCGAAAGGAGTTTGGCTCCCATAGAAGTTTGACTGCTGGAGGAGAAATTCGAAAGAAGTTTGGCTCCCATAGAAGCCCAACTGTTGGAGGAGTCCGAAAGAAATTCGGCTCCCGTAGAAGTCCGACTGAAGAAGAAATTCGGAAGGAGTTTGACTCCCATAGAAGCCCGACTGTTAAAGAAATCCGAAAGAAGTTCGGCTCTCATAGAAGCCCAACTGTAGGAGAAATTTGGAAGGAGTTCGATCGCTGAAAAAGTTCGACTGGGGCTCGACCGTTGAGGAGTTCGATTGGATTTGGAGTCCAGCTGGAGTTCCACCACTAAATGAGTTTGGTCACTGAAGGAGATCGAGTGGGGTTTGACCGCTGAGAAAAGAATTCTTCATCGATGTTCTTCCGTAATTACCAGCTGCATTAGGCTAAGCCCCAAGTTGGATTTCGACAAGAGCAGGATTTATCTCCAACAATAGTCTCCCTACTTTTGAGTTCGAAACTCAAAGAAAGGGAGTACAAAAAAATCGATAGTCAAAGTTCTCTTCAGGACTCTGCATCAGTTCAAGTTGAAACTCAGGAGAGATCTTATCTTCAATTATTGTCGAGCATAATGAGGCCATCATTAGGGCCTTTCCTCTCATCCTATCTAAGATGAACGAGGTCTTCGACTTTGCTTACGTTAGGATGAGGTCCTCCTCCTATTCCTAATGGGCTGTGGGGGCACATAAGGGCCGTTGTCAGGGCCTCTTCCCCCATCTCGTCTAAAATAAATGAGGTCTTCGACTTTACTCACATTAGGACGAGGTCCTCCTCCTATTTTTAATGGACTATGGGAGTACATAAGGGCCATTGTCAGGAAATCTCCCCCCATCTCGTCTAAAATGAATGAGGCCTTCAACTTTGCTCATGTTAGGACGAGGTCCTCCTCCTATTTCTAATGAACTATGGGGGTACATAAGGGCCGTTGTTAGGATCTCTTCCTCTATCTCATCTAAAATGAATGACGCTTTCGACTTTGCTCATGTTAGGACGAGGTCCTCCTTCTATTCCTAACATGGCCACTTTTAATTGCCTCTTTTATGTCATCACATAATTTTTGCACCAAGTAACAATAATATTGAAATAAATAAGTTTTATTGTGGAAGAATTACTGGTAGTATATCCTCAAATTTTCTGAGTTTCAAGGTCGTGGGAGCGTTGTTCCTCCGAGCTCCTTCAGATGATAAGTTTCGGACTGAACAACCTCCACCACTTCATATGGATCTTCTCAATTTGGGGTAAGCTTCTCCTAACTCTGAGGCTGAGAGATGGCGACTCATTGAAGCACTAAATCCTCCACTCTAAATGTTTTACTTCTGACTCTAGAGTTATAGTACCGAGCCATCTTTCATCTATAGGCCGCCATCCAAACCTCGGCTTTCTTCCTTTTTTCTTTCAGCAGGTCGAGGTTGACTTTGAGGTCTTATGGGTTGTGCTGCTCATTGAAGGCCACGATCCTTTCTGATGGAAGCTTAAGTTCAATCGAGATGACTGCATCTGTTCTAAAGGCCAAGATGAATGGTGTTTTCCTAGTTGGTAGCCTTTGAGTAGTTCGGTATGCCCAGAGGATGTGGTAGAGTTCGTCTACCCAAGCCTCCTTTGCTCTATCGAGCCTTATCTTGATGCCGTACAATAGAGTTCGGTTGGTCACTTCAGCTTTCCCATTTATCTGTGGGTGAGCTACCGATGTGAAGTGGTGAAAGATATTTAGGTTTTCGCAAAACTCGACGAACCTCATCCCAGCAAACTATTATCCGTTATCGATTATGAGGATTCGGGACAGACCAAATCGATAGACTATCGACTTTCAGATGAAGTCCTATACCTTAGCCTCGATAATTTTGACTAGAGGTTCGGCTTCGACCCATTTGGTGAAGTAGTCGATCGCGACCAGGAGGAACTTTCATTGCCCTGATGCCGTCGGAAAAGGGTCAAGTATGTCCATTTTTCACTGCGTAAATGACCAAGATGCGCTTAGCAGAGTAAGCTCGGAGGTCGACTGTCTTTGTATGTTTGCATTCTTCTGACAGCGATCACATTTCTTAACATACTCCATAGAATCATGGTATAAGATCGGTCAATAGTATCTTTACCGAAGTAGTTTTTGCAATAGGGACCTGGCTCCTACATGACTTTCATAAATTTTTTCGTGCACTTTTCATAATGCAAAGTCGACTTCTGAAGGTCGAAAATATCTCAGCAGCAGTAGCGAATATGACCTCTTATACAATCTGCCCTCATACAAAACATACTGGAAGGCTTAATTCCTAAGTTTTCGAGCTTCTTTCGGATCATAAGGACTCCCTCCTTGAGGTAAGCAACCAACGGATCGATCCAGCTCAGCTCGAGTTCTATCTACAAAATGACCTATGATTCCTCTGGACTTGGGCACTTCAGGGTCTCAAAAAGTATTTCTTTAGGCAGTTCGGCTGGAGCTGAAGTGGCCAACTTAGAGAGGAGATCGGCTCTTATATTTTCTACCCTCAAAATCTATCGAATACTGAAATAGTTGAAGGTCGGAGTCAAGTCCTTTACTTTCTCAAGGTATTTCATCATACTTTTCTCTTGTGCTTCATAGCTACTACTAACTTGGCCGACCACTAATTAAAAATCACTGTAGACTTGAAGCTGATCTACTTTTAATTCTTTTGCAATTTTTAACCTGATGATCAGCACTTCATACTCGGCCCCATTATTAATCACAGGGAATTCAAAGCGCAGCGCATACTCGGTGATGACTTCTTCGGGGCTGACTAAGACCAATCCCACACCCGCTCTAGTAGAATTGGATGAACCATCCATGTACAGAATCCAAAAACCTTTGAAAAGGTCGGTTGTCTCTTCAAAGAGGCCCAGTTGCAACAATAGAGTGCCAGTCTCATTCTGTTCAAGCTTGGCATCATTGAAAATGGTACATTCTACTACAAAATCTGCTAATATCTGAGCTTTGATCAATGGCCAGGGTCGATAATTGATATCAAATTTTTTGAGCTCGATTGCTCATTTTGTGATTCTTTCGGAAGCATCAATTCACTGAAGGACTAGCTTTATTGGTTGATCCATGAGAACCATTATGGTGTGCCCCTGAAAGTAAGATCGGAGCCTTCTGACAGCAATTAGAAGAGAGTAAGCTAATTTTTCTAGCTTAGAATATCTGATCTCTGCATTCCTTAGGATCCGACTTATGTAGTAGACCGACCATAGTATCTTCGCTTCTTCCTTGACTAGGACTACTGCCAAGACCGTCGGAGAGACTGCTAGGTACAAAAATAATTCTTTTTCAAGTTTGGGCTTTGCCAGCAGTGGGGATGAGCTGAGATAGTTTTTGAGCTCCTCAAATGTCTATTGGCATTCCATCGTCCAGCAGAAATTCTTTGGTTGCTTGAGAACTTGGAAGAAGGATATGCATCGTTTGATCGATCTCGAGATGAAGTGATTTAAGGATGCCACTTTTTTAGTCAAGCGCTGAACTTTTTTGATTATCTTTGGAGCGGTCATCTCTTGAATGGCTCAAATTTTCTCTAGATTTGCTTCAATCCCACATCTTGACACCATAAACTCCCAAAACTTTTCTAAGGTCACACCAAAGGCGCACTTGGTCAGATTCAGCTTCATCTTATACTTTCTGAGTGCACTGAAGGTCTCTTCAAGATCGGTAAGATGGTTTATAGAAGCTCGACTTTTGATGAGCATGTCATCCACATACACCTCCATATTACGGTCGATCTACTCCTTGAAGATTTTATTGATCAGGCACTGGTATATTGCTCCTGCATTCTTGAGCCTAAAGAGCATAACCTTGTAATAGTAAAGACCACGGTCAGTAATAAAAGCAGTTTTCTTCTCGTCCTCTGGCATCATCCGTATCTGATTATAGTCGAAGAAGGCATCCATAAAGGTGAGGAGCTCATAGCCCAAGGTTGCATCTATCAGTTGATCAATCCTGGAAAGAGGATAGCTATCCTTTGGACAGGCTTTGTTTAGCTTTATGAAGTCTATACACATCCTCCACTTGTTGTTTGCCTTTTTGACGAGGACCACGTTTGAGACCCAGGTCGAATAGTTGACTTTTCGAATGAACCTAGCTTTGAGGAGCTTGCCTACTTCTTCCATAATTGCTTTCTGCCTCTTCGAGGCATGGCTGCATAGTTTCTCTTTTATCAGTCGATACTTCGGATCAATGGCCAGTCGATGTTCCATAACTTCGACATTGATTTCTGACATATCCGCTGGGGCTCAGGCAAAGACGTCTATATTCTTTCTGAGAAAGGTGACGAGTTGCTCCCGAACCTCGTCCCCTAAGTTAGAGTCGATCTGTATAGTGTGCTCCGCATTTTCATCGTTCAAGGGCACAGATACGAGGTCCTCCAAAGGCTCACCCCGCTCCTCGGTAAGGTCATCGCGGACATCCAGCCCATCAATAGGATAAGGGTCAGACTGTTCTTCCTTATGCAGGATGATTAAGTAGCAGTGCCTTATCAGAGCTTGATCTCCCATGACCTCTCCGATCCCGTAACTCGTCAGAAACTTCATCTTCAAATAATAAGTTGATACCACTATCCAAAGTGCATTTAAATCAGATCGACTGAGAATAGCATTATTGGCGGATGGAGTCCTTACGACTGAAAAATCGATCTATGCCTTTGCCAACTTCAGGCGTTGCCCTATAATCACAATCAAAGTTATTATGCCCTCAACTGGTATGGCATTGCCAGTGAAGCCTATCAACGGAGAGTTCATAGGCCCCAAGTGATTATTGAGTAAGGACATTTTTGAGAAAGCATCATAAAATAATACGTTGGTCGAGCTTCCATTATACCAAAATGTGGCATACATCATAGTCGATAATGTTTAAAGAGATTACAACCGTATCATTATGCGGAAACTGGACCATCAGAGCATCTATCTCTATGAAGGTTATGGATTCTCCAGTTCTCCATCTCTTCACTGATCCCTCGGATCCACTGGCCTCTCCTTGTCGAAGTCCCTCTAAGATCGTATTGATGATGCCGAGAGGCGGCCAATCTTCTTGTTGATCCTCCTTCCTTGGTGGCTCAAGCTGTGGCAATGCCCTCGATTGATCTTCCTATCCTTCAGGCCATCGCCGTAGGAATCAGCCTAGTTTGTCTCGTCTGATGAGCTCCTCAATCTCATCCTAGAGTTGGATACATTTCTCAGTGTCATGATCGTGATCACAATGATAAAGGCCGAACTTGTTAGGATTGTGCTTGCTGGGATGAGAGCGCATCCTTTCTGATCTCGACAGTTGCTCCCTGATTTCCATTAGCACTTGAGTTTTTGGAGTATTAAGAAGAACGTAGTTGTGAAATCTTCATTGGAAAGAACCCCATCATGCCCTTCTATTCGAGCTTCCCTGCCTCCGAGCCCGAGGAGGAGTTCGGACTCGCTTACGCTCAAAGAAAATTCGGAAGCACGGTCGAGCTCCACTCGACTTTCCTTCCTCGATGGACCCACCCGGCTCACCAATTCACCGCCTACCAAAGGTTTCATCATCCTTGGCCTTGAAGGCCTTTTCAACTCGAGCATAACCTTCAGCCTGAGCTAGCATATCGACAAAGTTTCTGGGGTACTTCTTCAGAAAGAATAGCAAATCATTCTTCTGGAGGCCGCCCTTGAGTGTGGCCATTATGATTAATTGGTCCAGGTTTCGAACCTTCAATGCAGCGGTATTAAATCGGATGACATAAGCTTGGATAGATTCTTCCTCCTTCTGCTTGATGTTCATCAAGAAATTCAAACCTCAGTGCAGACGTCGACTGCTGATGAAGTGAGCTATGAACTGATGCCTCATCTGATCAAAAAAAAAGATGGTATCCGACTTAAGTGCCAAGTACCAATTTTTGGCAGCTTTCTAGAGGGTGGACAAAAAAGCCCGACGCAAAATAGCGTCTGACACACCATGGAGCAACATCATTATCCGAAAGGCCTCTAGGTGATTGACCGAATCGGTGGTTCCATCGTAACTCTCGAACTGCAGGAGCTTGAAGTTCGGTGGGATTGATTCCTGCATGATCCTCTGAGAAAAAGGAAGATCGGTGCGAATATCATTACCATGTGAGGAGGGAGTATAATGGAGCTCTTCGATCTGTCGGCTCATTTCTAAAAGCCTTTGATCTAGGAGATCTTCATGATCGTTGATCTCCAGAATTTTTTGCTGGAACGGGCACGAAGCTCCCCCTGGGTCGAGTCATAGTCCGAGCAAGGGCCCTCCATTTTTTGCTTCCCCTTTTCGGAGATCAGAGATCAGGTAGCCGAGGTTGGCCATTCCCAGATCAAACCATAGAGCTCTGAAGAAGCTCGCTCCAGCCGAACTAGTACCAAGGCCTACTGATGTATGGCCTGCATCGCCTCCGCGAGACCACGAACCTGCTGGACCAGTAGGTTTGAACTACTCTGCATCCACTATGACTGTAGGTGGAGCTCAAGTTATCAGAGCTAGAGCGGATGTATCTGGATGGAATCTGGCTGCAAAGGCCATTGATCGTTGGGTCGAAGCTTTTCTAGGAGGCATTTTTTCTAAGAAAAACTCTAGAGAGAAAGAAGAGAGGTCACTGCTGAGCACTCCATTAAGATCATGAAAATCTCAGAAATAGAGGGCCCTTCCTCTAGCACCAATTTTGTTGGTGCAAAATTTGGTTAACGTCGGATCAAGCTGGAGTTGAGAAAGACGAGGTTGCCGTCGGTGATCTACAAAATAAAGTTCCATCTGAAGTCGATGGTGGTTGCTCCGATAGGATCCTCCGATGGTCAAGTTAGCTCTTCTGACCAACAAAAATGGAGTGCTAAGAAAGAAGTTTGGCAGAGTTTTGAAAAAGAAAAGAGAGCTTAGAGAAAATATATCTAGAAGATCCCTTTTTATAGATGGAGCTTGTTGTAACTATCATGATAAATGATCGTCGTAACTATCCTAATAAATGCTAATCATAATCATCCTAATAAATGATAATCATAATCATCCTGATAAATACAAATCATAATCGTCCTGATAAATGATAATTGTAATCGTTCAGTAATGGGATCGCCTATAGGAATCCGTCTGAAAGAAAAGTCTGAAAGAAGTTTAGCTCCTGTAAGAATCCGACTACTGGAGGAGTCCAAAAGGAGTTCGACTCTTGAAGAAATCCAACTGCTGGATGAGTTTGGCTCCCATAAAAGTTCGACAGCTGGAGGAGTCTGGAAGGAGTTTGACTCCCATAGAAATCTGACTGCAGAAGAAATTCGGAAGGAGTTCGGCTCCCGTAGAAGTCCGACTGAAAGAAGAATTCGAAAGGAGTTTGGCTCCCATAGAAGCCCAACTGCTGGAAGAATTCGAAAGAAGTTTGGCTCCCATAGAAGCCCGACTGCTGGAGCAGTCCGAAAGAAGTTCGGCTCCCGTAAAAGTCCGACCACTGGAGGAGTTCGTCTCCCGTAGAAGTCCGACTGAAGGAAAAATTTGGGAGGAGTTTGGCTTCCATAGAAGCCCAACTGCTGGAGGAATCCAGAAGGAGTTCCCATAGAAGCTCGACTACTGGAGGAGGAATCCAAAAGGAGTTCGGCTCTCGTAGAAGTCAAACTGCTAGAAGAATTCGAAAGAAGTTCGGCTCTGATAGAAGTTCGACTGCTGAAGAAGAAATTCGAAAGGAGTTTGGCTCTCGTAAAAGCCCGACTGTTGGAGGAGTCTGAAAGAAGTTTGGCTCTCATAGAAGCCCGACTACTGAAGGAGGAATTCGGAAGGAGTCCTTTTTCCCATAGAAGCCCGACTGCTGGAGGAGTCCGGAAGGAGTTCAGCTTCCATAGAAGCCCGACTGCAGGAGGAATCCGAAAGGAGTTTGGCTCCCATAGAAGTCCGACTGAAAGAGAAATTCAGAAGAAGTTCAGCTCCCATAGAAGCCCGACTGCTAGAGAAATTCGGAAGAAGTTTGGCTCCCGTAGAAGTCCGACTGCTAGAGGAGTCCGAAAGGAGTTCGGCACCCATAGAAGCCCAACTGCTGGAGGAGTTCGAAAGAAGTTTGGCTTTCGTAGAAGTCCGACTGAAGGAGAAATCCGAAAGAAGCTCGACTTCTGTAGAAGCCCGATTGCTGGAGGAGTCTAGAAGGAGTTCAACCGCTGGAGAAGTTCGGCTGGGGCTCGATCGTTGAGGAGTTCGATTAGGTTTAGAGTCTAGCTGGAGTTCGGCCATTGAATGAGTTCGATCGCTAGAGGAGATTCGATGGGGTTCAACTGCTGAAAAAAAAATTTTGATCGAAGTTCTTCCATAATTACTAGCTGCATTAGGCTAAGCACCTGACTGGACTTCGGTGGAAGCAGGGTTTATCTTCAATAATACTTTTTCTAGTTTATTTTTACTTTACTCAGAACATTGACATTTTAATAATCTATTATTTTCAGACATACCATATTGGATAGTATCTGAAGTAAGAAGTAAAATCATCTGTCTAGTATTGTCTTAACATATATGTATTAGCTAGCAGGTCTCTCTCACTTTTCAATAAAGTATTTATTATTTTATTAGATATATGTGCCCTAGAAGCCAGAATTGGCTGACACTTGTAATACACTTCTAGGGGCAAAATTATAATTTTGACTAAAATCAATAAAATGGGTTATTTTCTATCACATATGTGTATTTAGTGTCTGTGATACATCCTTTGAGTTAATGGTAATGATAATTCATATTTTCAAGAGTTGAAAATTTAAGACATGAATAATCATTATTAACTCATAAAATGCTCCCGACCATAGGATCATCACGAGGATGGTGATTGATCCGGAAGGTTGGTGTACAATCGCTTCTCTTTAGTAGATGAGTCTTGAGTCTACGGTGTGGAGACACCGGAGCGAGAGTACAGGTACTCGTTAGAGAACGAGGGCACTGAGCGTGACCACCTCGAGTAGTCATTAGGAAGTCTACCTTCTCGTCAATGACTGACTCGATGCTGCAGTAGTGTGTCTGGTTCTTTGACCTGAGATGCATCGGCAGTTCACCTTGAGGGTGTTATAGTTTGACTACACCATTACTCGGTCTCCTAGCCATATGGAACCCTGAGGTGTATGTTGGCTATAGCATGTTCATTGTAGGAACTGGATTGCATCAAGATGGAATCTATCTACCTCGGTGGTAGAGGAGCAGCCCTATGATGATCATGAGAATCAAGTCCAGAAGCCCATGGCCATGGCAGAGTGAAATAATAGAAAGAGTTTCTATTTAGATTTTCACATTGGACTCGAATCGAATGATTACATCATATGACAGAGACTAGGGTTTGACGAGTTCACCTTAACCCTAATCTGATCGGGGCTCAAGATAGAAGAACTTAATCACACAGGTAGCTGCACCAAGAGGTTCGCATTCAGCTCTGATGGGTTGCCACCATATACTGCTAGGTGTCACTGGTGGATTTTGGGAGCAATTAGAATGATTTAGATGATCGATCATTCTAGCTGTTCGAATCAGAAGAGTTCTGATCCATCGAAAGGAGTTTCGATGATGTCGATGATAGAGATCATGACATATCCCATTACCATACAGAACTGAACCTAACTGGGTCACACAAACAAGGGTTTGAATCTGGTGATCATCAATTGAACTGATCTAGTTCAATTGATCTGAATGAGATTCAATTAGGTTCAAGGAAAATCGTGCTAGCACTCGATTGAACCTAACGTTCTTCTTTTACTATCATAAATAAGTTGTCCTGACTGAGCCAAAGGAGTTTGTGCTCAATCAGAGGCCTTCATATGGTCTGACTGGAGGTTGTCCAAGTCAGAAAAGGTTGTCTTATTTTGTAAGACATTACCTGCCATTTTTGGTCACCTGCCATTTCTTGTTCTTTGACTTTGGTCAAAAGTCTACCTTTGACTGGTCAAACGTTGACCATTGACACCTTTGACTTTTGACCACATGTCATGCACCTATTGGAGAGCTGGTGGGGGCCTGTCCCCCTGCCAGAACCTGGCAAGGAGGAAGGGCGCACGCCACCCTTGGCGTGTGAGCCCAAGTAGGAGGCGCCTAGGAGTCCTTGTTGGACAAGGACTCCATCTCCTTTTGGATTCCAATTAGAGTTCTCCTAAGAATCCAAGTTTGACTGGTCTTAGGCACCCTCTAAGGAGGAATCCAGGGGACTCTATTCCCACCAATCAGATTTAGATCTGATTTCACAAAGGGTTGTGATTGGTTGGGAAGAAGAGGAGTTGGATCACAAGCTTAGTCTATAAATAAGACCCTGCGCCCAACTCAAAGAGAATTGAGATTTCCCATGCCCCAAGGCTGCCTCTCCTCCTTCCTCCATGCCAAACTCTTCTCCCTCTCCTCTCCACGTCCAAAAGTGTTTTGGACTTGGTTGGTGCGATCCAGATCAGAAAAAAGGCGACTGAAAAGCTAAGAAGGCTGCGCTGCTGCAAAGGACGACTGCTGATCTTCAAAAGAGTTTTGAAGATCCTCCAGATCAGATCCAGATCTGATTTTTGGAGATGTGATAGAGAAGAAGAGGATCTCCAGATCCAACCTGAGTGGATACCGGTAGAGGCCAGGCGCACTTGCGTGGCTAGATCCAGAACCTTCCTGCTTAATCAGGATCATCAACAGGGTAATAGGATTACCCAAATCAAGGTAAATTAAATTTGATTTTAATTTATCTTAAATTTTATTTTAATTTATTAAAATAATAAGAATCAGATCTAAAATATCTTAGATCTGATTAGAATCAAAGAGAAAAAATTTTGAAATATATCTCTTGATCTGATCAGATCTGAACGAACCTGGATCCGAAAAAATCAGGATTTTCCTTCAACTGGTATCAGAGCCAAGGTTCTAAAAGTATTTAGATCTGATTTTTAAATTTATTTTTTAATTAAAAATAAGTGATTTTAGATGTCACATGAGATGTGATCAGATCTGAAATCAGAAAAAATTAAAATTAAATGATTTGGATCTAAGATTAGAAAATATGCATGACTAGTTCTAAAATAGAATAGTTCTATAGAATAGTCTTGCATGTTTTTAATTTAATTTGATTAAATCATATTTTAGATCTATTTATTTACTATTTTTTGATATTATAATTATTATAATAACATCTAAAAAATAGTAAATAAAAATTATTTAATTTTAAATATCATATGAGATATGATTGATGCATGTCTAGACTAGTTGTAGAATAGTTCTACATAATTGTCTAGATTAGAATTTATTTTGATTAGATCAATTTAAATCTAATTTTTTAGATTATTATGAGATAATTTAGATCTGAAAATATGCATGATTCGATACATGAGATGTATGCAAAATATGCCATGATTAGATCTAATTTGTATATGAGATATATGATATAGATCTAAAATTATTTTGTAGTATTACATATGTTCCTGATTAAGGCGTTCCTCTTGGCCGTCCGGTCATAAGAACGAAGAAGGGTTTAAAGGCCCTCTCCTTCCATTCGATGGGGTGTTCTTATGATGTGTAGGGGTGCTGCGTGTTCGTCCTTAATCAGAAACCCAAAACTTACTTTCTGCAAAACCCTAGATCCTGAAACCCTAGGATTTATTGTGCATATTTTGTTTATGAACCCTACTTAATTAAGAATTAAGATTATGGAATATTAATTAGGTCTAAAATTGAGAATTTTAGATCTAAGACATATTCATAATACTGGGTTCGGGCTTGGGTAGCTCAATTAGGTCTAAGCGGTTGATCAAACCGAATCAAGAGTTGGTTAGATGGGATCAACAATGCTTAAATTGACCAGCCTAATAGGATTAAGTCTGGGTCAAGATCGAGTCACGATCAAGCAAGACCTAATTAGGCTCAGAGGTTAGAGTCTGGATTGTAGGCTAACCCAATTGGTTCTGACTCAACAATTTGGTGTCTAAGGTAAGTTTGGCACATACGACCGACTGGTTTTTAATTGGAAGCTACTCGACCTGAATGCGTTCTTGTACGAGTTAATGGCATATTCCTTCCACCGGTCTCACTTACCTGGCCATATCTGTTGACACAGTTCTGATCTGAGGTGGTCAATAATCCGAGCTAACCCATGCCACTAGGTTAGTCATAATTGTTATGACTATGACCAAGTCTAGTTTAATGAGACCTGAATCAATTCTCCCTAAGAAAAGATTAAGTCTGAGGTCTTCCACCATTGTAGATGTGCGGGCCCTTCCCGGGGTTGATTGTTCTCGGCTGGATACAGTGGCTCAGTTGCACCGGAAGATGCAACCATGTCTATTAGGCATTGGATGCTATGGGCTGGAGGATGAGTTGGGCTCAATATTTTGGATACGGTGAGAGACTCAATTAGGAACCCAGTCTATGCAAATGGTGGGTCTGACTTAACTAAGGAGTGGATCAATATTTCCGGATACGGTGAGATTCATGAATTAGAGACCAAGTTTGGGTGCACCATGATTAGAGAATCATTGAACAAGAGTTGTTCACTCATTGGCTAACCCATCACCAATAACTGTTAGGTGAGGTGATGAGTCAGTTGGTGAGACCGCACCACCCACTAGAAATCATTAATCGTGGAGATTTTTGCATCTCTACAGAGGGAGTGTAGGGATCCGAGAAAATAGTGGGAGCTAATTTGTTTAAAAATAAAATCCCTAAATAAATTGGTCAAGTCATAAATTACAGTATCTAACTAGAATCTTTGACTCTCTACAGGAAAAATGTCTGCGTCCAACCCATTGGCACGTATCCTAGACACACATAGACTGACTGGACCCAATTATAAAGATTGGCTCAGGAACTACAAAATTATTTTGGGTTCAGAGAAGTTAACCCATGTTTTGGACCAGGACCCTCCCACCTTACCAGCTCGTCCATCCACTGAACAGAGAGCGTCTCTGGAAAAATGGATTGACGAAGAAGATAATAAGGCCAGATACTACATGTTGGGCTCGATGTCTGATGAGCTCCAGCGCCAACATGAAGATATCGGGACTGCTCGCCAAATGTTGGCTCACCTGCAGGAGATGTTTGGTGAACAGAGTCGCGCAGCCAAATATCAAGTCACGAAAATGACTTTTTAAGGCTAAGATGCGTGATGGGCAGTCAGTCCAAGATCACTGTCTGACAATGATCAAGGACATGGAAGAGCTTGAGAAGCTCGGTGTGAAGTTAGACTTGGATTTGCATAACGATATTATTCTGCAATCCTTGACTGATGCATATGGGCAATTCATCATGAATTACCACATGCATAAACTTCAAAATTCCTTGGCCGAATTAATGAATATGCTGGTTACCGCTGAGCTTTCTATGAAAGGTTCTAAAGGCTCAGTTCTTGCTATGGAATGGACTTCTTCCAAAAGAAAGTCTTATGGAAAGAAAAAGAAGTCTGTGAAAAAGCAAAAGGTGGAAGGATCAAAGAAGAAGAAGGCAGAGCCGAAGAAAAAGGCCGATGGCAAAGGAAAGTGTTTCCATTGCAACAGCGACGGCCATTGGAAGCGGAACTGCCCTACTTACCTGGCCACCCTGAAGAACAAGAAGGAAGGTCCTTCTGGAGGTATGCTCGTTATTGAGTCTAACCTTACGGTTTCTTCTGCATCCAGTTGGGTGCTTGACTCTGGTTCTAGTGCTCATCTGTGCACTTCTATGCAGGGTCTTGAGGATAGCAGGAGGCTGAGGGATGGAGACATGATCCTACGCATCGGTAATGGAGCAAGAGTTGCTGCAGTAGCCGTGGGAAACATACCCTCTTCGATTACCATCTGGTTTAGACTTAGTTTTGAAAGACTGTTATTATGTGCCTGCAGCTAGCAGGAATTTGATTTCTGTTTCATGCTTAGCACAAGAAGGCTTATGTGATCACCTTCTTTAAGGACCATTGTAACATTCTTTATGAAAGAAATAAAATTGCAAATGGTTTCCTTATTAATGGTCTTTATCAGTTACATATTGATGTACCTGTTCTAACTATCGAGCAAAACGTGAATGCCAAACGACCTAGGGATAGTCCAAACGACAGATATCTATGGCACCTGAGATTAGGTCATATAGCAGAAGATAGGATCAACAAATTGGAGAAAAATGGGCTATTGAGTCCATTGACTTTTGAGTCATATCCAACTTGTGAATCTTGTCTTCAAGGCAAAATGACTAAACTCCCTTTTGTTGGACATGGGGAGAGGGCCACAGATCTCCTTGCCCTAGTACATACTGATGTGTGTGCGGCCCATTTGATGTGCCGGCTAGAGGCAATTTTGTCTACTTCATTACCTTTACCGATGATCTGTCTAGGTATGGGTATGTGTATCTTATGAGACACAAGTCTGAAGCTTTTGAAAAGTTCAAAGAATTCAGACATGAAGTAGAAAAACAAACTGAAAAAACCCATTAAGGTTCTTCGATCAGATCGAGGAGGTGAATACCTTAGCCGAAAAATTCCTAGACTATCTCAAGGAAAAATGGCATAGTCTCTCAATGGACTCCACCAGGAACACCTCAACTCAACGGGGTTTCAGAACGGAGAAATCGGACTCTATTGGATATGGTTCGATCCATGATGAGCTTCACAGACCTTCCCTGATTTTCTTTGGGGACATTCATTGTTAACTTCAATTTATCTACTGAATAGGGTTCCCTCTAAAACCGTTCCTACCACACCGTATGAGATATGGCATGGTAAGAAACCAAGTCTGAGTCATCTCAGAATTTGGGGTTGTCCGGCTCATGTCAAAAGACAACAAGCGGACAAGTTAGAGTTTAGGTCCTTTAGAGCTCGATTCATAGGATATCCTAAAGAGTCATTAGGATACTATTTCTACATTCCAGAAGACCACAATGTGATTGTGAGTCGACATGCCATCTTTCTTGAAAAATAGTTTATTCAAGATAGCGGCATTGGAAAGCAGATTAAGCTTGATGAGAAAGTCTCACAAGTACAACGAGCTAAGGACCAATTGGAACCAAATCAGGTTGAGCCAATAAGAACACTACCTCCTCCACCTCGTAGATCGGAAAGAGTTTTCCATCCCCCTGAAAGATACTTAGGTATTATTTCAGAGGAAAGTAGAGGAAAATGTTCCTCGTAGGTAATGGTGCTCATGGTGATGATCCCAAAACCTACAACGAGGCGATATCAGATATCGACTCCGAGAAATGGCTAGAGGCAATGCAAGTCAGAAATTGACTCGATGCACTCAAACCAAGTCTGGACCTTGGTAGATCCACCAGAAGGTATAGTACCTATTGGGTGTAAATGGATCTTCAAGAGAAAGATTGGTGCAGATGGGAAATGTGGAGACATTCAAGGCTAGACTAGTGGCAAAAGGTTATAGTCAACGCGAAGGCATTGACTATCAGGATACCTTTTCCCAGTGGCTATGCTAAAATCCATCCGCACATTGCTTGCTGTTGCAGCCTATTTCGATTATGAAATATGGCAAATGGACGTGAAAACGGCATTCTTAAATGGATATCTTGAGGAAGATATCTATATGGAACAGCCGCTAGGTTTCACATCCAGTGATACTGATCACAAGGTTTGCAAGCTGCAAAGGTCCATATATGGACTTAAGCAAGCATCTCGGAGCTGGAACACTCGTTTCAATGATGTGATCAAAAAGTTTGGTTTCATCAAAAATGAAGAGGAACCATGTGTTTTCAAAAAGGGTCAGTGGGAGCGCTGTTGTCTTCCTCGTATTGTACGTGGATGACATCCTCCTTATTGGGAATGATATTCCCATGTTGACATCAGTCAAATTATGGTTGTCCAAGGAATTCTCCATGAAAGACCTAGGTGAAGCATCCTTTATTCTAGGAATTAAGGTCTATAGGGATAGACCGAATAGGATGCTAGGACTTTCACAGAAGATGTACATAGAGGAAGTACTAAAGAGGTTTAGTATGGAAAACTCTAAGAGGGGATTAATACCCTTCAGACATGGTATTCATCTTTCCAAGAAGATGTGCCCTAGCACACCTGAGGAAATAGAACGCATGAGCAAGATCCCTTATGCTTCTGCAATAGGGAGCCTCATGTATGCCATGCTATGTACACGACCTGATATAGCCCATGCTGTGAGTGTCACAAGCAGATATCAGTCAAATCCAGGTGAAGAACACTGGACTTCTGTGAAATGTATCCTTAAGTACTTGAGAAGAACTAAGGATATGATGTTGGTCTTTGGTAACGGAGAACTCCAAGTCCAGGGATACACAGACTCGGAATTTCATGTCCGATATAGATGATCGAAAGTCGACATCTGGGAGTCTGTTTGTGTGCAATGGTGGTGCTGTCAGCTGGAAGAGTTCCAAGCAAACCGTGATAGCAGATTCCACCATGGAAGCAGAATATATCGCTGCATCAGAGGCTGCGAAGGAAGCATTCTGGTATAAGAAGTTTGCTGCAGAAATTGGAGTAATGCCATCAGATGCCATTCCTCTATACTGCGACAACAATGGCGCCATAGCCCTTGCTAAGGAGCCGAGGTCTCACCAGAAAATCCAAGCACATTGAGCGGCGATACCACCTCATCCGCGATTACCTCGAGAAGGGTTACGTCGAGGTCAAGAGAGTCAACTCCACAGATAATGTGGCAGACCCACTTACAAAGCCGTTGGGCCAGCAGAAGATCGAAGCCCACCTTGAGAAGATGGGACTTAGACTTGTAGCCAATTGGCTTTAGGACAAGTGGGAGATTGTTAGATATATGTGCCCTAGAAGCCAGAATTGGCTGACACTTGTAATACACTTCTAGGGGCAAAATTATAATTTTGACTATAATCAATAAAATGGGTTATTTTCTATCACATATGTGTATTTAGTGTCTGTGATACATCCTTTGAGTTAATGGTAATGATAATTCATATTTTCAAGAGTTGAAAATTTAAGACATGAATAATCATTATTAACTCATAAAATGCTCCCGACCATAGGATCATCACGAGGATGGTGATTGATCCGGAAGGTTGGTGTACAATCGCTTCTCTTTAGTAGATGAGTCTTGAGTCTACGGTGTGGAGACACCGGAGCGAGAGTACAGGTACTCGTTAGAGAACGAGGGCACTGAGCGTGACCACCTCGAGTAGTCATTAGGAAGTCTACCTTCTCGTCAATGACTGACTCGATGCTGCAGTAGTGTGTCTGGTTCTTTGACCTGAGGTGCATCGGCAGTTCACCTTGAGGGTGTTATAGTTTGACTACACCATTACTCGGTCTCCTAGCCATATGGAAATCCTGAGGTGTATGTTGGCTATAGCATGTTCATTGTAGGAACTGGATTGCATCAAGATGGAATCTATCTACCTCGGTGGTAGAGGAGCAGCCCTATGATGATCATGAGAATCAAGTCCAGAAGCCCATGGCCATGGCAGAGTGAAATAATAGAAAGAGTTTCTATTTAGATTTTCACATCGGACTTGAATCGAATGATTACATCATATGACAGAGACTAGGGTTTGACGAGTTCACCTTAACCCTAATCTGATCGGGGCTCAAGATAGAAGAACTTAATCACACAGGTAGCTGCACCAAGAGGTTCGCATTCAGCTCTGATGGGTTGCCACCATATACTGCTAGGTGTCACTGGTGGATTTTGGGAGCAATTAGAATGATTTAGATGATCGATCATTCTAGCTGTTCGAATCAGAAGAGTTCTGATCCATCGAAAGGAGTTTCGATGATGTCGATGATAGAGATCATGACATATCCCATTACCATACAGAACTGAACCTAACTGGGTCACACAAACAAGGGTTTGAATCTGGTGATCATCAATTGAACTGATCCAGTTCAATTGATCTGAATGAGATTCAATTAGGTTCAAGAAAATCGTGCTAGCACTCGATTGAACCTAACGTTCTTCTTTTACTATCATAAATAAGTTGTCCTGACTGAGCCAAAGGAGTTTGTGCTCAATCAGAGGCCTTCATATGGTCTGACTGGAGGTTGTCCAAGTCAGAAAAGGTTGTCTTATTTTGTAAGACAATTACCTGCCATTTTTGGTCACCTGCCATTTCTTGTTCTTTGACTTTGGTCAAAAGTCTGACCTTTGACTGGTCAAATGTTGACCATTGACACTTTGACTTTTGACCACATGTCATGCACCTATTGGAGAGCTGGTGGGGGCCTTGTCCCCCTGCCAGAACCTGGCAAGGAGGAGGGCGCACGCCACCCTTGGCGTGTGCCCAAGTTGGAGGCGCCTAGGAGTCCCTTGTTGGACAGGGACTCCATCTCCTTTTTTGGATTCCAATTAGAGTTCTCCTAAGAACCAAGTTTGACTGGTCTTAGGCACCCTCTAAGGAGGAATCCAGGGGACTCTATTTCCACCAATCAGATTTAGATCTGATTTCACAAAGGGTTGTGATTGGTTGGGAAGAAGAGGAGTTGGATCACAGCTTAGTCTATAAATAAGACCCTGCGCCCAACTCAAAGAGCAATTGAATTGAGATTTCCCATGCCCCAAGGCTGCCTCTCCTCTCCTCCTCCATGCCAAAGCCATCTTCTCCCTCTCCTCTCCATATCCAAAAGTAGTTTTGGATTCTTGGTTGGTGCAATCCAGATCAAGAGAAAGGCGACTGAAAGCTAGAAGGCTGCGCTGCTGCAAAAGGACAACTGCTGATCTTCGAAAGGTATTTTGAAGATCCTCCAGATTAGATCCAGATCTGATTTTTGGAGATGTGATAGAGAAAAAAAAGATCTCCAGATCCAGCCCGAGTGGATACTGATAGAGGCCAGGCACTTGCGTGGCTAGATTCAGAACCTTCCGCTGCTTATAGGATCATCAACGGATAATAGGATTACCCACTTCAAGGTAAATTAAATTTTATTTAATTTATTTAAATTTATTTTAATTATTAAAATAATAAAAATTAGATCTGAAATATTCTAGATCTGATCTAGATTAAAGAGAAAAAATTTTAAAATATATCTCTTGATCCGATCAGATCTGAACAAATTTGATCCGAAAAATCAGGATTTCCCTTCAATTTTATCAAGAAGACAGAATTCGCAGATTGGAAGTGATTCATAATCACTGACTTTGAAAATTTTCTCTTGAGTCAACTTGTTTATTCTATTCTTATTTATATGACCCAGCCTACAGAGCCGTAAGTAAATATCTAGCACACAATCCAATCTAGGGTGCTTGCCAGTTGAATAAAGTATGTTAATAGATTGTGATAGCATATACACACCATTGTTCAAATATTCAAAGAAAATAGTAACACCATTGATAATTGATAATGATATTACAAAACTATTTTTTTATTAAAATTTCATAATTATTTTTAGCTAGAAAGCCTATAGAAATGATATTTAAAAAAAAAAAGGATAGAAATGACAATCATCAAGAACAATAGTATGGGACTTAAATACAAGTTTCAAGATTTCTAAAGCTAGAACTAAAACTGATCTTCCATCTCTAATGTTCAGAAATCTCTCATCTTGTTCGAATCTCCTACTAACCTGCAACCCCTACAATAAATTATAAATATGGTAAGGGCTACCAGTATCTAATACCCAATCAGTATAATTATAAATAGAGAAATTATGAAAAGTTATCATATAAATACCTTGCCCAGCAACTGCTTGCTTCTTTCTCTACCTATTCGGATTCAGGAAGGCAATGTACTGAGGACAGTTTCTCTTTCAATACCCTCGCTTCTTGCAAAAAAAGCATTCAGCTTGACTCTTATCGAGCTTGATCTTCCTGGTTTGGCCCTGAACAGATGTTTCAGTCTAAACTTGTACCACTATAAGAAAATAGGATTTTAGTGATCGAAAAATCGATCACTAAAAATTAAAAATCGATCGCTAATAATTTAGTGATCGATTTTGCGATCAAAAATTTTTTGTCGCAAAAAGATTAGTTGAAAATATTTTTCGATCACAAAATCTAGCGACCAATTTATCGATCAAAAAAATATTAAAATTATTAAAATTAAAAAAAATTAAAAACTTGCAACCGATTTTCTAACCAAAAAGATGATTGCTAATTTCCAAAAAAATTATAAAAAATAAATAATCTAATTTTTAAGAATTAAATTATTAATTTCTAAAAATAAATAATCTTCTTCTGTCGGTGGGTTCTCCATGCCCACCCTCCTTGGCACCACCCACGGCTCGTCCGCTGGTCGCTCCTCCGTGCCTCCCACAGGCGTGCAGGATGGGGAGGGACCGCCAGCGTGCGAGAGGCTGGGAGGGTGTGTGGAGGAGAAGGAAGAAACCCCAAAAAATAAAAAGTAAAAATAAAAATAAAAAATATTAATTTTTAAAAATAATTTAAAAAAATAATAATAATAATAATAATATATTAATTTAAAAATAATTTAAAAAATAAGTGTCTTCCAACTCCAAATCATCCATCGAGGAGTGCATGAGTGGATGAGTTCTCTGGACCTTAAATTTTTTTATTATTATTTAAATATAATTTAAAATAATTTATTATTATTATTTTATTTTATTTTTTTTATTTCATCTTTCTTCTCCCATGGCTCTGCGTCAAACACCCACAACCCCCTCAAGCAGCACCCGTGACTCCTCCACCTAGCCACTGCTCTTTCGTGTCTATTCGTGCTTTTTCAAAATTTCTTTTTTAAAAATATATTATTATTATTTTAAAATATTTTTTTATTTTTTTCTTTCATGGCTTTGTGTCGAACACCCAAATCCCTCCCACCAACACCACCCATGGCTCCTCCACACGGCCGTCGCTCCTCAGTACCCACCCGCATATTTTTTTAAATTATTTTTTAAAATAATATTTTATCATTATTTTAAAATTTTAATTAAATATTTTAAATATTTTATTTTATTTTATTATTTTTCTTATTTTAAATATTTTTAAATTAAAAATAATATTTTATTATTATTTTAAATATATTTTTTTTCTTTCTTCTCTTTTATTTTAAAATTATTTTTAAAATTCTAAGGAGGAAGACCGTGTAGAGGAGCGGGTGGTGCTAGAGGGGAGGTAGGTGTTCGGCATGAAGCCGCGTGAGGAGAAAGAAATGAAAAAAAGATTTTAAAATAATAATAAAATATTAGTTTTAAAAAATAATTTTGAAAAAATGCATGGGTAGGTATGGAGGAGCCATGGGTGGCATTTGAGGGGAGTGTGAGTGTTCGATACAGAGCCGTAAAAGTTTAAAATAGATTTTTAAAATAATAATAAATTATTAATTTTTAAAAATATTTTTTAAAAAAATATTTTTTTAAAAAAATAAATTTTAAATTAATTTTTTAATTATTTTTAAAAATAATATTTTATGTTAAAAATATTTATTTTTAAAATAATATTTTTTAAAAAAAATTCTTCTTCTCCTACGCTCTTTTGGTTAGGTAATTTTAAAAATAAAATTTTATTATTTTTAAAAAATCTTTTTTCTTCCTTCCCTTCAACACCATCCTCTTAGAACTTTTGGAACATGTCCACCACCTTTATCATCACCCATGACTGTCGGTGTACTCTCCGTCTTCTTCCTTCGCTGCCTTAGCCTATGACTATCGAAAGAGAAATTGGACCCTCCACAAGACCCTTGTTCTAATGACCGCTAAGCGCCTCGATGACAAGCACCGTGCCAATGATAGCAGTTCCTCATCCGATGGTGCCACCCCCCACTCCGTAGAGCGATGGTGGAAGTGAGTCGAGAAGTATTGCTAGAACAATGCCTGCCTTGAGAATCAGAGCCAGCGCAATGACAAGTAAAACAACCTCCTTTGCGATTACAAGAAGGTCCACAACTATGAGGCTCATGCCACGGCTTCTACTGCTGGAGACCGGCCCTCCTACTAGGCCATGGAATAGTAGTAGCAGAATTGAAAATACAAGAGCATGGGAAGGGGGATGGCTGGGACGGAAGATTTGGCGGCAGTAGGAAGGGGTCTGGGCAGGAGGCAAGAGAGGAGAAAGAAGGGGTGGTGGTGGCGGGGTGGGCGGTAGTACCGATAGGGGCGTCGAGGGTTGCGATCGAGATCGGCATTTACCGAAAAACAAGGGAAGCAGTGGTGGGGTGGTATCGGCGGGCGCGGGAAGATATAAGAAGAAAAGATCGAGGGATAAGGGTGTGATCGAGATCGGCATTTGTCGAGAGAGAAAGAGAGTCATGGTGGAACGGCATCGACGGGCACAAAAAAAATATGAAAATAAAAAAAAAAGAAAAAAATAATAAAATATTATTTTATAAAATAATATAAATATAATATATATAATAAATAAAATAAAATATTTATTATTAAAAATTTTAGTAATTATAGATCATAATTATCCATCCACGTAACGTAGGTCCAGGCTAGTTTAGTTTGAAAGAGTTCACTTATTAAATTAAAGGTCGGTTCTGTTCTGCTCACCCGCGGAGGAACGTGGACCTGTGGGATCATTTCTCGACCAAAGATGGGAAAAAAAATTCTAGACCGTTGAGTCGGTGAGATTTAATGGCATTCAACGACATCCGGCCTTCATTTGGAGGTAGGTTGCATGTTTGCAATTTAAACACGTTTTCTCTGGCCCGAATAAATTTTTAATTTCGTTTTTTTTTTAACAAGAAATAAGCTGGATCTAATCCTCATAAGAATATTTGATGACACGAGCCATCTTTCCCAAGATGAGCGGAACAAAAAATGTTCATATTTGTGCTTGCCATGCATCTTGGTGATGTTTGATAACTGTCTTGTTACCCTCGACTAATTGTTGAATCCAATTTGCTCTTCCTGTGTGGATAAAATATCAGATGATCTTTATGAATCAAAGCACCACTCCATTTGTTGATTCACCTGCATATGATGAAATGTCACTTTATGTGGGTTCTTGGATGGTGAAAGCTACACACTAAACTAGTCCAATGTGGAAATGAAAGAACCCTGCAATGCAAACAATCTTTGATAGCTAATGCAACGGTGAACAATTTCGCAGCTTTAAAACTCGCCCAGCAGGCATAAATACATTAATGACAATTGCATGCATGAATACCATCCATGGATGGGTAGAGAGAGGGGCAGGGGTAGATACTAAAATTCCCTAACTATGATCTCATGCATCAAACATCACTCTCACGCTTGAGAAGGTGACCTATTCTTTTTTTAGGTAAGAAAGGTGAGAATCGGAATGACCAGCTATATTCTCCAAAGTATTTGATTCGTGACCCAAATCGGAATCGGAATAGAGATTTCAATTCTTAGGGGAGAATCGAGGGCCAGTTTTATGGAAAATTGGACCATTTCTATTCCATCCCGAAATTGGAATCAAAATAGGACTCTTTCCAACCAATGGAAGCCATACATTCCTATTCTTATTCCATTTCAGACTCCAACTCCTCCTAACCAAATACCTTCCAAATGATTTTCTTATGTTGGTCATATGGATGTGAAGTTTTCTACCTTATGGATCACGACTGATTCTTCACGCTCAATTAGTTTCTAATTAACTGAGGAGTTTTAGAATATAAATTTGCACAAGGCAATCGGCGAGGTACTAAGGTTGCTACTTAAGGTGTAATTAAGACACACACCTTCTTGGCAGATGTTGTTAAGTTGCATCTACAATTAGCCTCAACCATTTCCAATTGAAATCTGGCTTTCTTTTTCTATGTGCCTTCATTGTGTCAAACTTCTACATTTTAAAGATTTTATAGACAACGAAACATAACCATGTACCAAAAAATAAAATAAAATAAAATAAATAACCATTATACTGAGTTGAATCCGAGCAAAATTCTAAGAGGATTAGATTAAGATGACGAGAGAAGTTAGATACAAAGAATCATCAAAACATTATTGCTTTACTCCCGTGATATGCTGATGCAAATTCGTTAATATTTTTCCTTTTGGTGCACAAAAGTTCCTGCTGACGTTCGGTTGCAGAATCTCGTGTTGTGACCTGAAGCGGCAAGGATTAATTTCTTGTTCTTTTCTCCTCGAGAAATTTGAAGCAGCCAGTTTTTTTTTTTTTCTTGGTGGGACCCTTTTTTTGCCTTTTATGGCACATGTTTGGACAATATTCTTGATTTGATGTAGTATATAAGCACAATAATGATCATTGCGTGAGACGTATTTGCTTAACACAACAATGAAAAGTACGTGATACATTATCTTATGTGAGCATTCTTCTACATAAAGTTTTATATATATATATATATATACATATATATTGTATAAACCTTTTAAAATTAATTTAATGACATGACATTTTGAAGATCATCACAACCATTACCGTAAGCAATAATTGTCGAATTATAGCTAGTTGAGCTTGGCAACATCATTAGATAAATCTTTTGCTCAAGAAACTGCAAGCCATTTGTCCCTTCACTTATTTCTGTAGAGACTTCCTGGGTATGAGAAGAAGACGTACCTTCTTCACTTATTTCTGTGGACAAAGCATCAGAGACAAATATTTCTTTTGATCTATGAACGGCTAGTAGTGGCATTTTTTGTAACATTCTCCTTTGATCAATATTGAACAGGTAGGAGTCTAGCCAAACTCGAATCCCTTCTGGATGGTTTTCTAAAGGAAAAAAAATATCGCCAACTTAACAATAAAAAGATATAGGTGTGAATATTGTTTGAATTAAGAACAAGAAACCAGAGAAGGTATACCTTAATTTCACCCTCCACACGTTTACTTGTACTGAACCCTATCTTGACCTATTCTTTTATTGATTTTGAACAAAGTTGGGACATCAAGATTCAAGAAAGGAGGCTGGAAGAATTCTGGCTAATAATATCTAGGGGAAACGTCATCTTGTGAGAACTTTTCAGACGGGCGAAACAAAAAGAAAAAGGAATAAAAGTAGTACGTACCTTAATTTGCATATGCTTTCAGCAATGTCTTGAAACTAAAACTAAAAATATTACCCTTGCTCGCTTTGACAAGTTAAGACTCAAATGCTGCATTTATATTTCCCAAACATTACATACATGGAGATCAAACTTTGTAAACCAGGTCTATGTTAATTATATGATGGAATATATCCAATTACTACAAGGATTCAACCTTATCGTCGACCAAATACTTCAACAACATATACCAAAATAAGGAGATGATCAAATTAACGAGATCAAAAGCATCCATAAATTAATGAACTGGAACTTCTGACAGTTTAGAATAAATACTAGCTCGCGATAGAAGCATGAATCTTTCATGATGCCAACACTTCTGCAAACAAAAACCATCGCCAACATGCATGGCCACCTCTCTTAATTTAGATATCTAACCTAATTCCAAGGGTACACGTCTGCCATAATTTACGAATTTAATGAAGAGGAGATCCCAACACCCAAGAAATCGATAAAGGGAACATCCTTGCGTTTCAAGGACTCGTCACCATCATCTTGCTGGTTATGATCAGCTCTATGGTTCATTCCTCTAGCTGAAGAATCCCCAAGTCTAATTATCTCACCCGCACTCATTACCTCGCTTCCACAACCGTCGCTTGTGGTGGAGAATCTGATCGATTGAGGAACCACTCGGGTGTAGTCTCTGTCACACAATGCATTGAAACTCCTGTAAGGATGATAAGAAGAGCGAAGGGACTGGTCATGGAAATGGGATCTCCCAAGAACATTATAATTATATTTAGACCTATAGAAGAAGTCCCTTCTCTTAGCACCGAATATTTGAGGTGATGATGAGATGGTTGATCCAGAGAAGGCCCAAGAAAGTGACGAAGGTGACGCAGCTGGGAACCTATCGGTGGTGGAGCTTCCAAACTCGAAGAGTCTACAACCATGATCAAATTGGATGTGTTTTGAGCTGCTTCCCTCTTGAGGAGCTGATGAGCATGAAGTAAAAAGGCCATTCGCGGTGCTAACATCGGAGCTACGGAGGATTTGATCCCGACCACTACTCTTGCGAAAGAGCCTCGATCGCTCTCTGTACCGCCGAGCCATGATCACGTGCCAATGGTTCTTCACAGCATTATCGGTCCTACCGGGGAACAGTCGGGCTATCAACGCCCACTTGTTTCCATGAATGCGATGAGCTGCGAGGAGCCTCTCTTCTTCTTCCTCCGTGAATGGTCTCTTGTTAATTCTTGGGTTTAGTTGGTTAAACCACCTCAACCTGCAGCTCTTTCCTGCAACAGTGAGCTACATATATATAAGAACTCGTGTCTTAGAAAAGAAGATAGAGTACAAAAGAAAGAAGAGGAAGAAAAAGAAAACAAGAGAGAGAGAGAGAGAGAGAGAGAGAAAGAGAGAATGATCAAGAACTTGTGATGGCTTCACAGACTTAATTGAATTTGGAAGACCAGTTTATAAGATGATAGAGATTATTATTTTGAGAAGAAAGATGATTAATAGAGATGTTGTGGCATCTCCTCTTCTCCATCGGAGAAGACTATATATTAGGAGTACCGAGGAGGTGATACACACCTGATCTACCTTGCAGCTTCTCAGAAATGGAGTTCCAGTTCTGAGGACCGTACTGCTCGACGAGCTGCCTCAACTTTTCGTCTTCCCCAGGTCTCCAGTGGCCGCGAGGGCAAGCTTTTGCGTCATCGGATCCGGTGGCTGCTGATGATGATCCCATATCACTCGCGAAGGTGCTTAATTTGCTGCTGTCTAAATTTCCTCAATTGGAGGTGATCGGAGGCAGTAGGATCGATGCGAAGAGGATAAGGGGGTGGAAAAGAAGTAATGAGGAGGATAAATAGAAGAAACGAGAGAGCTGGGTTGGTTTAGAGTTTGGATGGGAAGTCGTTTTTGTTAGTTTAACACGACAGCGAGGGACAACATTATTATATGTGCCAATGTACCGCCGGTCTAAGTATTATTTGGATCGGGTGCAATTGGACCGTGCCAAATCCCACGGTGGATAACACGCCACGTTGCCCTTTGTATTTCACCAATTCCTGATTGCGCGCTCTCCGCCATGCATGTGCTCCGAGATCTGCTCTGGTTCACTTGGTCCTGGTGCATGCGATAATTTCTCCACAACTTGGCGTGTTTGGCCGTTGGCCCATAACCATCCCTATCAATTGCACCTATGATAACCCTCTCAACTTCCTTAACAATATTCCTTACAAGACTCTCTCTCTCTCTCTCTCTCTCTCTGGAGGCACACATAAAAATTTGGCAATGTCTAAGGTGCAATCGAGCGATCTTGACCGTCCATAAGTGAAGGATTGTGGTTAGCTAGATTGCTTGATATAAATTGAAAAATGGATAGCTTGTGGTGTTTTGATCAAGTATATATTTGGTGGATCTAGTAATTGATTAGCAAGGTTATAAAAGATTAGACCATTAAAAAAGAAAAAAAAATTACAAGCCACGTGTTCAGTTTGTAGTGCACTTTCTATTTTCTAAACCTACCAAACTACCTTCCCTCAAAGTGGCAAAAGGTTTAGCAGACAGCTGGACTGCCCCCATTAGAATTGCTAAATTTAGAGGGAGGTAGCCAGGTAGGTACATTAAAACCCCAAGCTGGGTGCATGAACTCTAATGCGTAGAGGGAAGTTTTTAATGCATCCACATGGGTTCACAACCTCTGGGAACTTAAAAGTTGCAGTGCAAATCTCATTTTAGAAAGACTATATATGCTGAAGACAAATTCGAATAGCTAGATGATTTTTTCTCATGCAACAATATTTGTACTTAAATATATTACAATGCCATTAATTGTTAACCCCAAATACAAGTTGGATGGCACAGAGAACATGCATGAATGTGACTGCAGGGAAATGTTTAGGAGGGTTGACTCTGGAAGAGGACTAAGAAGAGCCAAAGAAATATATAGTTGGGTTAAGGAATGATCGGGATTATGGATATCTTATGTGCATATCATTTGGACTCTCGATTATGTCATAATAATTAGTGTTGCAGGGTTTAATTTATTAGCTTAATTATCATCTTGCTCGCTACATCGATCATTCTTGGAAGAGTAGTGCAAAATGATAATTGTTCAAGTTTCCAAACAACAAGCAATAAGAGTCTCATATTAAATGGCTATAATTTTTTGGACAAAGCATCATCTAATGTTTAAAAAAAAAAAAAAGAAGCTCGAAAGTATAAAAACGTAATTTATCAATGAAATGGGCCTTCTACTTCATCTCTTTCTAACCTTTTGTAAAATTGATGAAACTTATGGCGTGTAAGTATGGCATCGACAGAGAAATGGGTGGCCTATCTCCTTTTCTTCACCTTCATTTAGATGGCCAGTCCAATGTTATTAATAGACAACTTTTAGGAGGTCATATATATTTTTCTGTTGATGGGGGATTTTAACTGTACAAAATTGGACTGTTCTCCTTCACATCTCTTTCACATTTATTTGCCTGCACACAAGCAATGGAATTAACTCAACTTCATTGTCTGATGCCCAAACGATTGATCCTTTGATATACTGATTCCAATTCAATTAATACAGATGGTTTCTTGATGGATGTGTGATTGCCACCTACTAATAATCCTTTTGAATTATTTTTAGTCAAAGTAGCTTCACCAGTCAGCATGAGTGCGCTGTGAGAAATCTATGGTATCCAACGACATCGGTTATCTACTACAATTGATCGATGTGGTCATCACCTATGGAATATGATATTTCATAGCAACGGCCGGTATTAATTAAATGAGACTGTGATACCTAATCTTGTTCGTAACCATCTTTATAATATACCTATGGATATATATTATAAATTTGTAAGCTTTTCTTATAGAAATCAGGATCACGAAACAATAACATAGTCAAAGCAAATGTTATGTGTTTCAATAAAGGCTCCAAAAACCTTAAAAAACATGAATAAAGTATGTTGCAAGGTTGTACTTGATGAAATATTTTTGGTTAGCAAGAAAAACTAGAGCAGTTGGACGAACCTTGGTGGGATGCACCAAACTATAATTCCTTCAAATTTTGCCAAGATGGAGCAAGGCAGGATCATGGTCCCATGCGTGTATCAATGATGTGGAAATGAGACAAGTGGGCCCTCTTTAGTCCCCAAGTGATCCAAGATTTTGCTAGAATTGAAAGGGACATCAACCAATGACCACTAGAGGAAGGAATAACAAGAAAAATGTCAGCCCCATTAAAGTACACCATACTCAACCATATTCCCTCTCTTCATCAAAAGTGACATCTTCAGACATAGTTAGGATACAACAACTTAGCTTCATGGAAAACCAAGAAATGGGTGTTTACCAACTTCTATGTAATGGGGTCTGGCACGTGCAACACGTGTGAGACTGCCATTCTTGATATATAGAAAGTTGAATAGAAATGATCAGCCATGGTATTTCTTGAAAAGCTTTTTCTCTCTCCTGTTGATGGTAGGGATGCACCATATCTACCATCAAATTTTACCAGCTATGTATTAGACTAAATTTAAAGCATGCATGAAATTAATGCACACTTAATTTTGTGCCTCGCCGTCATGGTACAAATTAAAGGTGCGAATGTCATAAGATATGCGTAATGGATGGTTAATTAACTATATGTATACATAGCTATGCATGCAAGTTCTTGCGTTTGCTAAATACGTGTGCTTGCTTTAGCTTGAAAACGACTGTTTGAGATAAAGGAAGCGATGAAGTGTGTTACTTCTCTTCTCTTCTCTTTAATTTATTATTATTTTGGTTGTGCACGTATGTTGTCCCAAGTCTTATGTTACATAGAGGCATTGGTTGATAAGTAGAGAGAAAGAAGGGTCACCTACTTGCATTGGATGGTTGGGCACGTATCAAATACCACGGGGTGTAGGCAGTAGGTTTCATATCCTTAATTAGACCGCTCTCCCCCCCCCCCCCCCCATTTCCTATTAAGTTGTGCTGGTGAAGCTTTTGCTGATCCTCTACAAGGGATTTAGTTCTACAAGTTTGGATCATCTGCGGTGGACCATTCCCATCATAGAGAATGGCATAGCCCTCCATGCATGACTGCTACATTATTTGACCGTGGAGGCGGACGGCTATCAAACAAGATGGTGGTTATGTGCCATGCACAGTTGGGTGCCATGCATCCTGTTTGACAAATGTTTGTCTCCATGATCGAATGATGTGGCAGCCATCCAAGATTGCATAGCTCTTTGTAATGCAAAACATGCACCGTAGATGAATTGAATCTAGGACTCGATTCTAGATGGACACCTCCATCAGGATAGCTCATATATAAATCATGGATCCGGATCCTCTGCAGTACTCAAAAAAATATCGCAGGATGCTGTACCTCGTTAGCATCATAAGTTTTCACACGTACATTAGAATATTAAAAAAAAATATATATATATATATATAAATTTTAAGAATATTTGGACAGCCGCCTATCGACACTCAACCATCCACCGCTTCCTGCATACATACAGTACATATTGAGTACCACAAAGTATCCTATTGCATAAATCCTATTGCATGGAGATAAATGTTGATTTATGGAAGATATTAGTACCACCATTTATCTTGGAAACGAAAACCATATGGACAGAAGACGTACGTCATCCTTTCCCTAATATCACTCATTTCTCTCTCTCTCTCTCTCTCTCTCTCTCTCTCTCTCTCTCTCTCTCTCTCTCTCTCATATTGGGTTATGAATTGTAAGAGGTTTGAAGTAGCTATCAAGAAGTAAATGCAGTGGCTTTTCATTTCTTTTGTGGGGGGGGTACATCCATAGCCTCTGGGTATTTCCATATACTTCGACGGAAGGCCAAACATGCACCTAAGCACTCAATGCAACAACCCATCATCTCTCCTCCTATCACTATTTCAAGCTAAACCATCTTTTCCCAACTACACTTGTTTTTGACATCAAAAACACATTGAAAACAACAAGAAACCAATTTAAGTAACCCTTCTTCCCTTCTGATTTCCAAGGCATGTGATCATAAGAAAAGTTTAGGCAACACCCTCAACGGCCATCCAAATGTGAAGCACTCCCACATGAAACCATACTTCATATTTGCACCTTGTAGTATTTCCATCTCTTGCTGATATATATATATATATATATATATATATATATATATAAAAGAGAGAGAGAGAGAGAAAGAATCCCTGGCCTTTGCAACCTTTCATTTATTAGATGGGTGCCGTGGGTGGTTATAAACCGGCCTGTATTAAATATTTGGATGCTAACCATCACTTCAATGGTGTTAAGATCTTGACTGGTACCTAATGAAACATCTCTCTCTCTCTCTCTCTCTCTCTCTCTCTCTCTCTCTCTCTCTCTCTCTCTCTCTCTCTCTCTATATATATATATATATATATATATATATGCGTGCATGAAGATAGTATCTAATGAAAATAGGGATGAAAGTGGTATAATCCATCGATCTGAATCAATTTATAAAAAATTGAGGATCCGATCAATATTCATATCCGCATCCATATTCATAAAAAAAAAAAATTAATATGGATATGAATAAGCAACTATCCGATCCATATCCAAAAATCTAAATCTCTATATAATTCTATATAAATTTATATAATATTTATTATTTTTTAAAAAAATATATATATAACCATATAAACATGTTATTAATTTGATTTATCATCTATTTAGTAATATTTTTAATTCTATAGTCATAAAGTTTAATTATCTAAGTTATATCCATACTTTCAGTATCCGAATTATATCCGTATCTGTTTAAAATAAATATGGATATAAATTTTTATATCCAAATAATATACATATCTTTATTTATATTCGTCAGATAAAATAAATATAGATATGGATATATTATAATTTAATTTTTTATTTGAATTAAACCATCCATTGTCTAAAACAAACTTAAATGGAATAAATATTAGAGGGAATTATATTGGTGTGTGCTAGGTAACGGGTCCTCAAGTAACAACCAATATATATCTAAAATATGGTACAAGAGCTCTCTTTGGGTGGCGGCTTAGGTTGCCATGGCGTGTTTTGCTACTTCATGAGGACTTATGGAGACCATTTCCTTTTCCTTCTTCAATTTCATGTTTATGATCACAAGCTAACCATAAAAAATAGGTCAGAAAGTGTGGAGGGCAAGAGAGTTAGATCTCTTTTGAGTAATTCAATATAATTATAACAACAACAATGCTGATCTTATATGCTAAAGATCAAGATGTCTTTGTTGAAATTTTGCTTCAAAACCTTAGCTTGTGACCCTGAGATGGTGACGTTTTAGCTACTCTTAGCTTTTGGGAAGGACAAGAAACGTAGGAGATCCATGCTGAGCTTCAACATCCATTTCAGAGCTTACACGTTCTTGATATATATAGCCATACACGAAGCAACCATATGAATGAATAATAGATGTTGTATAAGAATGATGGCAATGCTACTATTAAAATCCTCTCCTCTTTTCTTAGTTTCTGCTATTTTTATATTTTAAACCCTTCAATAAAAATACCGCTCAAAAATATCCTCCCCTTTCTTCCCCAGCTTACTGTTAGTTTAAATATTAAATTATTCTACACTAAAACCTCATTTGGCCATATTTCCAAAAAAATGTATAAAGCCATATTTTTAAAAAACATTGTATTTAACCATATTTTCATCAATATCATCTCTTTTCACTACATAAAATTGCATAACATTTTTTGCAATTTTCTAGTAATTTTTATGTTAAAACCCCTTATTTAAACCATATTTCCAAAAAATCCTATTTAACCATATGTCTAGATCCTCCCCTCATTTTTCTAGTTTTCCTTTTATTTTACAATTAAAACCCTCTATTTGACCATATCTTCAAAATTTTCCACTCTCTCATGCTCTCCATATTAAATCTTAGCTTTTACCTTTTAACTAAAGACTCCCTAGTTGATTGTTTCTAAAAAAAATAAATTGTTAATAATATACGAGCCCTTTAACATCTACTCTCAAAGCAAAATTCATGTGAAAGCCCTTAGCTACATGGTAGTTTGGAAAACAAAATTCACATATTTCACATAACCCTTGAAATCTTTACCTCTTTATACAAATAAAATCTATTTTCCAACATACATCGAAACAATTCCATTTTGCTTAATGCAAAAAACTTCATAGATTTTAAATTGTATATAAGCCCTTGAAGTTTAATATCTAACCGGATCCTTCAAATACGACAAATTGGCAAAACTTCTCTCTTTACTACATCTAAATTTTTTTCTTCTTCTTAGGAAGAAACACTTGCTTGATTATATTTATGGAAAAAACCTCATATTTATTATCCAGCATTATAAACAATAAATTATAGGCAAGCCTCAAACTCAAACCAAATTTGTGTTGTGGAAAACCTAAAGGAACGGGTATACGGTGAAAAAACCTTATGTTCCGCATAGAACCTCTTAAGTTGTAGCACTCATTATACCCTTTATTTTTAGCATCTAAACTACATAAATGTTGCAAATTTTAAAATTAAGCCTTTTAGTGTGTCCAAAAACTTGAGGCCTGTTTCGTGTGGTGCAAGCAGGCAGTCTAAGTGGGCTCAGCTGCAGGAGCCCAGTTTATGGAAGTTGCTTGGGCTCATCCTGGGCCGAAGTCACTTTGGGTTATTGCCTACAGGAACTCACTTTAGCTCTACTCTAGGCAACAAAAACACTTGAAGCAAGCTCTTCTAGGTTGAACGGAGCTTGGATGCTCGTTTATGGGCAACCAAGCAAGCCTTCATCTTGACAAAATGCATTAGTGATGTCAAACTCGTATTTTGGACACTCTGAACTAGATCTTAGACCATGCTTATCCTCAAGATTATGGGTTTAGATCCCACAATATCGTGGAGTGTATGGATCGTTTAAAGCTGTTTGTGACATGATGCACACGAGGCTTGCCTAATCACTAAAGGAGCACCGAGAGTTTTTCCATCCAACCTTCCAAAATTTAACCACTAGAGGAGGGGAAAAATCATATATAGGAACAGTCGAGCTCAACAAAAGCACTTACAGGCATTTGTTTTTGTGAAAGACCATGCAAATCTTGATTTATAATCAGGTTTTGGAGCCCTCCGGACCTTGGTATATTTCTTTTATTGACTCGGATCGATCGGGGGAGTTCCTCCTTTCTCGAAGCACATAAATGAACATTAAAAAAAGAAGTTATTTGAACAAGTCTCAATAACACTCCAAGATACTGGTTAAATCTCACATCACGGTCAGGGAACCGCACTTCCAGGCAGCACAGCTCATTCAGGCCACTTCAAACCATCAATTCATTCTACGAAATGAATGACTCGCTCCAGGCGATCATCCTTGCTAGGTTATACGAGCGAGCAGCCACAGTTTCTGGTTAAGATCATGCAATACATAGATGAATAAGCCTTAATCAGTTTCATCTGTCCTTGATTTGTAGCATTTTCAAGACCTTAGCTCCATTGAATAGGTACTGCATGCTAATGTTTACTTGTTAATTAACCCTTGGTGACTAGAAGCTTCCAGATTATAGAAATATGCTAAGAAAGTAGGGTAAATTTCACATTCCACTGAACAAAAATTACAGCGCTTTAACCATCAATAGCTACAATTTCCCCAGGTGAGTTTCACAGACATGATGTTCTGCAGCAATGGCGTCCTCGAAGATAATTTTCACTTTTGTGAGCTTGCAGTCTTTCCATCATTATGAAGCATCAAGCCCCCCAAATATGTGGGGCAAGCTGGATGGTTATGCTGATGGCACGCCGCAGCGATGGCATCCTCGAAATTTTCACTTCAGTGAGCTTGCAGTAACACAGGGTTCCTCTTTTCCTTCCATCATCATACAGCCTCAATCCCCCCAAATATATTTGGGGCAAGGCTGGATGGTTATGTTTGTGGTACGGGAAGCTTTAATAATTCCTGGCAAGAAAGTAACAGTATCAGTGATGCCCTTCGTTGTATGAGTACAACACAATGAATGGACACCAATGAAAGTAGGCTACCATATGTACACAATCAATGCTTGACGCTAACAAAACATAGGGCAACTTCAGCTTGGGCTTGGAGCTCTGCTAGGGCTTGTACAAGTTGCCCCCTGCTGATTGATGTTTCACCGCCTTCCTTAAGTATTTTCCTTAACCTTCGAGAAAGGAACACTCGTCAAATAACTGACATAATTCAAAATAAAGCAAATGAATCATAGCTAAAAATAAAAGTACCATTTGAGGATCAAAAGAATAGCAAGCATGACTCGAGTGGGGAAGGGAAGGATGCATGAACAAGATCATTTCAATGAACCATGTTTTCATAGTTTCGAAAACAGCATGGTATTAGTTCTTAAAAACAGCATTACATGGCTTCTAAATATTTTGTACGGGTTGGGCATGCTAATACATTGCCAGAGGCAAAACTTGAGAAAAGGATATCATGGCATGGCAATTTACACTAACATGTCAGGTGCACTGCATGTAGCAGGGTGTTGGAAATAGCTATGACATGAAGTTGGGAATGCCCTAATCTACAAAATACATACACTGATACCAGGCAGGAACTCTAAGATGAGTGTCCCCAGATTGCAAGCCATTACTCGACACCTCCATTAAATACTGTCTATATCTAGAGTTTAGCCTGAATCTGAGGCCCCCTCTTCCAAGAGAATCTTTAGCTCACTGGAATTGTTTGAGCCACCGAAAACATTTCAAAATTTAATGCCACATGTAAAGATCATTACGTCTTATTCATCTGCCCCTCACAACCAATATTATGACCAATGCAGTTAACTCACAGTTAGAATTGTTATTAGTTTTCCCCATATTCAGAAAGTTATGATTGCATAAACACTCTAGTGGCACATACCAGTTCATCCATGTAGATCCCTTGGTTCTCTCTCTTTCCCTCCATCCTAATAATTAGCGTTAAAGAGGAAAAATAGAAAACCTTTGTTAAGTCTTCTGTGAACTAATTCTCACTGCATCCTCAACTCTATGTCCAACGACACTAAACGAAGCTTGTTAGTTCACAAATCAGTATGACTGATATCACAAAGTCCAGGTCCAAAAATTAGGTATAGTTTTACCAACGACATGTGGAAGCAATTCAGTATAAGGATGCAAACACATCACCAGAACAAAGACCCAACTTGATAATTTACATGGTACAAAGCTAGATCTTTTGACCCAGAACAAAGACCCAACTTGATAATTTACATGGTACAAAGCTAGATCTTTTGACTCGTCTTGAGTCAAAAGCCCAGTGCTGATATGTCAGTGGCTTAGGGACCAGGGTCTATAATATTGGACATGACTTGATCAACTTATACAGCTCAAATATACCAACATACTTGTTTAACAAAATTCCAGTAGCCCAAAACTTTTTAGTCAAATTATGGGCATGGACCAGCAATTAGTGCCACAAAGAAAAAACAGAAAAAGAGATCACATTGAAGAAGAAAGTAAAATATGATGATGATGATGATACTCACCCTTGAACCATGGCAGTATCTCCATGACCAGTAGAAACTATAAACATAGCATTATCTGGTAATGCTTGGTAGAGTTTTCTGATTTTAATATCTATGCCACTTAGAATATCCTTCAATTCAGAACTTATTCTACCATGCTTTGTTTCTTTCCTGGATGATTTCTTCTCACATGTCAGCAATGATAACACCTCTGCAACTTGATATTTCAACTTCTCTGCATCTTGTGCTTGAGCCTTCAAATAAGAAATCAACCCTGAAAATCGGGTCCAGATAAAGCTCACTTTTTCATTCTTTACCTACAATAACAGATGAATTTTATAGAAACAACTGATGAGACATCCAAAAATCGCTGAAGCAAATTATTTCAGAGAGTTAAATCATCAACCTCTTTTATAGCCCTGGAAAGAGCCTCATCATCCGAAAAAACTGGAATTGTATTGCATGAATCATCAGAATATCTCTTGAGGATGGATATATCATCAATGAGAGAGCAGGTTTTGCCACTTTGATGCAAAACTGAGACCAGTTTGCTTCTCATAAATTTTGGAGGTGAGCCAAATTCTGGTCCTGGTGCAGCAGAAGTTTTTAGAGGTCAAGCACTAATAAAATTGTCTTGTACTTTTAAAGCAACACCAGAAAAGATGTCCAAATTGCATTCATGATTCATAAGAAAAGGATATTCCATTTACAAAAGAACAAAAGCTTATAAGGCTATACTCACGTAAGAATAAGCATATCAGACAGCAAATATAAGAACAGTTGCTGCAATAATGTTTTCTTATTTTTAGCTTTGTTTTAGTTGTGAGGATAGTCAACTTTAATATGTTTCAGATGTTAGACCCTGTAAAAGCTGATGATGCACTTACATGACTAGCGAATGGTAGAACATTTCCATTAATAGGTGGCTTCAATTCCGTGCAAGCAATTTTCCTTCGTTAAAAAGAGACCATGTTTTCTTGAAATGCTGAAACCTATGCTCATTTTATACTAGGGCTATCCCTTGACCCCCATAAAAAATTACCTCAAATAACAGTGCTCGAACAGATCGTTAAAAGGATATACGACAAGCCGACCATGGAATGCAAGGATTTTCGCCAACACATGGACCACTTAGAAGTTAAATTGGACACTAAAATTACTCACTATTATCTGGCATAAAACCATTAAAAGTTCATTAAGGTTGTTTGGAACCGGTACTGGGGGCACAAATTTTGGAGTTCAGTCCCTTGATCAATGTACTGGGAACAACAATAAATGCAAGCTTCCACATAAGAATTAGTAGTCATGAGCATTGAATATCTATGCCATTATTTGTCCTGAAGGAGTAACAAATGATCCTCTTCTGTAGTGGAATTTGAAACGTCATCATAACCTGATGCTATCCCATGAAATTCTCAAAATATACCCCTTAATCTCGAGCAATCCATGTAGCATTGTCTATATTCCAGGCAACAGAAAATTGGAGACTAAATATTGTTATGAACAAAAACAAGGAAAATTTAGGTAGGGATAAAGTTGTGTTAAATTATGTGCTCTGGCTGCCAAAGAGATGGAAATGTGACACTTATATATGAAAAAAAAGGAAAAAGCTTTACAAAGTTCAACCGATGCTAGGCATCTCATAATTATTTAAGCAATGCTACCAATCTAAGACATCAAACTACTACTTGTAGTCAATGTTTTTTTTACCACATGCAAAAGATAATTATATGAAAATAACAAATAAGTGAAAACCTCACATCTACTCTAAGCATTGTCAACCTGTTCATGCACTAAGTTCAAAAGGTAACCTGTGACACACTTGCCTCGGCCCTTCTGAAAAGTGATATGCCACATTGCATATTGCTCTTACGCATGCAAACAACTGCTGCATACTTAATGAAGATGCAGACAATACTTAAATAGTATATGAGAAAATGTACTACACCTCTTTGTTTGTATAATATGATGCATGGCCGCTAACAAACAGATGTCTTGTTCACGGAAATTGCAAAATTGAAACATATACAATTTCAGAAGAAGCCGAGATACAATAACTTTGACAAAATCTCCAACAGTCTTTTTACATTTGCTTGGTAGTGTTCAGATGTGCAGCTATTACATAATCCTGCAATATCCCAGTATGGGTGGGGACATACATTCAAGAACTTGAATCAATTAATGCCAGGAAGCAGAGAAAGATAGGAGGAATCACAAACACAAGCCAGTTGACACTGAAGTTTCAAAAATTTATATATTGCCAATCACCTTTAAAGTGGTAACCCACGAATGTAACCCCCGACTCATTGATTATAAAAGGGCCCAACCTTATCCCCTAATAAAATAAATAAATAAAATCATGTCTGTGTCAACATATGGTGTATCCCATGGATATCACAACCAAGAACCTTGAGAACTGTCAAATTACCATGAAATGACAGGACACAAACATCAGAAAATAGTGCGAACTTTAGGGCCCAACCTCACCCCAGTACCAAAATAAATAAATAAATGAATGAAATCATAACTGTGTCAACCTATGGTGTATCCCATGGACATCACAACCAAGAATCCAGAAAACTGTCAAAATTATTGTGTAAATGGTAGGATGCAAACATCAGAATATAGTGCAAACTTTACCATGTCTAATCTTCAGCAGGGCTAGTTCCATAGCAGCTCTTGCATCTTCAATACTGTCATGTCCATTTCCTGACCCTTGGATCTGCCAGGAGAGAAATTTCCTAGACAGGACCCGTAAAGCTGTCTTGTGACCATGGGGATGCTTATACAAAACAGCAGTATCAATCACCAAATTGTGACATGTTTTCAATGCTAAAAGGTCGTTCTCCAGGGAATGACCTACAAGAATCGTTTCTTTGTGAACCAGCTCAAGAAATTCTTCCTGAAAACGTAAATCAGGATTACCATCAGATAAACCTGTTTAAAACTTAGTTGTCTAGAAGAAGAATACATGCATGCATGCATGCATACATCATACTTAGTAGACAAGACAGACAATATAAGAAACAATTTCCCATTTATATATTACAGTAAAAAAGGTCACCTCCAAAATATAAAACAAGAACAAAAAAACAAGTTATTGTACCTGAATATCCTTGAGCGTTGTTGTGACACCATTTAGCATTTCACAGGTAATTCCACTATACCTGCATATCCCAAAATATTTTTCTTTTACATAAAAAAGATTGATATAAGCCATTAGCAAGATATGTTATAACCATAAAGATCTCAAGCTCAAATTCTCATGGTTTTTATTGACCAAATTTACCATGAAAATTAAACCATATCTAAAAGGCAGCCACAAAAAGGTTTTCCATGTGGCATGAAATTAAAAGCACACAAACTCAGATGTCCCTTTACAAAGGCATGAGCTGCCTGTAAATTTTACATAATTAATATGGATGACCCACATTGAAGGGTGGTGAATACAATGCTTCAATATCTAATAATTCCTAAATATCATTTTTATCTATTAATTCAATCATCAAAAATAGCAATCCATATGTTGAAAATGTATCAACCTTAAAGTCCCATCACTTCCAAACACATAGTTCAGACTATATGATTAAAAGTCGTTGGGATTAAAAAAAAATAGAGTATATAGTTTGCCCTAATAAATCCTATGATATGAAAGGTCCACATGCAGTATTCTTCCTCTTTTTTGTAATGAAATGACAACAGATACAAATACTATGATATGAAAGGTCCACATGAGTAATTTATCACAAATTGATATTCAAAGCAAGCAATTAAGCCAGCATGCATCAATATATTAACACAAAGGAAATTATGTTTAAGTGTAAATGCTTCATTTCCTAGAATATGTGCATATGCAGAAGCAAATTTATTTACCATAATTCATTGTGATCATGAAATATTCTTTTATCATGACAGAATAATTCAGGCAGTTCACAGATTAGGTAAGGAATATATCTATTGGCAGCTGATAAGTTCCATTTTATAGACTTCATGATTCAAAAATAAATGTAATGCGCACCTGGTATTATAGTCAAGGATAGCATTGGAAGGCTTAACTAATTTGTCTAGCACAACCTGGAGTGAGAAAAGTAAAATCAGTTTCAATAAGTAAATAGTAAACATTTGGAGAAATTGGTTAAATTCAAAGAATACAGCCAGTCAGAGAATAACACATGCAATATACTATGTTAGAGGAGAAAAATACAAGGCCCAATATCACTTGATCATTCACAGACAATTATAGTCATCCAGAGTGAAAACCATTCACTGATGAACAGACATCTGGAGTGGAAGGATCCATGCCATTTAAAAATAAAGAATACCAAGCATACAATACTTGTGAATAAACTGCATTTTTATAAAACAGTAAAAAAAGTGCCAACATTTTGCACTTCAAAAACTTTCTTATAGTGCTGGTGGGCTTAGGTTATATGCTATCATTCACACATCATAATTTTACTTGCTACCAGTCACCAGCTAATTCAAAGTATTTTTCTTTTTTTTTTCAACTTTCTTCATAATCCATGAAGTTGGGTATAACTGCTTCTGAAAGACTTGCCCACTTTTAACAGCTCAAAGATTCAACACATATACCATGGAAGCAAAAGATCATTGGGAATCTGAAATTAAGGAAAATGTTTGGTAGGTTATATCCACATCATATTCATTTAACATAGTCAAAAATATGCATGTGTTGATAATGCCCATGAGCATTTCATATATTATAGCAGAAATCATTGACTCCATGTGATGGCTTGCAAACATTGAGCACCTACCACACTAAAAAGATTCAGATATTTTCAAATTATGTCAAAGATCAAATGGCTCATTAAAAGGACAACAACCTGGATAGTCACTCTTGGATATATTAGAATTTCTTTTTCTCATTATTTCAGAAGACTAAAATAGTTCTCCTAGAAGATGAGTTATTCTATACCAAAGGGCTGCTGCTATTAGAGGGCAGGCATTAGTACAACAGTAAGGTTGCTCCGTTTTGACTTAGGTGTCGTGGGTTTAAAACACAAAAACAACCTCACCATAGGTGGGGAAGTCTGTGTATGTTTGACCATCCCCAAATTCTGCAATGGTGGAAGCACATGCACTGGAACACTCTTTTTAATGGGTTACTGCTATTAAACCATTCAAGCATATTTACGCCCATAAGCACATTTGAAGTGCATAGACCCTCTAGACACGTGCCACAAGGAAGAAAATGCAAATTATAAGCCAGCAGATTGAAAAGGGAATGATTTGGGTTCTTCTCTTTATTCTCTCAAGGAACATTTTACATTTAGAAGCTAAGCTGATCATGGTAGATAACATGGGAGTAAAAAATGTAATGAGTGCTTAAGAAACAAATGCAACTTGAAGGGGATGATGACAATGCAAAATAAAAGCAATATTATTTAGTAGTTAAAGCAGCCTAGAAACATCCTGATGCCTGCATGGAAAGCAGCACAAATGAATCAGAAGAAGATTAACTTAGATTGGAAATCTTTCAGAAAGCTGGTATGCACTGAATGAGGAGATGTATTCATTTAACTCATCTAGGAGAAAAAATGGAGTACTTTTACAAAGAGGAATCATTCCTGTTGAGAACCAAGTTGATGAAAATATTGTGATTCAGTGGAAATATTGAGGCAGAACCATGGAATCAGGCTTTCTTAAGCAGTTAACATAGAGTGGACAAGAGGAACATCTGCTGCTTATGAGAACTAAGATTTCGTCCATTCGAGATCAAGGGTAACATTCTACTCATGTCCAAGTTCAAGCTGCCAAATTTTATTCCTAAAAGAGAATCCTTATCTCATTTTTTCTTCCATGTCGTTATACCCATAAATATAAAAATTGTAAAGAAAATGACCTAGCCATATTTGACCAACAAGACAACAAGGCCCTTGAAAAAGTAATAAATTATTCTTCTCAAATAAGTTTTGAGCAAATAGTTTCTAGGAAGCATGGTATACACCAATACAACAGTTTTTAGGATATTTTCTTGATGACATAAAGATATGGGATTACCTCTCCTGCAACATCAACCAATGTCACCCTCGTAAGTTCAAGTCCCTCAACAGTCACACACTGATAAAATTTAGAAAACAAAATCAGGAAACAAGAATAAGACATCTAAAAAAACTTGCTAGGGCTCAAGCATTCCAAGAATTATATCAAGAGAGGCTAACAAATAGTGATTTCAACAATGCTCACAAAAATCTCTATTGGCAATGCATATAACATGCTTAGATGTAGTTTCTTGGTGCCACTGGTCATTTTTTTGTTCTAATGCAAGTTGCAAACATTACATATACAAAATATATTCAAGGATATGTTCAGTTCACAAAATTTGGTAAACATGGCATTCTATTCATTGATATTGATGGTAGAAAAGCAGAATAGTCAGTTGCAACTTTTGAATCTTATCAAATTCAAGCTCCAGAATGATGCCTACATTTGGTGGCAAGTATTAATTTAGGCATACGTTTATAAAGGATCTAAATAAAACATGAGTTCATGTGTTTGAGCCATCTACAATGCGAATACTCAATCAGAAATATTTAAAAATCTTAAACTCAAATGACTGAGAATAAAATGGTGTTTTCATTTGGTTGGGCCCTTCACTATACCAGTGCTTTACAAATGTCACTTGGTAATTTGTAATGACCCTAAATCTAGCCAGCATCCTTAACCTAGCCAATGCAAGATCCGAGCACTTGAGGGGCTTGTCAATAATGCATAAAACATCAGGTTTATGATTACTAAACCAACTCTATTGGCTGTGGTATCTCATTTCTTTTTATACACTACCTTCTATTATCTTTTTTTGATTTGGAATTTATATAAAGCTAAACTTCTGGATCCTTCTTATTTCTAACAACATTGTTAGCAATAGTTTGATAATGTAAGTCACAGATGCCATTCAGTGTGTATCTATCATATTCAAGATGATTTAAATCTACCTTTTATGTAACTGAACGTTGCCCTTATTGATGTAGTATGGCACTTACTCCATCATTTTATCTTTAGGGATACATTTTATTGAATTTATCCAAAGTAGGCTTTGATTCAAATGCACTGGATTGATAATTTAGAGCTTATCTGTGGTTGGCACCAGATGTTTAACACATGAAAAGGTGTTAAAACACACCGATGACCTCTGTTCATTGACTGACATTAACAGCTACGTCATAGCAAAATTTTAGTTCTCTTGATGTTTTTAATTATCATAGCAAAATGCAGCTCTAAAGGAGAGAGAATAATTTAATTAACAAATTGCACTGCAATTATATGAGACAAAATGCAACTCTAAAGGATGTTATCAGTAGGCATCAGAGAAATAACTTTGAACTTAACACCCGATGTTTTTATCTGCAGTTTTATCACCTCATGCTCCAAAATCTTAAGAGTTCTAATAATTGTGACATCTCTCCACGAAAGTCAAAAGAGTTCCAACGCATTGATGCCTTACCATCTCACAGTCAAGTGCAAGAATTTCATAGGGTGAACACCCTGAAGGAGCAGGAACGGTGGAGACAAAACCTGCAGCAAAGGGCAAGCATAAAACTTTGAACTCAAAAACTGGACAAAGGAGAGGGGGAAGCAGAAAGCCACCTGGTTGACTGAAACAATAGCCATTATCCTCTAGCTCCTGTTTGGAAAGCGTGTAGTATGAAATAGGGAATGGCAGTTCCTTCTGATTTTTCAAAGAAAATGGTTTTTCTAAACCAGAATCACAAATCAATAATGATATTAGATTGTATATGAATTTCCAAATCAGCATGAAATGGATATAAGAGGCATATACAAATAAATGAATCTTCTTTTGCAATATCACTGACCTCGTTTTGAAGATTGATTGAGCATCTGGAAATCCAAATCAATCTCCTCATGTTTTCTTTTCATTTTGCATGTTAGGAGTGCATTGACTGTGTGCATCTCATCTGACACACAACTAGCAGAACACATACAAAAACCCATTAACAAGAAATGGCCAAAGCAGATGCGTGATATAAGTTGAACTATCCAGCAAACTTCATGAAGCATCAATGCTTTAAGAAACAACATATCGTAGAGCTCAAATCTTACTGTTTTGCAACAGTGATAACAAAAACTACTATTTCATTACAAACCTCAGAGCTAGAACTGGCTTAGGGGTACCACAACTTTCTCTTAGACCAGTAAGTTTGCTGGACTCTGACATGTACAAGTTAGCATCCAAGCCTGGAACATAGAGCAGGATGACTTTTCGTATAAGTGGCTTGTTCTGAGAATCACAAAGACACTAATCAGTGTTGGTCTAAACATTCTTGTAAATAGAACGTGATCTCAATAAAAGGCAGACAGCTGTGTGCAACTACATCGAGTTGTACAATATTTGAAATATAAAAAAAAAATAAGGGTAGCATAAGTTTTTCTACAGTGGTATCCTGCAAATAAGCAAAAAGTTTCCAATCCAGATTAAGGCAAACAGAATAAAAAGCAAAAAGCAAAATCAAGCTGTACAAAGCGTCTGATTCTAGTTTTGCTTAAGACATATCTATTTCATGTCATACTGATTTTCCAGGTTCCTTTTTAGTGCCATTCACTACATATTAAAAGAAAAATGAAAATTTTTAGTGTCAAATTCGAGTCATGGTTGTATTAATGAGCCTAATTAAGGAAAGATCTCATTGGACTTACAAATGGTAAGTCAAATGGGAGATAAGAAAATGTATTATGCAGTCATGAGGATGGATCACTATATTGTGTTAATAGCGTCGAACCAAGAATTGAATATTGCCTCTTCTTTTCATATTTCTAAATATGTTCTACCACCACTTTCAAATTGTGAACCTCATATAGCCTATAATTCTTCCATTCCCACTACTTGCTCCTAAGGTCCAGCCAACAAACTGGTACTTGATGCATGTCAATAGAAGTGACTGCTGAATGACAACGTCTACATTTTATGCTCTATATGATGAATTTTGGTTAAAAGAGCTGCTTAGCTGAATCAACTATGACATCCTTGCCTTCACCATGCATCACCTGCTCCATTCAAATTGAAGATTAGAGCAGGACAGGACCTTACACATGAACTCAACCTAAGATTAGAACAGAAACAGTCATATATTCACTATGTAATATCTGACTACTTTATCGACTGCAAAATGTTCATGTTCATCAATCAAGGATGCACGTGAAGAAAAGCAACAGCATCAAAACAGGTAGAACAAAACAAGAATGCATTGATGAATCATGTCACTAAAGGAACAACAAGCCAACAATGGTAGTAAACATGGCATAACCTAAGAAAAAGCATTTGAGATAGTTATCAGTTACGAACAACATAAAGTGTGAGTATTAAGTTCACCAAAATTCTTAATTTTTAGAATAGATATTTTGGAACATAGGTACTAGATTCAAGAGAAGGAAAAGGAAGGAACATTCATACTTTGACAAAAACCCAAGATGGCATGAGACCATCACCAATGACCCACGTGACAAGTCCTTGAATATCCTGTTTCACAGAGTAAACACCAATCAAACGTTCAATATAAGCAGAATGCTCAATAAAAATTGGATAGTGCAAAATGGACCTGCAAATTTAATACTGAACCAACTCCAGGAGTTTTAAAAATAGCATCTGCTTTTGCCTGCACGGAACATTAAGTTTTTAGAAAGAAAACCACCCTCAGAAGTCAAAAATAATCTACCATAGGACAGACACAATAAAATGATACACAACAGAGTGCAGTTTTTGTAGAAAGAACCCCCTAACTCAGGAAGTCCTTGCCTTTTTCCCCATCAAAATGGGATCAGATGCAGCAGAATTTGAAGTCATAAAGACCTTATGGAAAAACTGAGTAAACTTTTATTATCAGCTATCAGCATGATGTTGACCTCCTTAAAAAAGGTTATTAATCAAGGAAGCTTTGGACATGAATGTGGCCTATCATTGAACCAAGAAGGTCAGTTGGTGGATAGACAGACCCTTCTCACTAGTTGTAAACTGATGCAACTAGGAAGCAACCCTCCAGAGTCCAGAATCCCCTGGACAAAGGGAAGGGTCTAGACAGAGGAAAGATGACAACTTTTTATATATTTTAACATAATTCATCCCTAGGGCAACACTTCAATGGAACCCAAAACACAATCCTTCCTGTAGATTTGCAAAAACAGCCATTCTCTGGTCCACAGTTTACAGCTCATGAATTACCAAAACCTTTTGAGAGAGAAATATGGAGAACCTGTTCCCTAAGGGCTTGCTCTTGGAGGAGGTCTACGGTCCAAATCCAGCATATTGCTCAAAGAAAAAAAAAAAAAAACTTGTTCCAACTCTAGAAACCCTCTTCCTTAGTACAGTTACACTTTTCATAATTTAGCAAGAATCCAATAGAATGCATGTTCACGGCAAGAGCATTGATTCTTTCACATCAAACATTGATTTTAGAATCTAAAAAATTGGCTATTCTTGCTGATATACGATATGGACTCTGCTTCGTTTCCTAAATACTATCCCAGCTATTGTTTATGAAACAGTGATGAAGACAATTAGCTGCAACCTCTCTGTTGACTTAGCCGCAACTTCCGTCAGTTAGTTAGTCATGATTTAGCTAATTGGGGAACCATTTCCACGGATGCCTCAAAAGAGATCCAAAGAAACATTTTTATTGATATAATTTCTTAAAAGTTGGATGATTGAAAGCATCCAAGAATCTTGTCAGTGTTAACATCAAAAGAAACATCCAAGAGGGCTCATAAGAGCTCTCTGGTGCTCGTCCCACGAACTTGTTTCTATCTCACAGCATTTTGCTCTGCCGACTAAACAAAAGAGACAACTCCAAACCCTTTTACCACCAAGAAAAGTAAACAGAAAAGAGCACGAACGAAACCCTAATTTTTCCACTAGGGTAGAGCTAATGGCCGAAGAAGGAAAGAAAGGGAAGAGAGGGAGAAGGGAAAGGAGGTGTACGTCGGGGCCGTAGACATCGAAGTAACGGGTGGTGTTGTCTTCGAGCTTGTCTCCGCTAGGGTTTTCAGGGCTTCTGCGGGAGGACGATCCCATTCGGGGCGACGAGAGTTCGAACGTCCGATTACCGGCCAAGCGAGGGCGACGGAAAAGGAACTGAAAGAAAGGGGCAGAAAGAGCTTTGAGACGGGATTTATATTAGAAAGAAGAAGGGCAGAGGCAATTGGTTTCGAGGGAACCGCCTCTAATTGGGCCAGCTAATGTCCGTTCTTGAACTCTTGGGTGCTCTCCTCGTACTTCTTGGTTAGCCTCCACTTGGTAGGGCTATTATTCATCTTTCCTTTTTTTTTTTTTTTTTAAGTAGAATAGACCGATAAACAATGAGCTACATGGCATAAAATAGCACCTTCTCAAATACTCTTAAAGCATGTTTGGTTTAAGATTGAAATTAGAATTGATATCAAAATCAAAATGAAAATTAAAAATTTCATTTCTCCTGACATATTGCTTCGTAATCATAACTAAATCGGATTTGAATATGAGGAAAAAATAGGGACTAAATTTTGAGAATTAAAATATTTTTATTCTTTCTTGAAATTGAAATAGGAGTGAGTCTGCTTCCGGTCAAATAGTTTGAATGAAAGCTACTAATTTTCATTCTCATTCCAGAATCCATTTCTCCTAATTAAACATATCCTAATCTATAAAAGCAAGATATATTAGGCTGCTCATACAACCATCAAGAGAATTTACCAGCTTCATATTTTTTTTCTTTTTTTTTTTTAATAAGAATACCAGTTTTATAGGGTAGCACCTTCTAGTTGTCTTTTTTATCAAACCCAGCTCACATGAGGATAATTGGTAATTTTGCCATAAGCTAGAACGAGTCAATAAGCATTTAAAGTGGCCTTTGGCTAATAAACAAGCCAGCATTCAGAAATTTTGTTCGGGCGTGGCAGGATCTTAGCTTGAATGTTGACAGTGAAGGCAAAGGGGACAAATTTTAACCCCAAGTAAAGATGAAAGAAGCTCAGCTGATGGATGCCTTTAAGCCCCTTGCATGAGTGACCAAATTTTGGGTAATAGCAGCCTCCCTGCAGCTGCTTCCTAAACGACTCCTCGCCCACCCTCTCACAAAAATCCACTTTGGTTTTGTGACTCCATCACAACTTTGTAATGCTAACTTTAGAGAATTTTAAAAAGAAATTATCAAGCTGACTCCATCATAACCCAAGCAACTTTCTTTTAATTCTGCAATCTTCTGAATGCAACGAATCAAATTCTTCTGATGTTTTCCTTCCTTTTATCACTTTTCTTTCCTATTTTCACTGCAACCAAAACAGCATCCAGGAGAACAATCAAGATTATGAGAGCTGTCCCAATCTCCTGTGATGCATTCAGTAAATAAGTTTAAACAGCCTGAACTAAATATTTCAGATCTTCTGATGCACTTTCCGAAATTTTCAGCTTCCAGTACCAATCAATTCTTCTGCTTTTAGTAATGAAGTTGGTTTACAGAAGGACAGTTCGATCAAGCATGTCAGCCAGCCAACAAATGTCATTTAATGATACACAATAACAAGCCATGCAAAATCTATTCTGAAAGAGGTAGAAATTTCCCCCAACTTCCCATTAGATTTACAAAATAAATCTAAGTACTTTTTAACAATGCAAATACAGTGCCAACAAAGATCATGCCGAGGAGAACACAATATCCACAAAACGTCTACCAAGGGCAAAAATATTATCACGTTGTGCAAAGATCATAACAGATAAGAAGCTAGAATGTGCAAGCAACACCGTGTGCTCTCTGGTACAAGTAGCACATACAAATTGGGTTGAAACCAGAAAGGTAAAACCACTTTGTTAAACAATTACACCCACCCTGTCAGACCTAACTTGTCCGCAAGATTGTACATGACAAGATCCTGCCAGACTGGGCCGAAGAGTTGCTCACCTCCTATCACAAATGTGAGGGCCCATGATGAGAGGAGCACAGCGAAGACAAGAAAACCTATTGCTGAACGCATAACATCTGCACAAAATTCTATGATGAGGTCAACATGATACAAACAAGTGAAGTATCAAAGGAAGAAATTCTTAGGAGAAAAATCAGAAAGAAGGCATCTTACCAGTTGCCACATAAACTGAAAGGAAAAAGCAAAAAGAAAAAAGAAAATTGGAAAGCATGCACCTTTTTCTGTCCTTCGATCTAAAATACATGTAAAAGCACGTTTTGCTCTTCAATCATCAACAGGAAAATGAAAAAAGTTTCGTCGTAACAAAAATGAATGCAATCTTGAAGATCTACATGTTTTCACATCTCATTACATACATATCTGAACTTTATCATTTAAAAACACTGAATCGTTTCACAATTACTTTGTCAGTCAGGCCAACCACAAGAAAAGGAAGCATGTCAGTCATACAGGTAGCATTCAAAGCTATCAGATAAGTAACTTTCCCATGGAGAAGTGCAGAGACATAAGCTGATCTTGATTATAAATCAACTAAAACTAGTAAACTCTGAATGCTAGGAGAGTTGATCATTTAACTTGAATATCAAAGAAAGACTACAGACAGGGAAATAAATTTGTCATAGCCATAAGGCTTCTAACATGCTTTTTCTCTGCTCCGTGAGAAGGTTTTTCAAAATCAGACCAAACTATCATTGACATATGAAGGAGGCTGAGCCACTAACGCAGAAACAAAATTGTAATCCACAACAAGCAACTTCTTTAAACAGGATGTCAACAGAAATTCAAATGAGAGCATACATGCAGAGTAAACAAAGAACCCCAGGATTGTTAGATGTTCTAATAGTTAAAGATGCATACATCGAGACAACCAGGCTTATGAAATCAAAAGAAGGCATGTTACAAAAATAATATCAAGGATGCCAGCTCCAACTGGCATGTATATAACTAATGGTCCACTAGGCCTAATTCTAATTGCTAGAATTAGGAGCAGGTTTTGGTGTAGATGTAGGTGCAGGCTGGTGGATATTTCAAAAACACATTGAGGAACTGCTTGCAAAGCAGATGCAGCTTTGGTTTGGTGTGGATGTCGGTGCAGGGCGGTGGATATTTTAAAAACACCTTGAGGAAGTGCTTACAATGTAGGTGAAGATTCGAGTTTTCGGATTTCTCAAGGGTTTCACCATCCTAGATGGAATAGGAAGTAGTAGCTTGTTATAAATGTATCAGGATAGGACCATCCAGCTCCAGATTGATGCAGCAATGATCACAGTGCCCATGGATGATTACCTAGGCTTGGAAATGAATTTTATGTATGAATGCATGTATGTATGCATAATTTAAAAGGAAAATTCCTATAATCTACAACAATTGACTATTAGTGAATTGGAGTTCACTTGAGTACATTAACCAGGCAACCACTTTTCTTCAACACAAACTCCACTGAAAAATGTCAGGTACCTTAGCTTTAAATCAAATTAGAATGAATGACCTGAAAAACTATAATTTTTTTTTGTAATATTTCTTCCTAAGGTTATCATTGTCTCCTCAAATCAAAACCAAAAAGCTACTGTATGAAATAATACATTGTAAAAGGTGACCATAAAGGCACAATTGTGGATTCCTGCATTCAACGATTTAACAACTTGTTGAACAGATTTGATTTTTGGTAAGTTTACAGAGCCACGTCATAGCGGCTTCATTTGTGAAATCCAGATCTTCACCTCAGATTAGGAAGAGATCTTTTAACGGTCATATTAGAGGTTCCGCGCTAACTGCTGCCTATTTTTGCTTAGGGGTTCCCTAAATATAAACTACCCATTCCCGTTGCAAGGACACATATACAGATGACTCCCAGATCGTAGTCAAAAAAGTACGAGATGGCCTACAGCTTACTTCACACCAATAGGTATTTTTCTTTGTTTGTCCAGCCACCTCAAAACTAAAGGTTTGAGAATGGTTTACTCCTTATTTCATCTGTACACATCAATAATACCCATAAATATCCTACAATTTTTTTTTTTTTTTAGGTATGGGAGAAAGTACTATTGATGTCAAGACAACCGTTAAAACTATGAAGACCCCCTTTCCTGCAACCATCTCGAAGTTATTCAATAGACCTGTTGCTCATCATGGATGTTTTCTATTTGACAATCCAAGCATAAAGGAGGAACCATGTAGTCAAAGTAATTATTTCTCATAAGGTTGTGGTATAAGAAAGTTGCCTAAGAAATTATTCCATGCACAAGGAAGTTAGGTAGACCCATCTTTATGTTATTCTTCACACAAAGGCAACACAACTGCTATATGATATAAATGCATGAAGTGGTCCTAGTCATCAAATTAGATCATGGAGAAAAGGTATATCAACCAGCAATGCTGGCAATGAGTAATCTAAGAAGGTTGACAAAGTTAATATAAAGCTGAAAAGATATGCGATGAGTTCTTTTTCAACATGTGGCATTCATGCAGCCAAACTCTAGACATGTCCAGAGAATGCCTTCAAGCACAAGGGTTTGGAACCCTAAAGGATTTCTTCCTGGCCAAGTTGAGAACTACAGTAATATTCAATCCATGCCAAAAAATTTTCAGTTTTATAGACGATTGTATATCTTATATCGTTTTTTTAAAAGCTGGTCTTGACCATTTATATGAGTTAAATCAGGATAAGCGAATAAGTCATATAAGAGCTAGGATTAGCTGGTTATGGAAGAACAAGTCTACATTTTCATTTTTAAGAGTAAGAGGGAAAGGATGCGCACACAAACACCATCCTTTTCCTATGAGTCAAAATTTCATAGGGAAGCGGGCTAGGTATCAGGCTACTAATGCCATTTGGCATAGTCTCACATCAATCAATAAAAGGGACGCCACATGGATTTATTAGCACACCCAACAGCTTAAACTTTTGGGAGATGAGTCCATGATAGGTGGTATTACAGCAAGGCACAATGTGTGCCATAGCCTTATCAGTCATATGGGCTTCTCATTAGAGGATGCCAGCATTGAGTAGGACCCAGGCAATAGGTGGATCCTCCTTCTGGAGTAGGAGCTAATCCATGATGAATATGTCAGGAAGTTGGGTAGGGAGATTGTCATCACCCCTCATCAACTAATAAAAGCAGACCTCGGCTGGTCCTCCGCCCAACAGCTTAACCTTTTGGGCTGTGAGTCCATGACACATCGCTAACTCTAATCCAATTCCGATTCAAAGCTATATCTACGGCCACAAGAACAGTCTAAGATCATCCTGAAATACCATCATCCATGATTCCATGCCATCTTTCTGTGCATGTGGTTTGATTAATTAAACTCTTTTGGATCAGCCCTAATTCTACTAATCCCGTTCCCGATCAAGTTTTGGTGTGGCCCTTTCTTACCACCTATCAAATCATTTCAACCTGCTCTCATCATCAGTCCCTACTTTCATTTTGATAACCACAGATGCACTTGTCAAGTTTAACCATTTATTTGAAACAAAATTTTCATTCATCTCAATATTTTTTCAACAAAATATTGTAAACATAACTAAAAAACAAAATGATATACCAAGCAGAAGTATCTAACAGGCCAAAAAACACAATTCGTTGGTGGAAATAAGCATCTCAAGCTCATCAATTAAGAAAGTTCATATTTTTTCCCTTTTTTGGATAAATGAGCAGAAATCATGATAGGAACTCACTTTTCTAAATTGATTCCACTTCAAAGACATACGAAGAAGAAAAGGAGTCAAATCACATTTTGCGTCGAATCTAACCCGGATGGAGGTAAAGAAATGAGGACACAAACAGGAGAACCCCAGAAAGGGAGAAAGAAAGCTTTCTTACAAGGGCGAATGCGAGAGAAGGAAGACGGAGATGAGGAGGGGCGGCTTCGGAGGACGGGCCAGAAGTAGAAGCAGTTGACAGCCCAGAGGAGGGGAAGGAGGGCGAAGCCCCACAGGAAGAATCTACGGGCGTAGGCGACCGATTCCTCCTCCGAGAGGCCCAGGGCGCCGTCCACCGTCGGCCATTGCTGCGAGCTGGGGTCGCCATCCGCACCTCCACCTCCTCCACCGCCGCTTCCGGCGGCGTCGCGGCGGAGGATGAGACCCGATCCCCCGAGGTGGCGCCGCTCCTCGTCCTCCTCGTGTTCTACTCGCCCCTCCATTAATGCCTTGATCTCTCTCTCTCTCTCCCCTCTCTATCGAGCCGTTTGGTCTTCTCTGCCCTCGTTTCCACGTTTCGTCTTTTTTTGACTTGTGTGAAGGAAGGACACATAACGCATTGATTTTAGCATGAACGGTAAGGATTTGATTAGGCGGCCTACGTATTTTTTGTTTATTTTATTTTATTTTATTTTTTTACAAATGGCTATCAGATAAAAGATTAGAATCAGGTATCCTGCTGATATGAGTTATGAAGAGAAACACAAATACAATCAATATTATGTATCTTTTTTTATTCAAAAAGAAAAAAATCAGGTGCCTCGCAGAACTCAAAATCTAATGATAATAAAGTAAAAAATTGTTAACTCAAAATCTAAAATATTGAAGCAGTCAGATCTACAACTACGAGCTGACGTGCTTCGTGCTCTATGTTTTTTTGCGTAATAGTATTTTTTTCCTCTATCTACAAAAGAAGAAGAAAAAAAAAGGATTATTTTTGTTGTATGCAGGTTGGATGATAATGAATTGAAGGTTCGTACATAATGCATATCCGTATGCATAGGAATGTAACAAGCAAGTTAATACATTTGTTAATATAGAGCAACATTTTTTTCATAAAGTGAATGTTCTTTAAATATTTTATTTTATTTTATTTTATTTTATTTGATAAACAAAAGGTTCACCTAACTGCAAGAAGAGTACATCAGCCGCTGATACAACCAGCAGATGAGAAGAATTTTTCGTTGACTGAAAAAAGCCTAAATGCTTGCATGCTAGGATTCAAGGACCGAGCTATCTGAAAGAAGCCTATTCCATAGATGATTACATGCATTCAATACAGGCATGTTTGGTTGGAGAGTTGGACTCTGATATAGAAATGAGTGAAGAGTTATATTCCCATTTTGATTCTTAAAGAAAAATAAAATATTCCGATGCCCCCAAATCAAATCTCTATTCTTCTCTAATATTCAAATCTATTTCAATTCCGATTTGAATCCCGAATCAAAGATATAAATTTTGATAACCATACCCAACTGCCACTGAGAGAGGAGCATATGGTGAAAAGGCGTCATCTCATAAAACTCTAAAATGCACGAGAACAAAAAAGAGAGACGATGGATGCACATGAGAATGGAATTGGTGAACATAAATTCCACATTACCACAAAAAGGACGGTATTAGATATTGCCGTTCTCCTTTGATTTCCTCTCTCAATGGCAATGCATATAAGCTCAAAAAGAAATAATAGAAAACTTCACATCAGGAGCGCAAACTCTCCGTCTGATAATCTGCATCATGATTGTACTGCTAGAACGTATCTTCACTTTGGCATAGTTCAATGCTCTTAATCCAAATCGTTTCATGCTTACAGTTTATTGTCGCTCTTCATAGGATAAGCTTTAGTTCCTTACAAGACACATGTGAAAGAAACACAAAAGAAGACGCCACAGAGGACAATGATCAAACACTGAGCATTTTACCAACCAAGCCGATAAACCTCTGGAAGAATTCTTTCTCAGGCAAAGAGATTTTAATTCATCTATCATCATATTAGAGCAAATCATACGGCAAATTCATACATCTACAAAGATGCAGATATGGTCTGACTTGAAAGTCGCAGCCGACAATGATACAATATATATAGATATCAAGATTCAAGTGCTATCATATCCAAATTTTAAACTAAGAACATTCTTATTTCATTGGGCGAATGTCTGATATTTCACCACAAGACAGCCTATGCCCTGTGTTCCAGCAACCAATGACAATCATAATCACAAATCTCGACCTAGCTCGCTACATAATTCAGCTAGACAAGAAAAACAGTGAAGAATGCCCATGCAGGCAGCTTGCATCAATAACCAACATGAATCCTCAACAAAAATGTTGCAATGCCCTGCAAATCAAGAACAAAATGCACCCAAGAAGGGAGATGAATTAACAATTGGCATGAAAGCATTCGCATCGGTATTCAAACAAATAAGAGATATAGTAAGCAAACTTGGCTGCAATATGAACAAGCTAGGAAGAAACAATGCATATCATTGAGCTCTTGGAAGTTGGAATTACTCCTCGTGAGCTGTGAGAGCAAGGAGAGCAAAGAGCACCAATTTGACATTTCCCGAGACTGCAGTAGGGATTCCAACGTCATATTCTCTCATAGTCGAGCTTCTCCGACTGCCAATGATCGGAAAAAAATATAAAAAGAGAGTATACCATGAATTAGCACTCGCTTTGCTTCTGCTTCATACGTCCATGGAAATAAACTCAAATGTATGTTCCAGTCTGCATACAAGCCGTAACTTGAAAAGAAAACATCTAATGGTGCATTATTTATAACTACAAGTGAAAATGCAGATAATTGGTAAAACAGAACATCGAGATCCTTAATTTGCAAACAACTTACTGAAGAACACATGTTAATTAAAGAGATCAGCTCTAAGCCATAACTGAAAGAATTTTTCATAAATATTATCCCTAACCATTCAACAAGAATTTTACAACTAAAATACTTACTTTTATCTGATTAATTAATTAATTAGATACCATGAACTATCCTCTTAGCCAGGTTTTTATTATTGCAGAAAACCTTTTCACACAAATCAATGCAGAACCGAAAATTCTACTAAAAAGCTACATGGTCATCTTAAAATCATGAAAGATAAAAATTCCTTTAAAGAACAAAACTAAAGGAGAGCTATGTGTAACAGATCCCATTTCCCCTGTCAAACCTTACTCACTGAGCACAAGACTGGACTAAATTAGCTGAGCATGAAGACATTCTAATAGCAGCCACACGCTGACCAGACTTCTGAGGCAGCATGTAAAGTGACAACTCACTTCATCCCTCTCCATCTCCTATATCCCATCTCAACCCTTCTCTTCTCCCATCATCTTCCTTGATTCAACAGATTGCAAAATAGGAGCACATTTGGAAGATGTTGTGAAGGAGGTGATTGGAGCAGCTGAAAAGGGAAATTCTCAAGGGATTCTGTTGGCTTGTGAGAAAGAAAAGGAAACCTTAATTCAATGATTGGATACAAACAATCATCTAACGTTTCATTTTTATTACCCAAAACGTTTTCTGTTTGAGCTAGGTATTGGAGTCAGAACTTTAGATCTTACAGAGGAAATATGGGAGAAGGGCAATATTAACTAATCAAGCTGTAGATTACATCCTATATAACAGTTTGACATGGTGGACAGGAACCTCGTAAAATTTTAGGAGGAGGTTGCCAACAAATATCTTTGATTTTACACAGTACTAGCATCTGCCTTCATGAATCTGTTGGTTCCTTTAAACAGTCAATAGAGTATCACATATATTCACCATAGGCAGAAAAAATAACAAATGCTTAACTACAGCCAACATCAATGGAACGTGCACAACAGCTCAACCTGGATGATACAAAATCATAGTTATGCTGTGAAAATTTTCAGGATGGTAGTCATACCTTGATAAGCATATTAGTAGGCAGCCATGCTGGTGGGGTCGGTATCCCAACCCAAGCAACCTGTCATGTAAATAAAGGGAAGCATGAATAAAATGCATGCCTATCTGATTTTGCCTTAAGCTGGCATAATTTAAATAATAGAAATTTGTGCAACAGTACAACACTACTTCCAAAAAGAATAACTTACAATAAACTCTACCAATTAGAAAAAATCACATAACAACAATAGAGGAAATTTAGATAAACAAGCAGCAGAAATAAAAGATGAAAAGGCAAGAATGCAACAACAGTTGGACAATAATTATTTGCTAATCTTTCCCATTTAATTGTTATCAAACTGTTCCTTAAGAAGTGAACCTTTTAACTGATATATCCTCAAGACTTTGTGCTCCAAAGAAACACCTTTGTTGATCCATTCTTGGCTCTTGCAACTTCCAAACTCTCACTGACACTACATTACCATAATTTAGCAAGCATTTCAGATTTTTTAAGGTCCATCACCTCAACTTTGATGTCAAGTCTGTAGATCCCCCAAAGGTGCCATAAAATATCACTGGATACACACATATGTATATAAATATATATAAGAATACAATAAGTGAAAGTGCTTTGGACGAAGTGGTAGCAATAGCTAATGGTAGAAGTAACCAAAAGATCTTAATGCAAACCATGGAGTGGGAATCAGAGCAAGAAAAACATTCTAAAGCAGATCCAACACCTGTGGCAAAATAAAAATTATTACAGCTAAGTTCCCCCTAACCGTTTGAACTGGCAATCAATCAAAATCTCTTGTGACAGACACATACCAAAAATCCAATTGATCAACAAACAACTCTAAATTCCACTACTGCCACTTTATTGGCACTTGTTCAAACCACCAAACAGACCTAGCTTTATCCACCAAACCACTACCTTGTCATAAACTGCCAGGGACACCCACCACGGGTTCAAACCAACACACTAGGTAACAAAACCGACACATTAACATCTGATTTTCCAAAAAAATGTACTAGCATTTCTAATTTTGGGAACCGCTGTTCTTAGGTCAGTGGAGCCCATCTAGGGCAATAGAGGTGCATGGCCTCCTTATTGACAGGAGGCCCATTAAATGTTAGTCACTCTATGAATTTAAAGAAGGGTGCCAAACCATTGCCTTAAAATGGATAGACATAACTGCCTTATGAGCCACTCCTAAGTCAACTAGTGAATGACCCAACCACCCAGCAAACTCAACTAGACTCGATAATAGATGTAGATGAGCCCCTAGCTGCATGGTCCATAGGTCCGCTTGGTTTGGGTTTAAATTCAATTTCAACTTCATAATTCACAATTTGTTATTTAAAAAAATTGAGGCTCACTTGGCAATGATTCAAGAATTTTTTCAATGGTTCAAATCATTTGTTTTCAAATATTATTTGATTTTTAGAAAGTCTGTCAAATGGTCTGCACTCTGGATCCATCATGCATACACGAAAACATGGAAAATTCAGAGTTTCAAGGAGAAGATAAGAGGACATTACCAATTTAGTATTTAATTTAAATAAAAATCCATTTAGAATTTTTTCGCCCATCTTTTCATATTAGACTGAACTGCATGTGAACTGATTACTTTCGTACGAATTCACAATTCAGCAGATCGAGCAACTTAGAAGGTAACTATGCATATAAACTGTGACAAATCAGAGCCTCATGTACACATTACGAGAGACTTACCCCAATGTTTTGCTCTCTGGAACGATGTCCCACTAGCTATAAGATATCAAAACATTGACCTCCTCCTAACCATCCCACTCAGCTCCCAAAAAAACCTTTTCATGCAGAATTTCATTCTTTAAACAAAATCCACCCCACAACTATTTTGACGTCGCCTAGCTTTTTCTATTATATGGACCTTCTAAAACACCCCCTCACACACACACACAGAAAAAAAAAAAAAAAAAAAAAGAAGTGAGAAACACCAGAAAGATGAGCACATCCAACCAATCCTCAATCTTTAATTTCTGTACCCTAAAAGACACAGATTACTTACCAGAAAGGCCTATGCTAGTGAAACCACCAGCCTAATAAATCTCCTCACCTTAAAAATAGATCCGACCTCATTTAGTCGACCTCATTTCCATCTATGTTTTCCTTTTCTCTAGTTTATAACATATCGATTCAACAATTACCCAATGCTAAAACCCACTCTTTCACCATAGCACAGCTTACTCTCCACACACTAAAAAATCCCTCCATAATTGATACCTCCACATCTTCATCCATAGCCTCCACATCTGACATACCACAGATTTCTATCCTTCCCATAAAATGCTTCTCACAACTCCAATTTCCCATATCCAGAGAAAGATTCTCAAAGAATCAAAATCACTTCAACCTACATTAGAGTATCAAAGTGCATCACCCCCCACCCCCAACTACCCTTCAACCCAACCCACTATAATTTTGATCCCCAGCATGACCTCTACCAAAAGGAGGTCCCCACTTCACCAATCATCTCCATCATTTCCTTTTCTGATCATGTCAAAAGACTACAACCAGGGAAGACTTCATATTAGTTTGCTCATTATATGTATGACTTACTATGTCCATCATCCCACTCAACCTGTCAACACTTTTTCCCAATCATGACATCACAGAAGCAGCATAATATCTACTCTGTAGCTCACCTCTACTTTATCATTGTAGGGGGCTGATTTGCCCCCATGGTTCCATCTGCTACTCTCATCTTAGGAGTATTCAAAATATGTAAACAAATTGTAATTAAAGAAATTCTAACATGCAAGAAAACTTATTTTCGAAGACACAGCATGCAGCTTTGTTCTTCATAGGATGTTGGGCATATATCATGCACTCAGGGATCAAATTTTGGTCAGTGGTTCTGTGACTACTTAATCTGTAATAAATCATATGATAGCGTGTGACAGAAGCAAAGCAGGTTGTAAACATACTGTCTAGGAATTGTAACTGTTTTGCATGCTCATGCATAGCTGGATGCAGTGATAGATCAATGAATACCAGCCCGGGCAGAAAACAAACACATGCACACAAACAAAAAAGAAAAAAGGAGAGACAAAAATGATTTTTATTGCCCCATTTTCTCCAAAAAGGAAAGAAATAGAAAACTGTGCATCTATAAAACAGAAAATAATATGCTAATTTGCTCAAAAATGATAATCCAACAATAATTATGCTTTCAAGGAACATATTGTCTTAAATCACTTGATGATGGTAATGAAATAACTAGAAATAGAAAAAAGAAGAGAAGTTACTTACAAGAGCATGCTCCCCAGTTTCAAAAATTCGTAAGTCCAATACCTAAGAGATGAAGCAACAAAGATAGAAGATAGAGGACAAATGATATAAAGAGAAGTAATTATAAAGATAGAAAAAGGACACTGCAAGAAACTCAAGAAAGAGGGAGGATTTATAGATTTTAAATTCCGTAAATGCACACATACAGATTATGGAAACAAAATACAAGTGGAACAAATAAAGTTCCCAAACCAATTCAGTAGGTGAAATAGATTGGAGATTACCTCACCACGGTCTTCATATATGTAGTCCAACCCTTTATAGTGAGGTGGATGGCCAACGGATAAATACTGAAACAGATCAACAGATGTACTCAGCATATGCACAGAAAAATGAAAATAGAAAACGCGAAGGAAGTTGCTCATTGCATGTGAAGTTAATTACATCAAACAAAGTTTATAGGTAGAGTTCATGTGTGCCATAAGAATGGTTTATGGAGCTCATTGGTATGTTGTCAAATAACATGTAATATTTTATGAAAAGTTAAGAATGTTTAGACCATGTAATGCAGCTTTACTGCATTCTGCAATTAAACAGGATATGACATGAGGATGTACTCAAAATTTTATGTGAATAAGATGGAAAGAGACTGATATTTTAGACCTTCTGTTAATCAGAACAAAAAGTGTCAAAACAGGCACGCAAGATGTATAAGGCCAAGACCAGCTGAAGATCATAGCTCTCAGTAACAGAACTTATTCATCAATTAAATTTAGAGAGATTAAACTACTTAATTAGCCAATAAGCACGGATCGTTGTTTGGATATCCTATAATTCAGCTCAGTATGCTAGAAAACAAATACAAAGGAAATAACTGGACAAATTCAAGCAATGGGATCAACAGAAAATGTGTGACGAGGAGAGCGCTGGGGATGGGGGGGTGCGGTTTGTGTGGAGAGGGAGGGAGGAAGAGAAAAACTTACATTGATGCTATTTAGGTACTTCTCTTTGTCCACACGTACAATTTGCCCTTTCTTCACTGGAAACAGCAACAAGAAAAAACATATTACATTTCTTTTCTGAAGGAGACATCAGAATCAGATAATAGGGATATAGATACAGTTTTCTACATGAGGCATTTCATAACTACCACACAAACATAGCCAACAAGCTTTATCTGGAATATCTGAGCCCAACTTTATTAATCTCTTAGCCATTCATTTCAACCAAGGGCTACATGATCAACCGAAATGCAAGCTTTCTGGCTCATCCAATAACAAAAACAACAGAAATATAAAGAATTAATGATCATCTTCACCACCAATTTTGTATCACCCAGCGTCCCACAACATAACAACAAGAGATCAATTAATCAAAATATACTCATGAACAGTCAGTTATATATCAAACTTATTTTTTCCTCCAAAAAATCTAAAATCTGGAATCAATAAATCCAAAAATCAAAATCATCTCAAGCCCATTGAAAAAAAATAAAAATTAAGAAATATGCTATGTTTCCAATTCATCAGTTTTGAGCATGGAAATCTTATGGAATAACAGCAGATGCATGGACTTCTTCACCATTGTAAAAAGCAAGCTTGTAATAATCCTCATGCATACAGGAAATTATTAGAAACACTAATATAAGCTAAAGCAAGCGTGCAATAATCCTCTCGCACATAAGAAATTAATAGAAACACTAATAAGCTACTCCCAAGATTACTAGTCAGCAAAAGGCGAAAAAAGATTATCTTTTTATGATAAATAAGTAAGGCAGGGTCGACCAAGAAACATCATGGAAATTTTGTGGCGTGACACGACGTGCATGAAAAAAAGGGGTTCTAATAGTCCTTGCACATACAAGATATAATTAGAAACACTAATATAAGCTACTCCCAAGATTAGTGCTCACGCAAAAGAAAAAAAAAATCATCTTTTTACGATGAATAAGCAATGTAACATCTATAAAGAAAGACGCTTGGATCCAATGGACAAGCTGGCCATGATTCCAACGATAGGGTTTGTCAAGATTCAAGATTTCGTCGAGAGAGACAAGCAGGAAGAAGGGAGCTTACTTGAGTACTCGGGCTTCTTGGGCCTGGGAGAGGAGGCGGGGGAGGGCGGCGCTCCAGTGGGAGTCTGGACGAGCTTCTCCTTCTCCGGCTCAGCAGAGCTCGCGGCCTTGATCCATGGGGCGCTTCGGGTCGGAGGCTTTCCCACCAGGGTTATAGAGGCGAGGGTAAAGACGCTAGTGGAGGAACGGGAGAAGAGAGAGCTGGAAGACGAGAGGAGAGACGCCATGGAGGCCACGGTCGAAAGCGGCGATGGCTCGAGAGCGCGGCGCCCAGGTTGAGGGGATTTGAGATATGCTTTCCGCCATCGGTTTCCCTTTCGTTCGTTCCCGTTTCTCCAGATAAGACACACACCTCATCGCAGCGTGCGGTCACTCGTCCTCGTCTAATGAGTAATAACTAGGATTGAGGAGACTTTGCCACGTACACCCATTACAATTTTTTTTTTCTTTTTATTATTTAATTTATATAAAATTATGTTATGCTGGAATTGATTTTTTTTTTTATTTCAAAATATTCAATCTTACAATCATGGCCGTTCATAAAGCACCAGATGGCTTGGGAATACATGCTTCCCAGCTGTACAAGGCATAAGGCACTATATGATGGTAAGGGGCCAGACGATCATATGCCATCACATGTGCTGTGATTGCAAGACTTGGACAGAAGAGGATTCCAACTCAAAGATTTTTTTTTTTTTAAAAAAAAAAAAAACCTAAAAAAATATCTTAAGTTTTACTGGATCATTGTATATAAAATAAAATAAATATGTTCTTTCATTATGCACATGTAACAGTCCAAAAAAATCCAAAGAGGATAGCTTCCTTCAAAACTTGATTGTTATTTTTTATTGATATGGAAATAAAAGGAATTTAAGTGTTGCGCAAATGAAAAATGAAAAATCATCCGGCATGCGAATTTGATTGCCAAACAATGCCTTTATGTAAATCATGACGGTGGCTTGTATAAATCTAACAACAAACAAGTTAGGAGTCAAAGGGGTAGGCAACCTACTTCTATTATCTATAGGTCTGAATTAATTTCTGTTGACTTAGGTTTGGTTGCTACTTTATTTTCCTTTTCCCTGTCTAGCACCTGAACTTAGCATATTTTTCATTTATTGTGTCTTCCTTAAAGGGCAAACTGATCATATAAATGACCACCATCAAATTATATTATTTCTTGTGTCAGTATTTTGTGGCAAAGACTTCAGATTTCGGAGGTATGTGTAGAAATTCCATTACTAGATTTGGTTTCAGCATACCGGCCGATATGCAACCGTCTGACTGTGGTTGGTAGAAGTATTGGTTGCAGACTCTTGCAAATGAACAGCTTGGATCAAAGCAAACCGCAGAAGTAACCACCAGCATCATTTATTCGACGTATTGTTGTTGTCTCAAGTGTCATGTACAAAAGCTTGTTGCAAAATTGAACCTTCAGCTGCTAAGAAACCTCTCATCTAATATAAATTCCACATTGTCAGAAAAACCGTTATCTAATATGGATTCTGTCAATCTTCTAGATGCATGGTAGCTACCTATAGATTATATAAGAAGATACATTGAACCTGTAGCAACTAGAAAAACCATTGCAGGCATCTCGACTCTGGAGGAGGCAGTGTTTCCCAGTTAGCAGTGCCTTTTCTGTTGTGCAACCATAGCAAGATAACATTGCAGAATTCCAGTAACATCGATGCTGCCGTCCCATAGTCTCAAAAAACTAAAATGCAGCTGAATGGATATTTTAAAGCCTCCATAATTTTGCAATTATGATTGCTTTGCCGTGGAAAACTTTTGCTCAATCAATCTACAGGAATAAATCACAAATTTACATTCGGGAACTCAATTATTGTCATCAAGCTCCTGATGATGAAACACTGATACTTCAGAGAGGGGATAAAACAGCCCATGATGCCGTAAATGAAACAAAAAAAGGCCTTCGCCTCTTCTATATCTTCTGAAACAACCTTTGCTCTGTACAGAATGTGGGTATGTGATCTTACACTTACAATGGTCATGAAGTACAACATATTTTATGAACAGAACCAATAAAATCAGACCTCCCCTGCACCATCCCAGCAAGATCAGTTACATATGTAGCCATCTCACAAGTACGCCTTTCAGATACTTCAATTGCATTTGAATTGGATGAACTTTCAATTTTTATTCTGATCTTCCACCAGCAGTAACCCTGATTGCAATGATACTTTTTTTCCACTACTAGTTTTTGTACAAATTCCTCCTATAGTCTTCTTGGAGAGTCAAAAGGTGTTGAAGCTTTCGGTGGGGCGATGTCTGGCCAAAGATCTGCGAAATTGTTGCTTGGCCTCATTGGATAGAGTGCAGAATTGATTGGACTATAGTTGATTGCTTCAGCTGAAAAAGCTGGATGAGGGGGAGAAGGCAAGCAACTTCTATTACACTGTTTGAATTGCCGTAGTGGACTTGAACAGGGTGAAACAGGCAAAGACATGTTCATTCTTATTCTGATTGGATCAAAAGAACAGAATTTGTGTGAGTCCAAGAAGAAGCAGGCATTTGATTTATCAATAAAGGATTCAGATGATGATACCTTGGATTTCCATATCCTGAAGAAAATGCTGATGGATATTCAGTTACATGTCTTATCCCATGATCTCTAACATGTAGGGGAGAAATACTTCTCTTGGAGGAAAACCTTGTGGTGATCTGCATGTGATTCACAAGTTAATGATGGTAATGCTAAAAATCAAGCGGTCAGATATAAGTTAGCTATTCAGATCAGATAGATCAATCGCATAAATTAATTCCTTTGCAATTGAATTTTCTACCTTGAAAATAAGTTGGAAGGATAAATATCCATGTTTGGGCAAAAAATACTAGCTGAAGTCATATTTTTATTTCAATATGTTAGTGGCAAACTTCAGCTTTTTGGAGTTTGAAGAGAGGTAGATAAACAAGGGAGAAGGAAAATGGAAGTGACACCCTCAAATCTTTCTCCATTAAATTTATTTAACAAGTCATTAGCTAAAAGAACATGTAAAACTAATTCCCTCTTAAATGGTTACATCTGTTAAGCATGATATACATTGTTGACCCTCCACCTTAACATATTGTCAGAGCTCGGGTTTGGTGGAGGTCAGGAGTTTGAATCCCCTTCATGCCAATTATTTATCATTTTATCTAATTACCAGCAGTTATCAGTTGTTCTAATTCCCTTTTCCTTATCAGCTTAGCCTTTTGGGGACAATTGGTCAGTTAACAAAATTTAAGCATACAAAGCTATGCACCAATTCCTCATATTCTTTCTCCATGAATTTACAGTGATGTGGATACCAGATACATTTTACGAAAAAGAATCCTACAAACAAATTTGTAAGAAAAGTTACTATTTCACAAAAAGAATTATAAGGTGGCACTTTGCAAATATACCTAATTACCTAACCAATTAACAAATGTCCCATTTGTCTTGGATAGAGTAGAGAATCACATTCCATGTCGATCATTCTAATGCTGGGCAATAACCCTTTCCAACTGAGCTTTGTCATTTTTTTCTCACCACCCCCCACCCCCTCCTGAATCACATTCCATGTCGATCATTGGCAATAACCCCTTCCAACTGAGATTTGTCTTTTTTTTTTTTCTCACCATCCCCCACCCCTGATGGGAATCAAGGATTGCGTACGTATTCTAGAAGAACGCATCGTTAAAACATAACCTTAATTTATTTTTATGGATTTAATTTTGTAGGTCTATTTAGATTATTTTATTTTATTTTGTTGGAACTTTTAACTTTGTTCGGACTCTGTAAGAAGAGTTCTGTTGCGGTTCAAGTCAGGAAATAGACTTTTGTTAGGTTGCTTTTTGTTTCTCTATTTAAAGGCTCCACCTGCATGGAGAAAGATAGTTGATTAATTGATTTTCTAAAATTCCAAACTTTGAATATTTATTCTTCGTTGTTTTTTTTCTTTTCTTCTTAATTTTATTTTTGTTCTCCGTTTATTTTTGTTCTTCTTCAAGGATCTAAGTAGCATCTGAGTCTGAATGTTTTAGAAGCTTACATCAATTCCTCGCCAGAGTCGAGTTTTTTCCAACTAGAAAGAAATGATGGGAATCAGGAATTGCGCACGTATTCCAGAAGGAAGCATCGCTAAATCATAATCCTAATTTATTTTTATGGATTTAATTTTGTGGGTCTATTTAGGTTATTTTATTTTATTTTGTTGGGACTTTTAATTTTGTTCGGACTCTATAAGAAGAATTCTGTTAGGATTCAAGTCAGACATTAGACTTTTGTTAGGTTGCTTTTTATTTCTCTATTTAAAGACTCTACCTGTGTGGAGAAAGACAAACTTGAATGATTGATTAATTAATTTTCTGAAATTTCAGACTTTGAATCTTTATTTTTCTTTGTTTCTTTTCTTTCTTTTCTTCTTAATTTATTTTTGTTCTTCGTTTATTTTTTCGTTTACATCAACCCCCTCCTCTCTCTCTCTCTCTCTCCCTCCCTCCCTCCCCCCCCCCCCAACCCAACATTTTCTGAGACATGGCAAGTCAAACACCGAGGAATCCCTCCAGCCCTCCATGAGGAGGGGGAAATCCGTAAATCTATTGATCCAGCATCCTATGGGATGCATGGTTATTGTGCTTTTATAATTATGTTAATTTTATATTTTTATGCAGCAGTTCGTCTCTATTGGAGCGAATATATATACTGGTTAAGATTCTTTCATGTATTGGTTCTCAATAGTTCCAAGTGTTGAATTGTAAATATTTTTTGGGGGGAAGAGGAGAATTGATTAAGACTATAGATTCTAAGATTTGGCTGCTTGACAGAATGACATTTCATAAACAGAGTAGAAAAAGAATATAAATAGAGTGCATGTAATTAGAGGCCATGAAAAGAAATATCATGCAACTCTTTGTACTAATTCAAGACATAGATCCATAGGTTTTGAAAAACTACACCTTAGTATGGCTTCCATCAGAAGAAGAAGGCAACATGTCACTAATCATATTGCATTTTGCAGCTTTTACAGTTGGTTGATCTCGAACAAGAGGGTGATCCATCAGTTGGGCTGCTGTAGGACGAGCTGATGGGTCACGCTGCAAGCATAGCTTTAGAAAACTTTTTGCTTCAGAAGAAAGGTGCTCCGGGATTTCTGGTATATCTTTGCTATTCGCAATTTTAAATATTGCAGCTACCTGTTAAGTGCAACATAACTTTAACTTACAGGAAAACAACAAATATTTTTTTTAAAAAAAAAAAAAAAAGTTACAAAAACAGTTGATGATAGCCCTAATATCTCACATACCCATGTCAGATGAGATCATGTTGTCAAAAGGAAAAAGAGGGAAAACAATAAGTAGCTCACCCCTTCATACTGGCTCCAAGGAGGTTTTGAAGTTGCCATCTCAAGAATTGTACATCCAAGGCTCCATATGTCCACTGAAAGGTTGTAGCCATTGTCATTCATGATAACCTGCACAATATTCAACATTTATAAAAACAAACAGTGCTTAGTAATCCAGGTATGAAAAGGAAGAAACAGATCTAGCAAAAGTAATCTGAAATAACTAACCTCAGGAGCCATCCAGTAAGGGCTTCCTTTGAAAGAATGTATTGAAGTGCAAGACGACATCTGTTTCAAGAAAAAATAAGCAAACAGAATCAGAAACCAACTCTTGTATATATAATTTTAAAGATATCACGCATACATTACATAAGAGAAGAATGAGGATTATTTGTACCGACACCAGATGATAGCCTAGATGATGACTGGATTTCAAGCTCTAAGTTCATAGTTGTTCATGCTGGAAATTTTATATTTTTAAACTCTAATTTTGCATAACCTTTTTAAATATAGGCTCATATACATCACCTCTATCTAATGCAAAAACATTCAACAGGAATGAATTACTTCCTTGGATCTAACTATCAGAATGTTTTAATATTGGATCAGCATGAATCATGGCTTTTTGCTAGAAGGAAGACCTAATAACATAAAGTCACACATCAAGGTTATTGTCGGAAGGTTTTATTTTTTTCTCCTTCAAATTTCAGATTTGGTCATGAAATTACTAGTATTTGCAAATGCAGTGCAGAAGGTTTTATTTTTTTTTCTCCTTCAAATTTCAGATTTAGTCATGAAATTACTAGTATTTGCAAATGCACTGCAATCTTTGGTAACACAGACAACAATAAGGACTTGCTTACTTTATCTCCACAAAAAGAGAAGTTTTCCGGTTTGTAATGTACCACTGAAGTGCTTGGGGCATTAATGTAATTATAAATAAAAGTTACAAGGTAGTTGAGAAGTGAAGGTGGACCTTACTGCTCTGCTTTTCTCTCATCTTTCTTCCTCCTACTCTTTGTGATATCATATTATACTATCACCAAAAATCCATCTCAAATTGAGCTCGTCTTCTTGTCATTCAAACCTTTTCCCTTTTTCCTTTCTTTCTATACTCTACTTCCATTTGCATCAGCATTTCCTCCAGCGAGCTCTTGGTTTGACAAATCTGTCATTAGGTTAAAGCTACAAGTAACAACAGATCACGAAGAGGAGATCAGGTTGCCCAATTTCTTCCGATCAATGGCAAGAGAATTGAGTCACAAATATCAAATTTCATATCCAGGAAGAAACCTAAGGCCTTAGGCAATTTAAGAAAGTTTTCTAGATAGCTTGAATGTTAGACCTCTTTTGCATCACTCAGAATTGCCCTTTTCACCTGCCCGTCCCAGACTTTCTTTCAGATCATCTGATGTAACTTCCTCTAGCCTGGTGAGTTCTAACAGATGAACTGAAGATCAACATATCAGCTGCTAGAAAACATAACTTCCATAAGGCCAAGTCCCCCCCTTATCCATGCTAGTAGCTTCTACATATGTGCTTCTTAACAAGATGAAACATTAACTGCAATAATGGCCTGGTCTCCAACACAACTAAAAATATATCAAATAAGACAATGACTATTCAATTACTGTTCTTGCCATACCTTGGCCTTTGATGCAATGAAAATATCTCAATATAATTCTATCCTTCTCATCTTATCTTTCTTAACATGTAGTCACTCCCTTGTAACATCATTTTGTCCCATTCCATGTAGTCAGTCACCAACATCTTTTATTACCATGCATCTCATTGGTTGAGCAAGCAGCAGGGTTTAATTGATACCTCAGCACACAAGTCATTCTCCCATAATTAGACTAACACCCTAGTCTTCAAAGAGTCAGAACCAAACTAATCACCATTATGGCATTCAAATGCCTCTTAAAAATGCTTATATGAAAATGTGCAATAGGAGGACAATCTCTGAAACCATAACCATATCAATATTTATTTCTGATATCCTTCCTGCAAAGAATGCAAACATTTTCCAGGATATCTCTAGATCAATTTTGCCAAAAAACCCTAACAACTGGCTTTTACATGTCCTACCTAAATTTACAATTTCCTTTCTGATAACACCTTTTTTAGCAATTTCAATTTTGTATTGAATTGGTTAACGGGGCTTATCATCTTTACACTAAAAGGATTCCCATCAGTTTTATTCTATTGAAAAAAGCATAGTCACTAGACAAATAAAACTTCATCTACAATGCTGGCCAGCAAAACAAAGACCATAGACATTATGTTTGGATGCTAGACCACTTGGGAATTACTTGTTCAGGAAAGAAAAATTCACTCATCCACCACCTACTTTATTTTCAAAATTTGATTCCTGGTTCTCGTTTGTCCCGTCATATTCATTTAGATTCATTTGACCACATTGTGATCATGAATATCCACAACTGCATTAGTACTCTGCAAAAACTTTATCCTCCAAAATAAACCATATAGAGTATGAATAAATTTAAGCTCCACAAGCTGACATCGTCCTCCACAAAAAGAATCAGGCGTTCTCAGCAACTCAAGTAGTTTTTTAGCCAACCTGCTTGCCTGTGAATCAGAGATGTTACACATATTATAAGTTCTCTCACAAATGAGAAGGATTCCCATGGCAATGACAAGCTAGGGTAAGATAAAGTTTGTTTGATGCTTCCCATGAACAAAAAGGCCAAGGAACAAAATTGAGGTCCTTTAATAGAAGCAGAAAATTTTCGAGAAAAATGTGCCGGGAGGGGAGGGTGCAGACGATTACTATGAATGACTGCTTTACAATGCAATTGATGACCTGAATGTTCCACTTATAAATTACTTCAACCGTTCAACTATCGGAAATATATTTCAAGTTTACCCAAATTTACTAGCAAATCATAACTTTCAAAAGTCATGGAGCTTACATGTTTGGCCATGCCAAAATCAGCAAGCTTGACTTCACCATTAGGGCCTACAAGTATGTTTGCCCCTTTAATATCCCTGCCAGGTAAACCATCAACTTTCAGTCATCACTGCAGTAACCAACTATAAAATATATCTTTTGCAAGTATATATAACTAAAAAATGTTTAGCAGCCAAGTACCTATGCACAGTATTCCTCCCATGTAAGTAGGCAAGCCCAGAAAGAATCTGTCCAGTATAACTACGAATTACAGGTTCTCTGAAAGGACCATAGTCCTGAAGCAACTTATGAATAGAACCACCGGATACATACTCAAGATAAACTGAAAGTGTATCTTCAGCCTGTATTAAGAAAAAATAGAAAAAGATATTATTTCAACTCAATCCAAGTCATTTTCCCATGATTGTTAATTCAAAGAAAGAAATTTCCGGAATAACTTCCCACAAGAAGTTGAAATGCTTGAGAATGGAATCAATTAGGTCAAAATATCTTGGTTTCATATTCCAGGTTTCCTTGATTCACTTTGGTGAATGTTCAATCATGCAAGATAGCACCCCTGCATTAAGCAAATCAATTGTGGGAATGAAAAGGGGATTACATCTTTGGACCTATTCATCCTTGCATTCATTGGTGTGCACCTTCAATCCTACAATTTTTGGACTCATTCATCCTTGCTTTGGTCCTAAATTTATTTATCCTGTCTTAAGACTAACTGACCTGACAATAGAAGTTATGAGATGCCATCCCTATTAATTATGCTTAATTATTTTTCAGGTGGGATCTAGGTCATCGGTTTCTTTTCTCTTTTACCTCCTTTACAACTTCTTTCTCCATTAAGTTTGGTCTATTAGTGCAAAATCCAGCTTGATGGGCTGCATTATTGTTCCATTCTCTCTCTACCCTTGTCATTAAATATATTTTTACTTTTCTTGCATAAAGTGCAGCATGTAGAGTAGCACTGAAAAAGAGAGAATATGAACAAACAAATACATATAAATCACTAGGTCTTTGCAAAAGAGAAATTACTGAACAGATTCAAATTACCATTTCACTGCCGTAGTACTGCACAATATTTGGATGTGATAGCTGACTAAGCAAAGTGATTTCCTGTATTCATGAGAATAAAAGTCAACTTAAATCCTATGATTAGATTTTGTCACGCAAATCATAAATTCATATTGCCCTATGACATTAAAAGAGTCTAAAGTAATACAGAAATGGGAATATGTGTGTGTGTGTGTGTGTGTGTGTTCTCTAATAAATTGAATACGATTTGAAGATTACCTGGCTTAGTTGCTTGAGGCACTTTTTTGAATTTGTGTCATCGGAAATAACTTTGACCTCTTTAATTGCACACATCTGCCCACTCTCACTGCAGAATATGCACCATAAATATCAGCGCTATAGAAGTTTCAGAATTTGAGACCAAATTTTAGATCTCAAATGCACATGTTGAACATGAATGAAGAGATATTTTATAATTTCAGCAGAATAAATCAATTAACATGTCTAGAATGTAACTCTTTGACAGCTCTTTTCTCCTGAAAAGTAAAAATAAAGAAATTTTACAAAGGCTTTTAAGATTATTTTCAAAAGATTTCTTTAGTATAATTTAATGCATCCAAAAAAGTTTTCTTAAGGTTCCAAAAACATTCATAACACAAAATTTTGCATCTCATTGAGGAGAAAAGAGATCAAGTACTTGTTAAATCCGAGATAGACATGGCCAAATGTTCCCCTTCCCAATAACTTTCCCTTCTTCCACTGTGACTGATGAGAACGTGTAGAGGAAGAGCTAGGAGAACTTGGAGGAAGGGGTAATGGATGAGGTGGACTTCTCAGGTCATCCTGCTTTTGAGTTGGTGATCCCGGGCATAAACTGAACATGCTGGGATGTCGGGGGGATGTAGGAAATGGATGGCATCTTGGGCTGGGGGAAGAACCAGGTGTTCTTGTATAGAAGACAGTCTCGCTGGGAGTCTGGAAATGAGTATAAGAATTTGCATTAGAAGAACCATCAAAACCATGTATTTGAGGGTCTTTCCCTGGAGAAACAGGGAACTCGGTGCATCTAGGATGCTCCAATACTGGGCTGCATGAGAAGAGATGCCTTTCTTTGGTCCCATGATGATGCCTCTGTGAATCAGTTGTTGTATTTCTGCCCCTTGGCATGTTGATCGGGTCCGAATATCTAATCATTCAAGCAAAGAGGTAAAAGAATTAATAAAAATCAAACAAAGCTGCAGTTGAAATGAATGATGAAATAGTTTAGACTTCCACAAAGCATGTCCAAAGTACAAAAGAACTACTCACTTGAACAATTTCAATCAATAAGCGTAAGAATCTCATTATCATATACCATCCAACAAGTTATAGTGCCTAGCTACCTGACCAACTTTTTCATCATACCATACATCCATATTGGTCTGAAAATCATAGTGACCAGACTGAGAAACATTCCACTGAACAAGCCAAATCCTAAAAGACTGATACATAAATGAACAAGAGAATGAAATAAAGAGTTCGAATGCGGTAATAATTTGCCCCATCCCCTTAATGTCAATTAACTCTATATGAGCTAGCAGAAAATAGAGAAACTAAAGAAAAAACTTGCATCAGAGCATTAGATCAGAAGACAAACTCATCGACAATTTCAGGATAAGATATTTCCATCAATAGCCACAAACACTAGGATAAAACCCGTGCATCACAAACTTCAACCCTGATCAATCATCCTTGGCAAAAGAATGAGATAATTTGGATCTCCTTAGAAACCCTAAAAGTAAAAACATCACTCCCCGAGCACACAATTCCGGTAAAGCAACCAAACGCCCGATAAAAACCCAATCTTTTAAAGACAAATAGGTCAGACAACGAAATCAAACACCAATTTCTGATGCTGAATTGCATAAATGAACACAGGATCGATCTAATCGATGAAGCAAACATCAAGAAAGACCCAAGTAGCAACAAAAACTCAATCCAATAGACGAAACCCCAATACCTGTAGAGACCCGGATCCGGGGTCTCCTCCGAAGACCCCGAGGAGCTGGAACTGGACGCCGACGCCGACGCTGACACCGTCGCCACCCCCTGGTCGTTGGGCAACGTCGGCAGCGGTGACGAGATGGACGACGGGCGGGGGAGAGGATGCCCAAAGGCCAACCCAATCCCCAGCCCACGACCACGGGCACCACCGATGGGCGATGGATCTCTGCTCTTCCTGGAAAGAAGAACCTCATCGAAACTGTTAGCTTTCTCCTTCTTGCTTCCTCTTTGAAACCCATGCTTCTCCTCCTCCACCACCGCCTCCGCCGCCGCCGCCTCATCCTTCTTCCTTGGACTCGAAGTAGACTTCGATTTCGATTTCGATTTCAACTTCCCCCACCACGCCGGCATCCTCCCCAGAAATCTCGGTGTAAACGAGAGAGAATGAGAGAGCGAACAAATCGAGAACAAGAGTTCGAGAGGAAAAATAGAGAGATTGTTGGGTTAGAGAGAGAAGCTTCGAGGGTGGGAGCGCAGGTGACGGTTTTTGAGCTACGGTGGGTGACAGCTCAGCAGACCGCCGGCGGAGTGGGGTTGGGGTTGGGGTTGGGTGATAAATGAGGAGAAAACAGATGGTGACACGTGGGAGTAGATCGAATCTACCTCGATATACAACCCGTATCGATGATTTATCCTAGACGGAATAAGATATCCCCCGCATCCGATATTCGGTGTTTGCTTGATGGTGATGATATATGCTGGCTCTCGTGGTAGAGCGCCAGGTGTTATACATGATCCTGTATATAGCCTCAAACATGGTTCTCACCAAGTAAGCCAACCATGCGCATGTCAGCTGCGGTGTGTCACGTAGAAATCATGCTCGAAAAAAAGGAAAAAGTTATTATTATAATTTATGGATGGACTAGCTTTTTTTTTCTTTTTTTTTTTTTAGTTATTATGCTCGTCTCACCTTCATGTCAGGTAATTGTCCATAAAATTATTAAATATTCTAGCATTGAAATAAGACTTACATCCATTTCAAATCAAATCCTCATCTTCTAAAAATGATAATGAATTGAATATCAAATTAACTGATATTTATATATATTTTATAATTAAAAATTTCATACTCATATTTATCTCATACTTATTTCAGATCAGAGTAAGTAGAGATGTGAGTTGGATTAGATAGGATCAAATTAAATTAGATGTATATAAATATTATAAAATAATTATTATTTTAAAAAATAATTATATATTAAGATTATATTAAATTATATTCAAAATAAGATATATTATTATCAATATTTAATTTAAATTTATTTTAAATATTTTTTTAAAAATTTATATTTATTTTAAATTTTAATTAGATTGGATGAAACTATCCTCACTAATCACCTAAAATTACTATTTTTATAATAAATAATGCTGTCATCCAAACTAAAATTTGGTGGTGTTGATTTCGGTCGGCATATCACCTTTGATTATACATTATTTTAAATTTATTTTAATTTTAAATTTTATTATATTTTATCAGTACAGGAGTCTTAAATGTTCGGTATGGATTGGATGGAAGTGTGAATTGTGATCACCATGCAGCACGGGATCTACCATTTAGGTTGCTCTTGGACAGCGACAGAAGTATCTTGAAGATGTTCTCACAGAAATGTATATGCTGTCGATAGATCTGACGTCCATTGCCGCCTTCTAAGCTCATCGTATCCACCTCATCTTGGTATGACGCCAGGGCAAGCGTCACTTTTTTTCATTGGAAATGACACCTTGTAGGAACAGGTGTGGTGACTTTATACGCATGATAGTGATGCCCAGTGCAATAGCTACATTGGAAGCTTCCATGATCATTTCCAAATGGTAAGGCGATATCGTCCACGGAGCATATCTTTGTTAGTTGTCTTCCTTTAGCAGTGGATGGCCCGCATTAAGGTGTAGTTATCGCCTTTTAAGAAGGATGGATGCATTCTTTTTTCCAACGTGAGAGATGGATTCATAGGACTGATATAGGATTAAAAAAAAAAATTATCCACTACATCAATTTTTTTAACCTCATAGCATGGTGATGCTTTATCTCTTGCCATCCTATGTTCCACAATCCGCAGTAAATCCAAATAATATAATTAATTTGAAGTTTGATGGATCATGGCCAAAAAGTTTATTTAACTGGAATCTCTTGATCGTATTTCCCGCGATGTCCAAAAATTGCAAAATTAAAGAAGCTTTCATTTTAGATATCACATGCTTCAGTTTGGAAAAAAATTTGGTGTTTGATCTATCATTGGATCATCATTTACTTTTCTGATACGAGCTTAGATCTTAGCTAAAGTCTAGCTAAGCTCTTAAGATTTACAGGGAAGGCAATTCAAAATATACTGAACCAATTATCAATCAAGTTTGTGAAGATAATTTTTTTCTTATCTTATATTCAATTCTTTGATTGATTCTCTAGTCGTGACTTTGGGTGCAAATCAAGTGCCGACTTTGGATTCTAGATGCGAGTCGATATAACAAGCATGTGTGCATGGAATGGACACGATTTTTTCACACGCGGTGGAAGCCAATATATCTCAGCATGTTGACCAAGAAAATGTGAACATGGAACCTCATATCAACTTTTTCACTTGATTTCAAAAGCAAAATTAGTATGGAATGAATCAAAAATATATGTAAGCTTGAATTCTTCCACTTAAAAGTACAAACTTAACATCCGTAGTTCTTTTTCTTACACCAATTATAGTGATGGAACAATCTCATCGATTGAGCCCTCCATCCCCGTAGCTGAGCTCCATGCCGCATGAGCCGGCATCATTTGTGCAAGAAAAAAATTACGAACAAAAAGAATCTTAATTAAAGATGATTCTACTACGATCATCGACTAGATTCAAAAAAAGAAAAAGCATTTGGAAGCTCTCCCACTCCTTCACGTGTTAACTGCGATATTTGTTCGACATGTCTACCAGGAAAAAATAGCACTATGGATTAGGTGGCCTCCTTTGTTACCGACATACTGAAGATTGGATATGGCATTAAGATGATAACTGTTCTATAATTTTGAAGAATATTTTATATTTTAATTTTTTAAATTATACTCATGCTAGAATGATATCATCACTCGTTTGTATTATAAATTAAAAAAATAAGAAAAAGAATAACCTCATCGGTTTCGTTTTCACATGTATCCAAAGCAGATTATCAAAAAAAAAAAGAAAAGAAAAGAAAAAGAACAATCTCACTGTTTTCATACGTATCCAAAAAAAAAAAAAAAAAAAAGATTATCAGCAAGCAAAATAGTTAGTCGAGAAGGACTAAACCTACATCTAAACTTGTCCTTGAACTTAATTATTTGTAAGAGCTACCATCAAGGCTTGCCTAACATTATCCGATCTAGGCTAATAAAAAGACTCAAGGATGATGCTTTAATTTCTTGGCATGGTGGTTGTGGACACGCCTAGAGACAGAGCACCATCTGATAGCTTTCTGGTGCAGGGAATGTGCTGAGGTCCGTGGAATCTACCCTCAATTGAAGCCATTCCGATAATATCATGACGAGAGGCGTTTGTCTCATGCGTTGTGTTGGAAGCACAACGTGGCCACCTTCCTTTCTTTCGTCGTTTGCGGATAAAAAATGCCATCCAAAAAGAGTACACATGTCTTAATGACATCACTGCCCTCATCACCCCGGGCCCATGCTCCATGGTGATGTCAGATGGGTCTGTGTTCTTGGAGAAATTATACCAGCTCAACGGTATATTGAGCCACCCAATGTAAGATATATATATATATATATATATATATATATATATATATATATATATATATATATATAGAGAGAGAGAGAGAGAGAGAGAGAGAGAGAGATCTCTCGTGAATGAAACACAAGTAAAGAGCCATGTATGGCTCCTTGAATTGCAAGACTCCGGAGATACTAAAAAAGAAAATATTCAAGAAGAAATAGAACAGAAGAAGAATAATAATAAAAACAACGCTTACGGCTTTCTACCAATCAATCAAAGCCGATCCAAAATTCTAAGCTCAGTTCTAACCTCGCTCAAAGGCAAGATGCTCCAATCCCTCAATCTCAAATACTCTAAGCCTTTGTCTCTCTCTTCCTCCTTCCAAAACCTAATATCCCGAACATCGCCGCCAAACTCTATCTCCACAATGGCAACAGCTACCCGACTCCTTGGATTTCCTCATAAAAATTACATTTTTTTTCTTTGCCTGTTCCTCCGATCACTCTGATGACAACATCACTAGCCCTTGTTTTCTTTTCTGACCATTAGATCCAAGATCCAAGATCTAAGCTAGGATGGGCCCTACAATGCGACTCAAGGATAAAGAGAATTAGGTGAAGGTCTTCGAGAAGAATTTTTTCTTCTTTTTTTGCCTTACACTATAGTGGCAAGAAAGTCCATATGGCAATAGATTATTAGCGTGTTGTGCCACTGAGCTGGTATATTAGGTAGAGGATATAATATTTTCTTTCTGAAGGCCAAGTCTTTTGAGTTATTTTATTAGGTAGCAAGAAATTTAATTAAAATATATTTTTATTTTTAATTATATTTGTTAATAATGAAATTGCCACCAATCTTTTTTTTTCTGAAGGAGTAAACATTTGCGGCGATGGCTTGGTGCCCATGCAAAGTTTCGAAATATCACATCTAACGAAAAATTGGTTTCATTTGTAGAAATTTATATGGTGAGGGATGGTCGATTATTAAATTGCCAAGCCAGAGAATGATACCATCGCATGGGCTCGGAGAACTTTTCGTGTGCACTAATATTTCTGGCAAGTGACATGGATATGCTTGTGTCACATGGCATTAGAAATTTTTTATGTATGCATGACGATGACATTGATATACTTGTGTCGAATAATTGATGGATATATTTTAGTTAACTATTTGATAAAGAATAATATGTAACTCTTTAACCTACCTTGATAACTTTGCATTTTTTTCGGTATATGTAGAAAAAACTAAGCATTTCATGCACATCTCAGCGTATTATGCATTGCTTGCAATCATTCATAGATGGACTAATAATTTTGGATTTTTTTAAATCTCAAAATAGGCTAAAGCTGCAACCAATAATTATGTCCATCATCCAGGCATTGCCTACTGATGTAAATACTTGACCTTCCATATGGAGGTAGTTGATTCGTACCCATATATATTTTAAATTGTATCAGCTGCCTCACATAGTCCCTGAATAAATACATCCACCCGCATCAATTACCAAAATATCTCGAAGATAATCTAGTAATGCTGATGAGGTTTCCTACAACTCGAATATTCTGCTATGAGCAGCAATAAAAAAAATCATCCAATCAGTTGCTCCGTTAGTCTCTATGAATACATGTTTCACTGCACAAAATATAATAATCGATTTTAATCTCTAAATATCCAACAATAATGGGTGAACGGACTTCTATGTAGGTCCTCCTACAGATATAGTTGATTCATTCCTATATCTTTAAATATATTTGTTTCCAAGTATATCCATGGGCCATGGTCCATACCAACAAACTTTTAAATGAGATAAAATAATATCTAATCCATTCTGGTGGCGGCTAGGGAGGTGACAAATTAATTCAAGGGGTGAAGTTAATTTAAAACCCATGGTTGGATCTGCAGCTATGCTGCTAGAGTATAAACAGCAAATATATTTGACAGGCCACCAGGCACCTGACAAGTTTGCTGATTCTTGGTGCCTTGGGTGGCTAATAGCTAAGCGTACGTGAGATTTTGATAGCTTGGAATTGATTCACTCTAAATTTAAATTGGATTATAGGTCAAGAGTCCAGGTATGTTGCCCATTGGATCATTCTACCATGCTGGTTGGCTTGCTAACCTAACAAAATATTTGGAGAGACAAATTTGCAATGCATATATATCAGCTACTTTGTATTATTTTATTACTTAATTTCCTTTTTTTTTTTTTTTTTGTTTGTGTGTGGCTGGGGTTTGCTAACTTATGCCTTGACTCAGTGTAGTCACAATCTTGATCAGCTTGGCTAATCCCTAGTTGATGGATATCCAATAGTTAAGCAAATTTAATATTAGAATAACATTTTTTTTAAAAAAAAAAAGCTAGCCATCATTTTTTTTTTTCTTTTAAGGATTGGGTCTGATGGGATTGATAATGCAGTGTGTTAGTCCAGGTTATAACAAATGTTTCTACCAGGTGGGAGATTTGGAGGTGGTCAGATATACATACATACATACATACATACATACATACATACATATATATATATATACATGCATACATACATACATATATATGCATATGCATACACACATATACATACATAATACATACATACATACATACATATATATATATATATATATATATATATATATATATATGATGGGAGAAAGATGGAACAAACCATAGTTGTTTTTTCACTCATCTCTAACCCACCATGACAAGTACCACTTGCTCGGCCTATAGTGCCAAGCTAATACAAGGCGGTCGAGGTTTGACCATAAAAAGATTGGATTTAGGTACATGAATGGATTAATGTAGCTGAAGATTTTGCTTGCCAACATTTATCTTCCTTCCTCTCTCTACTTTTTTTTTAATTTTATTTTTAAAGTAAAAAAAGGGCACTTGCAATGATCATAGATCATCATGAATGGGTATCATGAGGATGAGAACCTTTATCTTAAACAAAGCTGTACTTAAATCCAGAAGGTCTAATAGTTAATATACTTGAGTCTTAATCATTAGCACTTATTAGATCGATTAGCTTTCTTAGACGAGGGTAGTTACAAGTGGTCTTTAAATTTGAGGGATCCGGGAGCTACCTTAATTGTTTTTAATCATTTCTCAACATTAGTTGAAGACTTTCCGTAAGAGCGAAGAAAATTAAGTATAAAAAAATGGATGCCATGAGAGTTAAATATTGAGCTAAGATTAGAAAGATCTGGTTGCTTCCATACCATGCTATCTTCTAGTACATTTTTTAAGTAGATTAGGCATTACATCAATATCAATGTTTACAAGGAATAATGTCCCATGGTGAATCATCATATCCTATACTAACTTATGCAACCAATCAAAAAATAATACACAGTGAAATTCCATTACAACATATGCTATATCCTAAAGGGCGGCTAATGTTGGGACTGGAGATCGGTTTTATAATCCACTACTTCAAGCGTAGGTGGCCTTAGATAAATTTGAGCAGGAGTATCTTAGGTGGAATGGCTACATATTCCATGGGACATGGATAAATTAGCCCCTTAGAGCATGTACCAAGATAATAGGATCACCAATTGAAATAGATCAAGGTGAAACCATGAAAATTGACGAGCATGCATGTCCCCACCAATGCATTATGTTGTCTTCTTAGAGAAATTTCCTCTCTTCTTTCTGCTTGATGGCTAAATCATGCAAGTCTGCAACAAAGTAGGACATCCATTGATTGCTTCATTTAGAGCAAAGAGAAACATATGATCCAAGAACCATCCAAATTGGTTTTTCTTAGGCTAATCTTTTGTTTGTCGAGCACTACATCCAAATGCGATTTGCCATCCATACTTTTGATCAAAGGATCATTATATTATGAGGTACCAATCATTAAGATTCTAATAAAATCTTCATAGACTTCGTACCTAGCAATCCAAAAGGGGTCCCCGCAAGAAGTTGGCAAATAAGGCCTTCATTACTTCCTAACAAGCCAATTGGCACCATGTCCTTGTCCGATGCCCAAGGATTATACGATGACGTTTTGGAATTGTGTAGTTGATCACAATCAAAGGTGCATTTCCCGGCACATTCGTCGGCCTAACAACAACGACTAAAGGGATATTAAGAACTTACCTAAGATCTTGCTACGATTGATTCTCCATCAAATCTCCATTCTTTATAGTTTGGTATTGCCATTTGGTTTTAAAATTCCATCAACGAGCTTAGATTTAGCTTGATCACCCACTGGAATGCATACTGTGGTGAGGATAAGGTTAGGGTAAAATAATCACAATATGGGTACATAAAAGTTTGCAATAGTTGGCGACACATGCTTAGTCTTTTGTTCCCGTACAATTTGTCCTCCTCACTATAGGGGACCCCTAAACGTTTTGGGACCTTTTGGCCTGGCACGGCGCAAAATTTCTGCTACAAAGATGCCATGCTTGCTGAATGGCATCGCAGATCATTCGGACGAAATATTATGGGCCGGCTATATTACCATACTTTCTCTTTTCCGACATTTTTTATTTCCTAGTATGATTGATTGAACTCAAACTAGATGGATCTAAACCATGTATCTTTAGCAGAGGATTAAAAAAAACGGGGGGGATGCCGTGATTCAAAAGGATGATTCACGAGCATCTAGCGTTTGATGGTGTTTCTTGGCAGCTACATCGACTTGGGAGATGGGTTAAGTCTAGAGCGGCTTGATTCATGGTCCAACATGGTGACAGGGTCAAATTGCGAAGTTGCATTGCATGATCCAACAAAACAAAAGCCAAAAAGTAAAAAATCACATCGTGTCAAACCTGTACAATTACCCGTGTCAGAACAAACTTGGCTATTTGAAACATTGGGGAAAAATTGGTGCTCGTTTGGAACATTTGTGACATTTGAATTCATCGTGAGCCAAATGCACGACTTTTTGTTTGTTTGACAAGAAAGGGAGCACACCTTCTTAGGAGCCTACCTCATGCATCTGACGCAAGAGTATATGGACTTTGAGCCACATTTTTGATTTAGTTGGTTAAGGGTGCAAGCCAGTTGAGTAGACTTGGGTATGACTTCGAGTGACATCCAACCCATAACAGAAGTTTGTGACTCATGGGTTAGACAAAAATCTTTGTCTACTTCCCTAGACTTTGAACATGATCTAAAATTGGTCCTCGGTTGATGATGGCTTGACTCGAAGCCAATCATCACCAGATCTGGATAAATCTAGGACTTGTCAACATGCGCTACGAGTAGACGAATGGGAGGTAAGTGAGCCCTACCGTATTGAAATCGGCTCCTATAGGACTCGACGTGATCCGACTTGATCGTGTATGACTTCGTCCAAATTGATTCAACCAAGCTAGATCTAGGCCCCTCGGATGCAAGCTGCTGCCATCAGCCTCAACGAATTTTTCTAGCCTTCGGACATACTCCTGTTTTAAATAATGGTCCATGTTATAATGTAACTGATAACCATTATTTTTATTTATATCTTTTTTTAAATATAATATTTTTTTCCTAAAAGTTCTCATAAAAATGATATTATTTTTATTTATAAAAAATAGAGAAAAAGACGTCATATTTAGGATTAAATTTCTTCTCACCGCTCTGGTATCAGGAACAGGATTATTTCTTTTTGATGTTGACATTAATCTTTGCGGACACCATTTATGGTGATTAGCTCTCGCATGGAGCCAAAGTATGATGTTTAAGAAAGAAAAAAAAAATTTTGCTACGATCCATGCTGCCGACGGAGTAGAAAGTATTTCCATGCTAAAATAAGGTACTCATTGGGGCCTTTTTTTTTATTTTATTTTATTCCTTTTTCCTCCTTTTTCTTACTTCTTTTTGTACGAAGAGCCTCATATCTGGTTATTTTTTAGCAAAAAAATGGCAAGCCATTTAATAATTCATCAATAATAGCCATGAAAGAGAAAACACAAGAAAGAAAGGGGATTATATCCAACCCAAATGACAAGGTTGGCCAACTGAAAAAAGACCACCAAATGAATGAACCATCTATTAAAGTTTTACGGTAAAGGCAATTGCAAGTTAATTGGGCAATGGGAATAGGCTTGGTTTGCGGTGGATTGGACTTTAGCTGAAAAAGGGCTGTGTCTGGGTTCAGACCATGACCCCAAGTCCCACTCCTCTCCTGAATAGTTACTACCAATAATCAAAGATTAGTGGTCCAAGACTTCTCAAAAATAAAAAAAAAAAGGAGAGATTGGTGGTCCATGTATCTACAATCCTAGCCACACAACATATGAGGTCCTAAGCACCTCACATACTTTTGATATACAATGGGCAACAGGAGGGAAAACAATGTGAATTGCCTAAACCACAGGCTCCCCTATCCACCCTTCTCTTCAAGACCAACCAAAGTTAACGGAGTACGAAGAAGACCAGGAGCTCAAATAAGTGGGAATGGCTTTAGAAACCTGTTTCCAAATGGCCTCCACTACTACAACCACCAGTAGAGCCAGATTTTTGCATGCCCACCACCCCTTCTCCTGCAAGGAAAAGCATAATTTGCCAGCACACAGTGGATTAAAGAGAACTATTTCAGCCCTCTCAACGCCGTCGACACCATCTACATCGATCCATGCGACTAATAACCGTTGTAACCGTTTCATCTGTCGAGCTAAAAATGCAGTGGATGAAGGTAAATTTATTGACTCTTTTGCTCTTTCATGTTGCATCTAATAGTTTCCAAGTGCAACAGAAAAGCCGAGGTGATAGTATTGCTTTACATGAACTCATGAGGAGTTAGTTTTCACTTGGTATCAGAAGCAACTGTGATCTTTCAAGTGCCTTACGTTTTGTTCTTTCTCATTTTCAGAGAAACTTTATTTTTCACATTTACAGAAAGTGGTAATATACTGTAATTAAGTTTCTTTACATGATGAAAGAGTTCATTTCATTCCTAAGCTTCTAACTGGAAATACATACTGGCTACACTGTGATATATCTTGATTTGAACCTTATTATTTTACAGTGTTCAAAGATCATAACTGTGATAATATGGGGTAATTTGCAGTCCTGGTGGTGAATGATGCCAGTTGGGACAACATGGTCATTGGATGTGAGACACCAGTGCTAGTAGAATTTTGGGCACCTTGGTGTGGTCCCTGCCGGATGATCGCACCGGTGATCGATGAATTGGCCAAAGACTACGCTGGAAAAATTATCTGCTGCAAGGTCAACACCGATGATTGCCCGAACATCGCATCCAAGTATGGGATCCGGAGCATCCCAACCGTTCTGCTCTTCAAGGATGGTGACAAGAAAGAGAGTGTCATTGGAGCAGTGCCAAAGAGCACCTTGTCTGGTATCATAGACAAATATTTGGAAATGTGATCAGGTTCTTAAATGTATGGTCACATACATGTAGACCATGGTTGTCATGATACATCATGGCATTGTAAGTTTATGAAGTTACTGTATATAAGTTTCTCTTCTTGTACTTTTATGTTTGCCTCTTAATATTTCTCAAGTTGTGAAAGAAGGATTATACCTTAAATTTAAGTTAGTCATATGAACAAAAGAATACAATTCAAATCACTTATTCTAGAGAACAAAGTGAGAATCATATCGCTCCTAACATTAGCTCAATCATGGTCCTTTTATCAATAGATGGACGGTGTTAGGTGGTCCAATTGGAGGATGGGATTATTAGGGGAAGTGTGTAAATCAAAACATAAGGTTTCAATACTTCTCACCATCATGATGCTACCTTTATGCGCTGCATTCATTTTGAAATAAGATGGTTCTAACAAATGCAATGCATCTCCTAAATTGTTGATGAGCAACCATCATTAAGTTCTTAAATTTTAGCAAATACATGCCACGTATCAAAACCCATGCATAAATAGTTGGCACCATCACAAAGGGTAGCAGCATATCTTGGTTCCATAAAACCCACTGCCTAGATCTAAGCCTTCCCACAAAATACACCCTCCTGAAGAAAAAGTGGAGGAATCCACCAATGTTCACTGAGATAATGACAAGCCGAACAACATTTGGGTGTGCATTAATTTGCACCTAATAATGTGATTGACAGAATTTATTTTAGCAACCATTTGATGGATCATGGATTCATGCAAACTAAGTTAATTAACAGCATTTGAATCATTTAGCATCTAGTTTGGTGGAACATCTTTCTGCACCTACTTCAAACATTTAAAAATTTCAGCACAGAAGGCCACATTGTGCTGGACAAAAATGATGACTAGAATGACAAAAAATGATGACAGTTCACTCAGAGATCTTCAAGAAGTCATTCTCATTTTTTGCTATCATTTAAAATAATCACCTACCCTGTGACTTTTGAACATTTTAATTAAGATAGAGCACATACTTGCCCACAAACCTTTGGAAGAGGAAGAGGTTACAAAAGCTCCACATGAAATGGTGGAGAAAACAACAGAAGGTGCTACCAGACAAGGCCTCTGTTCTTCCTCTGGTACAGACTAACAGTTTCCCATTTGTATAACAGCGTTGGCAAAAATGTGCCAAGCATAATACACATTCTTTACAAACAACAGTTAGATGATATGACATTATATGGCAGGAGGATTTGTATGATGTTACTATATATGCCTCTTGAGAACTTAGTACAGGAAGAGGCATTTGGCGAAGTTAAAATCTTGCATTGTAGTAGAGGTTCTTGGAGAAGTCGCGGTTGCAGGTGCTTCGTAGTCTGATGGTAACATCCCCCTGTGCTCGCTTGAATTTTTGCAGCCTGGATAACATGCTCCAGTTGGGTTCACAGCCCCTATTTCACTTTTATGGCAAGGACCTAACAATCAAACTGAAGACTGTTTAACTGCTCCAAGCCCACCCCATGGTTGATTTCCCATATCCTCTTGCTGCTGATGTATCGGTTGTTGGATCCTGCGAGATGTTATTCATTCCAATCCTCCCGTTCATGGTCATAGCGCCATTGCCCATTGCTGCTCTTATCCCACCAGCTGCAGCCAATGGACCAATGCCGCCCGTGCCTCCAAACCCCATACCACCAACAGCTGAACTGTTGGCAATTCCATTCCCAACTGAGCAATTCCCACCACTCAGAACTGAATTCATTCCATTAATGCCCTTCATATCATTCCCTGAAGTACTGACACCATTTAGCTGTGAGGACATCATCATCTCTCGTAAAATTTGCTGCACAGAACTCTGTGATTCATGTGGATGAGCTTCATGAGGTTGCACCATCATCTGTTGCGTTGCAAACAAATTTGCAGCTGAACTCGTGGAGCTTAGGTGGGTGGTGTTATGAGTTGTAGGGTTGTTATCAGATGTAGACGGTGCTGGGGAAGGAAAAGGTGAAGATGGATTGAGTTGAGGAAGTGAATTCGATGAGCTTAGGCGGGCATTGTTCACAGTGCTCATCAGGTTTTCTTGCCCGTAATTCATTGAATTTTGATGGAGCCCTGCAGTTGTAGTCGCAGATGTGGATGTAGATGATGCAGCATTGATACAGTTATTTGCACTAACACCACCATTGCTAGCAGGAGCAAGCTGCTCTCCACTGGCATGAGCAACGTTACGATCATCGTGCTTCGAGTTTTGAGTAACTGACTGCTGCTGCTCAGGTTGTGGAGCTTGCCAAGCTTGAAGTCCCGATGACAGAGACCGCCTTCGAGGAAAGTTGATCAAACTATCTGAATCAAGCAAGGACAGAGTATTTGTTGAATATGAGGGTAATTAAATGCATATATGATAGTATGAAAAGGCTAATCTTGATATGATAAAGTTCATTTGTGATTAAGCGTCCCTAAATTGCAGGATGTATGGCATTGCAAAATAATTAGTAACACCGGAATGTCCATGATACTGAAATTAAATCCACGTCCTCTTAAATCTTATGCTTCCATGGACATGGTAATCAGCAATCTGCAGATCTTAGGAAATAATCGAATCCACAGAATGACCAAACCTATATAGAATTACCAGTCTACAATAAATGTATAAACATTTTAAGTAATTAAATGTGCATGGATCAGATTCCCATCAGTTAATCAATTCCATACTAATGAATATTTGAAAATATTATTGTAAGTGAATCAACATCAGTCATATATAAAAGGTGCAATTTTGCTGAGGAGCTATAACCAAGAGATGGAATCCAGAGAAATCTTACCCATAGGTCCAGTCCCTGTTTCTCTGCTATAGTCAATCAGATCCTTCATACTATTAACCACCTCTGATATCTGCAATTTTATATTATTGCAACCAGAAAAATATAACCAGTTATGGATCAAGGAACAGCGTGATGAAATCTTTATCAATTATGTTGACTTACGTAAGTAAAGAACATGTTATAACAGCAACAAGAGAATTGTAGCAGAAAACTTCACTAAAACTTGCATATTTAGGAGAAAAATTTGCTCTTCACAGTGATTCAAAGTAACAGCAGTAAGAGAGCAGCCGACCTGAAGGCAGCGAACATATCTTTTGGTGTATCCTAAATCATTTACTAATGGCACTTCCAAAGCTTTAGCTAACTGACGAGCAGATGCCATGAACCTATAATCACATGCATCTTAATCAGAATCCATTTAACTATAACAGATCAGCAGCAGAAAATCAACCATCATGAATTCAAAGCATGATATGTGTTTGATGAATGTACTCCTTGCATTAAGTAACTGCATGCAAAGTTATTGAAGGGTCCGGTGCAAGGTGCGAAGCAAGGCTTATGCCTCATCAAAAGCATAATTTACATGTATTTAAATGCATGTGTACATAAGTGTACCGGTGTGTATGTATATCCATGCATATGTATATGTATATGTATATTTTTATATTTATATGTCTATGTATGCATATATGTATATACATGCGTACATATGAATTATGTAACCACATATGTATAACATTATACATACATATATACACATTTATTAAACTCATAATATTAAATATATTTGGTAATCCTAGAATATGTACATTTATGAGTAGAGCTACTTATGTGGATGCCTCCACAACAGCCACCATTAGGTTGGTCTTGATTGGACAACCGACAGCCTGGCACCAATAATCTGAGCCATTAGATGCGGTCTACAAATCTCTAAACTGCTTTCTATCAAACAAACAACATGATTTGGAGATTTACTGGACAAGAACAAGTATTATTCATGTTTCTTTTTTTTTTAACTGTTAATTTTTGTCCATTGGATGCATAGATGCTGCATAGACTACGAATTTCCAAATCACATGATTTTGACAGTAAGCAGTTTAGAGATACCTGGTATCCAACAGCACAGAACATTAGCGGCTAGGCCATCAATCGTCGAGTCAGGACCAACATTATTAGGTCTGTTGTGTGGACACTCATGTATTAGCTCCGCTATGTATGTTACATGAACCTTATTTGGTACGCATGATACGTAGAGTTGAGTTCACGCATCCAATGTGGGTATATTCCAAGAGTCAAATACTTTCAATATCTAAATATTTCTACTTATGGACCTGTGTCCACGTGTCGTGTCAATGACCGTGTTCAGGTGTTAACTGCATATGCTTTAGGCTCAATTGAATGGTCTGGGTAACATATTACATGACAATAAAAATGACACAAACACAACAGACAGGAAACATTTATAAACACCTAAATAATTTCAGTCAAACCCACAAACCACATCACGACAATTCATCAGAACACCCAACGGGTCAGCATAGCACACAAAACTTGCAATCAACCAGTTACATACACAGAACATAAATAATCATGACCATATTCCTTTTCTGCACCTCGATGCCCTAGCGAGGCATGCACAATGCATGATTTTTGAGGGCCTCGATGAAGTTGGGTTGCCTTGACGAAGGCAATGTAGCACTGACTGGATGGAGAAACTTTAACAAATGGAAGAGGAAAAAGAAACGGATATGAAGGCCATGTTGGAAAGATGTATGTAGAGAGTACATTAACCATTTAGAGTCCATGTCAATAGTGCTTTTCGTATGAAATTATCAGGATATTTACTAGCATATGTTAATTTGATTATTTGAAGGCAATGATATTTATTTATGCATAATAATGGCAAGCCATGTAGCTGTTATCTTGTATGAGTCGTGCAATATTGTCAGGCGATTGAAGTAGACTTGCTTGATTGGAACTGACAATATGAGATCGTTACTTCATTTATGCAACCAAATACAATGTATGGTAGATCACATGTCTGGCAACAGATTCATTCCCAGTAATTTATTCATCTCCTCAGTGCACAACTAAACTATTATTTGGACAATTATTTGGAACATGCACTTTTAATCTCCTCAGTGCACAACTAAACTATTATTTGGACAATGCACAACTAAACTATTATTTGGACAATTAGATAGATAGTTTATTTGGACAATTAGATAGATAGATAGATAGATAGATAGATAGATAGATAGATAGAGAGAGAGAGAGAGAGAGAGAAGGATGCCTTGGCACGTAAAAAACAAGGTGGTATCAAGCCCATCAACTTCTGCTCCCTTAGAATACAAAGTGTCAAATTCAACAGGCTACACCTGCAAGCATGCACTTGTACGCTTGTCTTAATTTTAAATTAGCATACTCATCCACGTGCACCACATATTCAAATTAATAGCACTAGCTTATGACATGTGACACACACATGAAAATATCCGCATTCCAATTTCAATTCTTTATTCCACTTGGATACTTGACCATAATTTTTCCTTTCCTTGCTTCCTATGCATGGCTTTGAATGTCCAACAATGTTAGGTGACAGTAGGTCACTTTGCGTTCTCTTGATTTATACTAGAGGACAGTAGCAGATTAGCTGGTATGGTTTAATGCCGCTCATAAATATGGCAACAATAATATCAAAATAGAGATGCAGACTTTGATGAAGCAATCTTTGAAATCCAATTCACAACTTACATTACTTGATATAGTCTTAACAGGCAGATATGATTGACAAAAAATCTATAGAAGTTGCTGAAATTTTTAACATTAGCGGGATCTGGAAAGTCTTCTTAGTTATAACACAACATGCTGGAGCCTTGACACAAGTAACCCGCCAATAAAGATAATAAGAAATTTTTGAAACTAAAATAGCAGCCGCCTGTAAATTATCGTAAAAAGCAGGCTAAAACAGTATGAATAACATAATGCAAGAATAGTGACAAAATGGAAAATATTAATGGCCGAAACTGGTTCACTGCCAAGGTTGTCAAATTGCTGAAGCAGCCACCTAGGGAGGCCTTAATTGTGCATACATTTGATAGTATGAATAAGTATGTGTATATACCATATATGCACTCTTTTTTTCATAATATATGGAATCACAAAACCTTTTTCCATACTTCAAGAGCCCAGAGATCAAAATCCACAAGAAGGAGAGAAGAAATAGCATTGCTGCAACTGTAGCAAACAGTAAGCTGTAGTGCCATAGCCAGGCAATTAACACCCAGCAAGGACTAGAAGGGGGAAAATGAGGAGGAGTAAGGCAGCGAGGCAGCAGCAAACAGACTGCAGGGCCACAGCAAACACATATCAAGCAGGAGGAGGATGAGGCAAGCAGAATAAAGGGGAAAATCAGAAAAGCATGGGAAACAAAACCAGATGAAGAAGCAATATCAGACGAAAAGGAAGAACAATCAAAGGAAGAAGGAGAAGAAGATGATGAGTGGTTTAAGAAGAAGAAAACAAATGAAACAAGAAAAGAAAAAAGAAAATGGAAAAAACACATACTTGGCACCAGCATTAGTGGTTTCTGTCAATGCGACCACATATCACAGAAAGCTGACCCACCAACAGTTGTTGGTCATCCTACTGTCTGCTGCTGGATTGGTGGTAACCTCCACTACCCTCCTAAATGTACTATATGGGGTTCAAATAAAGAAAAATAAGGGTCACGGAAACCCTTAAAAAGGTAGGGTTTGAGCAGGCTTGGCCTAGGTGGCCTTGCCCAATTTGGTGCCTAGGTGACAACCTTTAACAACAATGATCAGTGCAGAACAAAAATCCAAGCCATGTGCAGGGTCACCCTTGACTTTTCAGGAGTTAAAATAAATGACTGAATTGGAGCTACAATGCTTTCCTCAAGGCCTCAAAAGAATTTCCTAGATAGTCAAAGCTACAAATCATTTCATACCAATAAGAAGGGCAAGCTCTACAGAGACACATGCATATACACACACACAAACATGCGGGCACATGCAGAACACATGCACGCATGGATGCACACATGCATAACACAAAACAAACTGCAATAAGGGTTCTAAACATGTCAGAATTTAGTCAGACACAAGCAAGGTTAGGATTAGGTCTTTCCTCATTGGTTTCTGTGGTTCTAGATTCATAATCAGATGTTCGATGGCTCTATTATAAATTTATAAAATTACTGATTTTGTCAATATTTTCCCAAGGATAATTTTTTAACATCAAGCAACATCATGGTGAAGTTACTAATTTAACAACTAGATTGTTGATATTTGCAATATCTTTCTTTAATGAGTCTTAAGTAGTTTCCACCAAATAATAGAAGAAATGTACTATCATGGCATCTTGCATAAATTCTGCATCCAAATTATCTTAAATCTGATGGTGCTATTGAACTATATATATATATTACAAGTCAAAACGAAAAATGTGAAAATGAGGTGCACATGTTAACTTATGAGCAATTTCTACTAAAACATAATACCCTGTATCAACTTTTGCACATATATTATTAATGGCTAATTTGTTAAGTGTTTTTATTAGGATCAGTCCATAATCAGGATCAGGCTTGATTGTCTTCTAAGGTCATATCATGTCATTGGATAACCAGACAGCATTTATAGCCCAAACTGCAGCATATGAACCTCCCTTAACAAGGGTAAGTGATCATTGTTCATTTACTATGAGTTAGAGAATAGTCAAAGTCATAAAATGCATTTGACAGGAGACGTAAAGCAATAGATATTAAATGGATGAGTGATTTGATATGAAACAGAAGCAATATACTTACAAATTACAACTGTTCTGCAAATCCTGAGTAGACAAGCCTGATGATGCATTATGAACAGCAGCCTGATATTTCTGTACCATAGCACCAAGTTGACCAACCTGCACAGCAAAAACATCGACTATTCATCAACAAGAAATACAAAAGCATGCTCGCATGTAAGAATTAAAAATAAAGTAGAAGTTTGCAGGCTGATATCCAGGACAAAAGGTTACTTGGTACCTGAGGTATTATATGTCTTCGAGGAATAAGCTCTTCATGATGTCTAGCACAGAACTCCCAAGAAGCAATCTAGGAGAAGAGCACAAAAAAGGTAAATTGATTCAATAGACTCTAAGGCCAAGAAAGTAAGCATCTAGTATGCAACACAACCATTTTTTCATGTTTCACCTTTAGATCTGGATTGAAGACAATCCTCAGTTGACCATCACGTACCACACGTAATTGCTCAAAGACACTCTCCTGGATCGCCTTAGCATAATCCAGCACAATCTGACCTGATGCATTCTGAGATTCATGAGGCATATCGACATATAGAAGTTCTTCCAAAGTACCGCTTGCATATTTGATTTGGCATAGCCTTGGCAAAACCTCAACGGTAGTTTCTATGAAGCAGAATTGAGAAGAATCAAAAACAAATAGCCATTCAAAGATGGAGCTCAAGGAACAAACAACCACTCTAATCTATAAATTTGTTATAACAACTGAGAGTTTGCTTATATATGCAACTCAAAAATGTTATCTGCCAAGATGGGCTTCAAGCAATACGTAACCTTTCGAATGGATAAAATTATGGCAATGATTATAATAATAAAAACTTAATGGTTTTTTAACATCCCAGGAAGCACAAGCACAGGAGATCCACATTCCGCACATTAGATCAATAGTTTGGAAGTTTTAATTACATGTTTTAGAATGCAATTTGAATTTGGAGGTATAATTCCTCTCTCCTCTAAATAAAGTCTCTTTCTACTTTCAACTGATTAATGTTTAAAAATGAAATCGACACCTCCTTCAATTCCTCTCTCTCTCTCTATCTAAATATCTCCGTATCTTTCCACTCTCTATAATTAAATCCCAACTTTCGAGAGGCCCATGAACCCAAACCCCCTGATCACCACCATGGTGGCACCATTGACCACCACGATTCACATCAACACCTTCTACAACTTCGTCTATTTGCTCACTCAAGCCATCTCATCAAATCCTCCAACAAACTCGTCATCACACTAATGAAGCAGCATACAGCAATTATGAGGGTGGAGAACAAAGGTGAAGCCAGCATTGGATAATAGGCAGGACAGTAGGAGGCAAATGTCAATACAGTATCAACCTGGGTGGGGTTGAGAGAAGGGATTTGTGACTCCCCCCCAACTTCCAGGGAAAAAAAAAAATCCAGAAAGAAAAAACACATGCACATGCACATGCACGAAGATACACCAAAAGAGAGGAAGGATTTACCAGCATGGACAGATGTCTACAACATAGAATCAAGTATTGAGTTTGCTTTTGAAGCCAGGTAAAAATTAAAGGCCACTAAACTGGGAACATGCATGGAATTAAATTCATTGCTCCCACATTTTTGAAGCCAAAACAATTGCTATTTATACAGTAGCAAGATATATATAATTTACACAAAGTGCAGTCTACCAGCAACATAATTAAATGATGATAATTATGATATGTGATAATTCTCAACTAGGATGGTACATACCAAACCCACGTCCAGGCTTACAGTTGCATATTTCACAATGCCACGAATCCTGTAAAATTGTACATAAAATTCAAAAGCATGTAAAAGAAAATCTATGTTTGATCAGAAACCCCAAAATTAATACCAATAATGACTGATATTAATTTGAACCGGATTACTACATACAATTCAATGGCATTGTCAACATTAAGTATAATTACAATAATTAGCAAGTTAAAAAAAAAAAGAAGAAGAAGATACCAACCAACTACAGATATAAACCAAGTGCCATGTGATACCAAGGTTAAGTTGGTAGCTGATCATACCTGAGGAAGAACACCGGTAGTTTGGCGACCACTTCCATAAAGAGAAACACACCACCTCTTCTTTGCATTGGGAGCAAAATACTCAGCAACAAATTTTCTCCAAAATTGGATATTGTTATCCTGCACTCAACATAGAAATAGATGAGGTTTGAGAATAGAAATATGCTAACCTATCTACACCCTGACATAATGAGATCTGAATCAAGAGCAACAGAAATCACCTCTGGCCTATGTCGCTGGTGATGCATATAATTAGTCAATCTCTGAGCACACATTCCAGGCTCATACGTAGCCTGTTTCACTTGGGGTCTTACAGGAAGAACTTGTTGATGAAGCTGCTGTTGCAACTGGCTTCTTTGCTGAGGTAGGTTCTTGAGCAACTGCTGCTGCTGCTGCTGCTGAATCTGCAGCATCCGCTGCTGTTGCAAGAGACTCAAGTGTGCAGCTGCAGCCTGGGAAGACTGCTTTAACTGCAAGTATTGCTGTCGCTGCTGCTGTGGAAACATTGACGCATCTGAATGTTGGGGTTCCATCTTAACAGGCCCCAAGCTTCTCAAAGCCTGCAGTTGTTGTGGCTCCATTTTCACTGCAGACATGCTGCATAATGTTTGTAATTGTTGTGTCGAACCATTTTGATCCGCCAGACCCATCTGTTGCTCCAACTTAACAGGGCCCATATTGCCCACATTACCCGATCCTCGTTGAAGCTGCTGTTGCTGTTGCTGGCTGTGAGGAACAGAGAACTGTTGCTGCAAATTCTGCCCTGCCTCAAGCTGCTGAGGCTGTGGGTGGTCCGATCCAAGCTGGTTTCCAGAAAGATTCTGGAGGTGCTGCCCCTGAGTTGGGCCGGATGAAGAGGTGAAGGAGAGTTGATCAGGCTTTGCAGAGCCTACCATTGCAACAGCACCTCCAAGGCCACCTCGCTGTTGGAGATTCGCCGGAGGGACACCAACCCCACCACGAGACCCAGGTGGTCCATTTCCAAACGATTGGTTAAGGAGAGACGAGACATTGGAGATATTTCCAAGCAAACTGTTGCTGTTGAACTGCGTGCGAGGTGAGACAAGGGACGACAACGGTGGCTGAGATGGGAGGGAACCAGCCTGCGATCCTCCAAGTAAGCCCGAATTCGACCGGAGAAGGGAAGGGGAGCCCGATTGAGGCCCACCAATGGGATTCGGAGGCCCCGAAGGCACCATTTTTAACAGGACCGAGGGAATGAAAGGTTTACAGACCAGAGGAAGATCAAAATTCTAGTTAAAGCAACATGGTTTCAAGATTTCGAACCCCAGATCCAGAGTGCCATACTATTTTGGACTGGAAAGATGGAATCCTTGTGCTAAAAAACACAGGAATATAAGGAATTTCGACTGATGGAAACAAAATTCAAGCAAGACGCTTTGCTTTCCAACACCCTATTCAATCTCTTCTCTCAATTTCCCAACAAAAGTCTGAGATATCTCACTCAAGTCCCACTTGCCCCCGGTTTTGCAAGAATGTCAAGAAAAAGAAACGTATGGAAAGAAAGAAAAAAGGGATCTTTCTCCAGAAACGGAAACCAGACAAGCAAAACACAGCTCAAAACCCGATCTTTCCTCCCCTAAACATCAAAACAATCGCCTTTCGCATCCCTCACAGTGATCTTTTCCTCTTTGCACGCCGAAATCTGAAGTAAAATACCTCTATTGATTCCGCGAACCCAGAAAAATCACCCAAATGGAGAGAAAAATCCCGAGTGAATATAGACAAAAATCCTCCCCGAGTCGAACGCCCCCCATACAACTCACCGCGATCTTGCGCAAATAATACAGAGCTCCAGCAATCCAATTGCACGAAGATTCGCTAATAACGGAACTAAAACGAAAACAGAAAAGAAGAAAAATCACCCAAAGTCTAAAAAAAAAATAAAAAGCACGAGCTAGAACTCACCCGAGATCCTCCGTTCTTCTTCGTTAACTTCTACTACTGGTCCGAATTCTAGGGTTAGGTTGTCCCCGAGCGACCGCGGTTTTTTTCTCTTTCTCCTGGCTTTATTTTTACTTCTTTAAAATTATATTAAAAAATCATTCTTCACTCGCTTTCTTCTTTTTTTAGAGAGAGAGGGCGGGGAGGGGGGATGAGAGCGACTCTCTGTCCTTACGGACGTCAAAATTCCATTAGATTTGATTATATTCTCTCATTCCTTCTTTTTCTGCTTCAAAGAAGTCAAAGGTTCTTCTCCTTAGATAATAAATAAAATATAGCTGGCATCATGCCATCATCCATCAAGCTGGATGGGTCATGACCTATCCATCCAATACGCACACGCCTTTGGGCAAAAAAAAAAAAAAAATAGCCCAATCATCCTTTGCCAACTGGCCTAGACATTTATGACGGGATTGGGCGCATAGCATCACAGCTTATTTCGTACTGTATCAGATGAACGGTTGATCAGACGCTCGCATAGAAATATGCGTGCATGCGCTTGCAGGGATTACAAGTGTGGACGGTGGGGTTGGTGTCGGCCGTACGATGGCGGCCGGCTCGATTTTGGAGGTGGGATGTCCGGCGGTAGAGGGCGGTTAGATTCTAACCTTTGCACCAGCTAACGTATCCCTAGTTCCAGAAAACCTTATTTAAGCCATTCCAGACTAAGTTTTAATGACCATAATTTTTTTTTTTTTTTAATTTCCTAGTTTTAAAGAACCTTGTTTGAGCAATCCAAACTAAGTTCTGATTACCATAATTTTTTTTATGAAAAAAAAAAAAAAAAGAGGAAGCAGAAACTTTCTAATTTATTACAATTTAGATGGTCACCAAACGGGTATAGACCGGTTAAAGTCCGGCTCCTTTGCATAATTTAATTCAATCAAGCTTTTGGCTTCCAAATTGTAGAACTCTCAAGGCATGTTCACCAGCAATGTTTTTATTTTTTTTATTTGAGCAGCTGCTTTACAAAATTTTTGAATAAATATCTTTATTTATTCATTTTTTTAATAAATTTTTTTTAAAAAAAAAGAAAAGATCATGGCAGCAACTTTCTCGGACGAACCATAAAAGTTCTCTTCCTGTTGGACAAGTATTTAATGAGGAAATTCGGTCTTAAGCGGCCGACTAGTGCTAAGAGCCATTCCTTTTTAATCGAGTAAGTGCAATGATTGAGTACATCACATCAGTTCCATAAAGCCGCCAGTGGATCAGATGCCATTTTCAACCTCTTGCTTAGGCCGTTAAACCAGATCATTGTAGATCATTTTTTTCCAGCATTTAGTCAGAAAGGACTATTCAATCAACTCGAATCTGGATCACTTGGATAGAAATCTAAGTTCATTCCAATTGAACTACCATCTTGATGGTTATTTTTATTTGTCTTTAAAAATTTCTGGTAAAGCAATGGTCAATGGATGAGCCTCCCAATATTAAAGATAATTAGAAATAATAAGATACATAAAGAATTGATATCGAGAATAATATAAGGTATCAAAAAAAGAAAAGATATTTCTACATGAATCGTATGGGCACTTTAGGTTACTATATAAATGATCAAAAAGTATCTTTCAATGATTTCTTTCTCGAGTATGCTAAATAACTATCATGAACAAATTATTTTTTTTATATCTTCTTCTAGCATAAAAAAAATAAAAATAAAAAAATAATATATTAGCAAAATTTATATTGTATATTTGAAATAGATTGATCTTCTTGTCTCTCTCATAGTTTTCTTGATGTATAGAGATAAAATGTAGGGCTAACACCAATAGTTCACAGGAAAAGAAAGGATTTAATAAATTGGAATCACAAACTAATATTAATAAAAATATAATAAAATAAAAAATTAGAATTATTTTTTAAAAGAATTTTTTTTGATTTTATTATTACTGCAGATCTTATGCATCCATAGGTAATATAAAGGGAAGAACCATACATGAGCGCAGATCTGAAGTTCCAAATAACGAAACGTGCACCACCAATCTAGCCTCTATTCTCCATCGGCAATGTCAATCAAAGGACCAAGCCAAAATTTTTATGATAACCAAACTACCCATTTATAGGTTCAGCAATCGCTGACCGTCAGATTTTCAATCAAACGGTTCTAGATGTAAGGCCGACAGGGGGATTTGGCTGTGGTGCACCCGTTCCACGAACGCCCGTTATGCCTAACAATGCTATGACCAGAATCCTACACTGCGTCAAATGCCACCCTCCCAAACACTTTCTCTCGCAGGGTAAGCTCACCGGACTGAGAACATCCCAACGACCAACAAAATATGATTACGAAACGGCAATTTGGCTTCGAAACGTCAACTACAAGCATTTTCTTTCTAGAAAAAGGACACGAGGTTCACGTCCAGCTGGAGGACGGGAAATGACCATCATGATCCATGTCTCATCATCATCATCATGGCATGATATGGCGTCCACATCCATGAGACCCGGGGGGCCGGGGAAGAGGTGGTCATCGTACTGGTAGGTGCCGTCACCGCAACATCGCCGTCGCCGTCTGTTCTTTCCGTAACGGCGACGGTTGCTCTCCTGTCTACGTGCAGTACCGCACACGGGGTGAGTCCGTGTACGTGCGGGTGCGGCCAATCGAGGAAGCGGTCCACCGATCAGAGGGACGGCTTAAAGTGGGTGGCTGATGGATTAGAAGAGAACTTGGCAACCACCGGCTTTCGCTTCTAGAAGGATGAACGCACGGCATTGTCGCGAGCGTAGATTCTCCTTGGATTTATTTTAGATTTTAGAGTACGACTTTGGGGCTCAACTATGGACCAAAACAAGTTCCATGCCATATTGCAAGTCAGGATTTAGGCAATTTTCTGCACTTGGTGTATAAAGCACCAATCTCCCCCTAACACACTGCAACGAAGCTTTTACTTGATGGTAAAGTTAGACCCTATTTTAATTTTTAATATATATATATATAAATGTTACCGAGCATTATCATATGTCCCAACTTGCCACATGGAGAAAGAAGGTGAGCAAAGATTAGGGTGCAAGGATCAGGGTTGTGATCTTAATGGAGACACACACACACACATATATATATATATATATATATATATATAGTAGATCATGGTTATATCAGTATGTAAAATAGTGCATCGTAATGGATATTCATAAGCTTTCACATACATGCGTTATGGAATAGCTTTTAGTAAAATTTGTTTTTGGTTGTAGGAAAAATGCTACGCGGGTCTGGCAATCAAATAAAAAGCTTTTCAAGCTCATGTTTTACACACATTGAAACATATGATCCTCATGCAATGAATCATTTTCAATGTCACATAATCTCCTAATGCCAGGTCAGAAGATCTTAACATGATTGCAAGAAAACATGCATCGAACCATTATTATATGCGAGTTTTTGTCCAAGATTCTTCTACAATCAATTTTATTGTTTTTCTCTCTCTCCTTTTTTTTTTTTTCTTCGAGCATTCATATCCTTTGTGGCTTGAATCAATCACCATATGATTGCCATCCAACATATGACCTGGTAGTACTTTGTGCAACAATCGCTGCTCAAAACAGTGGAAGGTAATTTTAATATGGCTCGTCACAAATCGAGCAATGGCTATTTGCATAATAAAGATTTCATCTTAATTTATTTAGCTCATGCTCGAATGGCTTAGCATACTTAAATTTGATTCCAGAAATGGCCATCTCATATAAGGAAAAAGAATTGGAAAACTCCAATCCACTTAAACCAAAAACAGAAACGAAGGTTTCCATTAAAGGTTTTGCTGCTCGTCACACTTCAGAAGACCACGAAGATATCTTTTTTTGTTTTTATTTTTGTTTTTCTTTTTAATATCTCCCTGGAGTCAGAAATCTAGAAGCTGGAAATCTTCAGTAAGATATTTGGAAGTAGACTTTCTGAAAGCCTTTGAGATGATATATGCCCAGGATGGCTCTGCTTTGTAACAATAAAGAGCATGGGCTATAATGCAATCTTGTTGAGATCTATATTTGTGTGATGAGCAAACCACCAGACTATTTGTTATCAAAGCAAGACAATGGCAATTGCATCGGCCATTTTGTTCCTTGACCTTACATCACACTACATACACATAACCATAAGTTTAAGATTGAATCGATGAAGCCAACTTGTTGCTTTTGTTGTTCTCGTAAATGATTTTCGCCACGATACCTAAAGATCTTGCTTAGATCTGGACACTCTGCCCTGCCAACTGAATTCCTGAAACCATTCCACATAAACAGACTCTGCTGCTGCTGGTTGAGTCTGAGGGTTAGGAGAGCTTCACTGTAGCATTCTTCTAAGGTCTAATCCCTTTGAATACCATTTCAACCCACCAAAATCTATCAACATTGGAGCAAACCATACTTAACATTGCAGCTTCTCTTTCCATGGTGCCATGAACACGCTGAGATCTGGCTAAGCTCATACCTTATCATTGATGATGCCCTCTCATGCATCCTAATCAATTCCTTCTAGTATGCCCACAACTCTAAGAAGTCCTCTGCAATTTGCTTGTCTATAAGTATCTCAGCAACCAATTGATATTTTCAATTAGTTTAGTGATGTATTCTGTCAATTATTCAGAGGAGAGCTGCAAATGTTTGACAATTCTGCCTTACGTATGGTACTGCCATTGGATTACACACCGCACGGATCTCAGAGCACTCCGAACTATGGGTGAATTCTTATTTCACGCAAAAGATACATGTTCAACGACCGGAGTGGGAGAGTCGGAGATGACATGCATCATGCGAGTAACTAGTGCTTCGTAAAAGATGCTTATCTCTTATGGTTCTATAGATGAGAATCTTACCATGGAATTGATGAATTTTTGTTTTTGTTAGATAAAGCCTTCCCATGTTGATATTATTGCATCTCCCTTAATTGAAATCAATCATTACACCGAATCTAATCACAATCATGCATATCAAACACAATGATTCAAAATGTTTTGTCTGCCTCTTTAGAGGCCTAAAGAATTCATTTCAAGGCCAAAAACTCTTTTGAAAACAACCTTTGGAAAGGAAAGGAGGCAAAGATAAATCCTTGGATGTCATAAGCAAATATATAGTTGTCCCTTGGATCACTCCTCCTTTGGCATAAATGATCACACATGGGCTACATGCTAGTCTTGTTGTCCATGCTTACGCTTGGCCAATAGACAAGTGAATAATTAAACTAGAAGTCTAGAACGAGTGAAAGAAAGGTCGGCAATGGTCCATTTTATTTGAGGTGGAGAACCGCACGCAACGGCTTCCAATATAAATATCCGAGTCTAACACCTCCAAACCTCGGAATCTATCGCCACCGACGGGCTATAGGAATAATAAAAGCTTCCAGCCATCTCAAAGAACATTCATGTGATGGTGGCCACCTTTAGTGAGGAAAAGGATGAACACAATTACTCGTAGTTGGAGATTAGATCTTGTTGACCCATATCTACATAAAACAAGATACTTAGTGCTCAAAATAAGAAAAAATAAAGAGGTTTGAGAAGATAGAGAGAAACTAAAACACAAAATACATGGATATATGAGATTTGGATGCAAACCTTGCAGCGCGAAGAGATTCTAATATAATAAAAAATGATGGAGTATAAGAACAAACCTAGCTGTTTCTCAATAAATCCTAATCCTTGGTACACTCCATTTCACTTATCTATCTAAAATGAGGCAAAACAAAATATATCAAAATTGGATTGGATCTGTATTGCCCCCACCCCTCCACTATCTTTACAGTCCTCACAAAAATTTCCAATTTATTATTTTCTTTAAATTTATTGAATAGAATCACGAAGCGGGATGGATCAAAAAAATTTAAGACATACCAATTAGTAAATATGCTCTGCAGTATAAATAAAAATTTTGTTAGAAGTATTTTTTTTTATTTGCTGAAAAATTATGCAAGTAACATTGTTGAATGGCACGTCAAATTTGTTATAACCATGTTTATGGTACATACACACTAGATAAAATACAAAAGATAAAACAATCCTTGAACCAAAAATGATATATATATATATATATATACATATACATACATACATACATACATACATACATACATACATACATATATATATATATATATATATATATATAAATGATTAAGCAAATCTTCCATCAAATTATAGTATCTTTTGAGAAAAGTCAAATTTGTGTAACTCTTTACTAATGAACTTGAAACCTTATCTTATAGTGAGCATCAAATTAATTAGGTCAAACTCATTCTATTCTGAAGCACAAAATATAGCATAAATAGATCACTTAAAGATTACATAACAAGGAGTTGCAAGATCTCATCATCTCTTAATTATATTAAAACACGTGGAGCCTTTGCATCTATCACACCTTTGCTTTTGTAAAAAAAATATAATAATTCTTTCATTAAAAAATTATAATAATTTCTTCAAATTTTATCATCTTATTATTAATAGCCTGATTGAAATAAGATAATTTTTTTATCAAAAAAAATATATATATGATAGTTTTGTTTCAAAAATTTCGTGATCTTATTATTAATAGCCTGATTGAAATAAGATGGAGTATCAAGTATGTCACTGTCCTTTTTTCTTTTTTTTTTTATAAATTAAATTTATTAAATCATTTTTGACTAAATTCACTGGTATCCATCAAAAAATAAAATATTTAACAATTCAGACATCTGTTCCCATAGATCCCGTGTGTGGTTGGCAACACACGTCATTATCCTCGTTCGAAAGCCCAACCATCCGCTTCTCGACCCCCACAAGCATCGTCCTCACCACCGCCACGTGTGCAGAGCACCAGTACCTTCTCTACACGTGTATGGCCGTCCTTTCCCGGTCGACCGACACGCGTCCGTAAAAAAGCGGCCTACTCCTCTATATAAGGATCTCCCTCGTGCTAACTTAATTGCTAACACGGGGACCGTTTCACGTTGATGTGAACTATCCCTCCATCCTCCGTACTCCTCTGTTCTCCTTCTTTTCGCTGCTGCTTAGATAAAGAGAGGAGAGAAGCAAACAACATGAAGAGAACGGGAGAAGCAAACAACATGAAGAAGACATCTCCACGTCTCAAGATCGAGAGGAAGTCTTCAATAGAGAATGAGCCTCTCACTCTCACGCTTGATCAGCTCCAGTATGCAAGGGTAGCCATTTTTTTCTTCTTGGTTACAAACTAAATAGACTACTCTTAACTAGTTTGCCTATTTTATTTTGTTAGATATATGGTTAAGCTTCTCTGTATCCTTATATATGGTTTTTGGTTGCATCCCGGAGTTAGAATTTGGTATTTCCGATTCTCCCACTTAATTATTGCTAATGATCTGTGTACAGTCCCTTTTTACATTGCCTATGTTGTGATATTTGGCAGGTATGTAATTTTTTGGTAGATAGATGCAGTTATAATTATGGTGTTAGCTGCAGATAAAGATTAATTTTCTTTTTTCTTATTCTTTTTTAGTTGGATATGTTGGCAGGGTGGAGAGTATTTAATATCTCCTAGGGGTTGTTTCTTTCATCTTTGGTGAATGAAATAAGGTGGACTTGCTCTTTTTTTTAATATATTTATATATAAAAATAGATTGGCTTCAATCGATCGAAGTCCGATCAATATTCGGTTGGATCTCGACCAATGAATCAGTGCAGATCTCCATACCAAAAAAAAATATAAAAGCGCCTAGTTGTGCCTGCAAAAAAAAAATATCTACTTTTCAAATTAAAAAAAAGCTGAAAAAAAAAGATGCCTCTTTTTTTTAATTTTATAAACAAATTATTTGGCCTAGGTGTTTTTTTTAATTATTTTTTAGATGCAGTTATCCTCAAAGGCGCGACTTTTCAAATGGTGAAAAGACGCCGCCTGTGAGATACATAGATTCGATTGGATATCGACTGAGCTCCAGCTCCAACCTAGCTATATATATATATATATATATATTCTTTATTAATAGCCTAATATGTTGTTTTCTAATCATATCATATATATTGTAATGATTCTTCTTCGGAAAGTAGCAAATTGAGGATGGTTTTTATTAGTGACTTCTACGTGATCTATCAACGGCTTGCCCACTTTTATTTTGTTAGCCATACTTGGCATGGCAGTAGATACACTGAAGTAATTAACTCTTCCTTTTAATTCTTTTCCTTTGTCATTTCAGGAGGAAGCATTATGGGTGCTAGGCACCAAAACCATGGAAGAGGCTCTCAATATCTTCACAGAGGTGAGAGTCTTACGTATCATCTTATATTAAGATTATATAAAAATTTTGCCTGGTTAAAAACTCCAAAGAAGATTGTTTAGGTAATGAATCGTGATCATGTGTTGGTTTTTCAGGGTCTGAAGCCAGTGCTCAGAGCAAGGGATGACATGGATTTGGATGATCATGCTGAAATGATGGATTGCTTAGAAATGGAGCTTCCTAACCTCACCTTGCTAAAGAGAGAGAGAGTCTCTGCTCCTTTTTAGCTAGTCTTTGTGCATATGATTGGTCCAAATTTTCCACCTCCCTAACTAAGTTTTTTTTTTTTTTTTTTTTTTTGAATTTTTTTTTGAAAATTTAGATTTTTGTGTAAATTAGGTATGTTGAGTGGTGGTGGAATAGCTTATGTGGTATCCTTTGTATGGAGCAATGGAAAAACTTCTGGGACTATTTGATCTTATTTGCTTTTGGTTGTCACTTGTATGAACCCAAGAAGCTTCTGCACGGTGTTGTTAATAGAATTTCTAATGATGTCCACTTTATGTTTCACCAACTATAGTGTTGAACAGGACCTAGAATTTGGCAGGGTTTTTTTTGTGGATCAGAGGTTTATTCTCACTTGGTTTGTCTTGTGAATCCATATCACTTCAAGTGCGAAATCCCAAAGATATCAAGGATGTGTTGAGCGTCTTTCAGATATTTTAGTTACTCTGGTACAGCATTGGACTAAATGTTACAATAGAAACTTTAATCTGATATGAACAACCGTCATAACAGGATGGTCAAATAGAACCAGGGAATGTTTCAAGTTGCATGGAATCATTTTTCTTGCACCCAATGGTTGCAGTTCCTTCTGATCTGCTCTCTTTTACCACTGAACCTCCTATTACATGCTTTTGCTCTTCCTTTGAAAAATTGTGGATCCTTTGTTCCACTCTTTTCTTTCCTTAGATTTTTTGTAAATTCTATCTTGTACATTCTGTTCTGTGAATCCATTCTTGAATCAAGATAGGTGACTTTTGTGCATCTTGCACATTAGATCTTGAATCAATAGTTTCCATTTTATGCATTAGAAATCTTTAAGGCTGGAGTCTCGATGCAACATTGCAAGAACTTTGATGCATGTGGCAAGGAGAACGATCCAAATTAAGACTGAAACAGCTCCCACAGTGGGTGATTTTATGAGCCGGCTACTAGAAATTCTTCATCTTTTAAGCCACTTTGACTGATGAAAGCCAATGGAAGTTAGAAGGCAGCTCACCGCTGCTGCAAATGTGAAGTGTCCGAGCAAGACTTCCGTCATTTTTGACCAGCCATTGAAAGTTGAGCTCGTAAAATTATAAAATTATGATGTAGTTTAAAGAAAATACTCCTTTTTATGACTATTGTACCATACGTTTAAAGTTGGAACTTTAATTTTCAAAAAGTGTGGGCTATTATTGATGATCTCTAAATAAGAGAAGGAAACTTTAGTCTTTGAAATTATGAAACAAATAAAATAGGGCTTTGCTCCGGGAGAGGGATTTAAAGCCAATAATGAGACATCAAAATTGAAGATCCACGTTATTGTGACCGAAAATGCCCGGAAGTCAAAAGTTACGTGCTTTACTGGTTTTTAATGCATGCATCATGTGGATGGAAAAGGTTGAAATGACATCGGATCACGTTTTACTTTGATCCGCATATCAAAATCCATTGATATCATGATCAATAAGATAAATTTTTTATTTAAATTATCGTATGTTTTAGCATGATGACCTGATATGATATCTACATTAGAGATGGTCAAAATATATAATTTTTTATTTTTAGATATTTTTAATAATATAGATAATGATCAATAGGATGGATCTTTTGATTTAGATACTTTATTATTGATTATTTGTTAAGAATCAGGATCTTGTCCTTTTAAGAAAAAAAAACAAATGCATACACTCCACACACACAATGTGTTTGTAAGTGCACAAAAAAGTCATATACATAATAGGTCGATAGAATATATGTGTATGTACATGTATATAAATAGCCCATAAATAATGGACGACCTGGGATATCCTTCTTCTAAATAACCACGATTCTCTATATCGATAAGTAGAAGGGGTAGTCTAACATTTTTTTAAGTATACGTAGTATAAGTATAATTAGAATAAAGCTGAGAGGATATTTTTGTAATGTTATCTATATTTATTTATAATCAAAATATTATTTTAATAAAGAAGTTAAATTATCAAGCTGATAAAATCTTTGATAGTTGCACCAAATGATCTACAATCAAATCTCACATTCACTAGGATATATTTTAATGTGGTACTATCATTTATCTCTGTTAATAAAATAATATCACCTGACCATTACATGATGATATTATTTTATAAAATGATGAAAATATGCTTATCTCCACTTCCATCCTTCTCTTTGATTGATCCTCTTCTCCTTCATTGTTGACGTCCTTATTTCTCTCTCCTCCTTCCCTTCCTCCTCACCTATTTCTCTTTCTTTATAGCGGCTCCCTTCATCTCCATCTATTCATCCACCTCCTCTCCTTCCTCTTTATGCTCCCCTTCTTCCAAGTCGCTCGTAAGCTCTATCCATTTTTACCGGCAATCTATCCTCTTCTCCTTCTTGTCCGTCTCTAATCCATTCCTTACTAGTGGCTCCTTTCTCCTCTTTTTTTTTTCTTATCTACTTCTTCTCCTCATCTTCTTCCTCCTCCAAATGCATTCATAAGCCCTATTCGTCTATGACAGCCCCCTTTACATCTACTCCCTCTCATCAACAACACATCCTCCTTCCTTCCCTTCCTCATCACCTATTTTTCCTCCTTTATAGTAGCTTCCTCCACTTCCACTCATTCTTCTATCCTTTTTTATCCTTATTTATTTCTCCTCCTCCTCTAAGCCGTCCATAAGCCATCTCTCTCTATGATAACCCTCTCCACTTCCATCCTTCTTGCCAGTAGCTCATCCTTCCCTCTCTTCTTTCTCTCCACTCTCTTCTCCTCCTTGTCCTCCTCCTCCTCCTCTATCCCATTCCTCATCGGTGGCCCCTCTCTCCTCCTCCCTTTTCTCTTGTCCAATTTTTCTTCTCATCCTCTTTCTCCTCCAAGCTCATCCATAAGTGAGATATTTTCATCTATTAAAAAGGAAAGCTAACACCGTTTGTTGATAAGTGAACGGCTGGATCATATTGAAACATATTAATAATTTTAAAAAATAATTAAATATTTTTTAAAAATATAGGGGATATAAATAAAATTTAGCTAAAATTAAAATAATATTTTTATAATTTTTCTAAAATATATATATATTTTTGGACATCCACATATAGTAAACTTTAGAGTACTCATCATTCGTTTTAAGAATACACCAGCCCTTATGGATATGTTCTGGTGTGTACGTATAAATGTATGTATGTATGTATGGTGCCAATCATAGATCTACTAATGGGCACACACCATGTCCTAGTCTATATTGGTTTGGGCTAGGCTTTGGAGCATACATGTTGCCCATTTGTGGCCGTATTGAATCGAGAGGGGTCCATCAAATCCATCTATCAGTAGTGGTCCATCAAATCCATTTCCGGCCCCCTTCATCATCCCTTTCATTGCTCCTATTTGAGCAGCTGCTTTCCTTATTGCATTCTTGTGGGTTTTCATCTTATCCTGCATCCTCCAACTCTTATTGCATTCTTGTGGGTTTTCATCTTATCCTGCATCCTCCAACTCGTACAGCCACTACTTTCTTTATGTGCCGACGTCATCATTAGTGTCACGTTTATCATGGAACTTTGTCCATTATTTCAATCAATTTAGGGTATGCTTGGTTAAAGTGAGTTAGACTTTGGAATAGAAATGATAATGAGTGACTCCTATTCCAATCATTTGATTAGAGGGTGTTCTATTTGCATTTTCCAAAAGAAAATGAAAAATATCCTAATCTCTCAAAATCTAATTCCTATCCTCCCTTAATATTTAAATTCTATTTCAATTCCAGTCATGAACCAAATATAACAGAAGATATGGCCATTTCAATTCTCATTCTAATCATTTCGATTCTAATTTCGAACCAAATACACCCTCAGTACCTTCACTGGATAATGTTTCATAAGAGTTGTCGCAAACCAGCTGAATGCAAGATCACCTATAAGAAGCGGTGCCTTGACCATAAGGAGTTTAAGCTGCCTGCGAACTGCTGGAAATATAAAAACACATCTTATTCTCATTTGTGCAGGATACTCAATAGCAGTTAAATTGACCTCAACTGCTGATAGATAAACAATAATTCAGAAAAGTAATACAAGGAAGCATTGAAGTAGAATTGGCATATTTATTCATCTGATATTATAAAAGTGACACAACCTTATTGATTTCAACTTGGAGAAAAATAGAACTCCCTTACTTCTCTAATGCAACATGTCCTCCTCCATTCATCCAACATTCAAGCACAGGTGGCAAAGAACCAAGCTTCTATTGATCAGAAGCTATTGGCCGTAATCACAAGCTTTTCCCAACTAGGTCAAACATCTTGGTACCCATATACAAGTGCTCTTACTGATTGTTTCCTGGTGCTCATTTTGAGTTCATAGATTCACTAAAAACATCAACAAGAACACAACCGTCCGTAGAACTAGATATGAGTCCAAAACAGGAAATAGATTCAGCATCTGCTTGACATTCTAACAGTTGATACATAAGCCAACCAACCCCAAAGAGCACACACCGAAGAAAAACAAGTTCAGGCAGTGTTGCTGCACATAACAGTACTTAACTGCCCTTATTTGGTTCAGAAACAAGCAAAAGCAAACAGCAGTAACAGAAGCAATGAAAAGGCTCATCCTTCACTGCAGAACCAGACACCCTTCAGAGAAATGGGTAGAATCCGCTGGAGTGGATTGATATGAAGTTCCTTTACTCTCGTTTCCATCCACAAGTTCCACTTTGACCTCCACCAAACCTGTGGCTTCAAAGATATAAGCTTTCACTTCTTGAAACCTCTCTTTGGAGAGGGAGACCTCAGCCAAGAGACTCCAAGCGTAGTCCTCCGATGCCTCTTCGTAATCTTTCTTCCGCTTCAGCACCATGTGCCCACTGATCTCCCATACCGCAGGGTTCACTTGAGTGTCCAGGAGTTCCTGGCTCACCTCACCAAGAGCCTGTTTTTCAGCATAGCACTGCATGGTTTGCGCACATGAAAGAACACCAGCAATCAGCAAGGCTTGTTTGTATTACATTATTACATATTTACAATTAGGTAAATAGGTTCAAGCATTCTTGGTAAGCTATCTTATGATTATATCTACAAATATTTAAAGATGACATACTTCCACAAATTATATATTATGATTATGTAAACAGGTCAGGATGTGGTGTAAATACCAAGTAATCAAATCATTTAACTTGACCTAATCTATTTTCACAAACTGAAAATGACATACTCTTGTTTGTTGCTTATGCCTATTGATCCACAACTGCACAAGAGATTTAAGAAACATAAAATCATAACAAAGGTGGATATGAACAGCAAGATGACATTTACCTGTGGGAAGAGAAAGATCCTCCTGCCTGAGTCAGAAATAAGCACATTAAATGGGATGTTGTTTTCTTGAAGACAAATGCAGGAGTTGGCTACCACATCAGCTAGGTCCTTCAAGGTGTGGCCACCCTCATAAACCAGGCCTCTTACAGGATAATTCATCAACAATGAGACCTTCACGCCGCTATTGGCCAGGCCCTTAGCCATGTGTATCTTTTTCATCGGGGCCTTCTCCACCGGGAAAGGCAGCGACAAGTAATAAGCCTATCACCATACAATTGAAAGCATTCCTTTAGCAACAAACTCAAACTTTTTCTGAGTTCATTATCACAAAGTGACATACTATTCAAATGAAACAGTGAGCACAAGGATTCAAACAATAAGAAAGAACACATAAAGCTGGATCAATAACCTGGAAATGTAGGTGATTAATGGTGGCAAAGGCACCCAAACTATTGTATCCCAGCCTGAAGTAAGGGTTCCCTGCTTCTGCTGCCATGTGGAGGGCAAGCAAGAAGCACTCGGCATCGATCCTCTGAGGCAAGCAATCGAGCAAACGGGGAATCAGCAGAACATGACCATATTCTATAGGGCTCACCTGTAACCATAACACACATCAAAACTATCTATCATTAAACTGGATATATGAAAATCCAAGCCAATATGAACACATCAAACAATGGCATGTTACGTTGATCACGACGACACTGAGAGAGGTGGCTCCATCAACAGGGGCACTCTCGAAGAAGTGAGCCTTGGTGCCTTGCCCAGCCTCGAAGCGGAACAACGCCTCCTCCTGGCCAATCTTGGTGAAGTTAAACTTGACGGGATCAAAAGGCTGGAGGACACGGTCGACACGGAACTCGGTGGGCCGTTTCTTGAGGTGGCGGCCCTCGTTGAGCTGGGCAATGAACCCTTGCTCCCCAGGGATCACCTTGGTCTCGCAGGTGGTCACATCATACCGGAACAACCCCCTGCTCATCCGATCCTCCCACTACAAACCCCACCAAATCGACAAACCAATAACGATCACATCACCGAAACACATTAACAAAGATCAGAAACAACAAAAAGATCGGATTTTGAGGGTATTCATATAAAAGAATACCTGTCCAAGTAACAGGGAGTTGAGGAAGAAGTCGGCCCGCGGCTCCTCGGCGGCGTCCGATGGAGAAACCGGCAGCTCAGCGTCGCTCTTGAAGACATAAAGGGGAAGTTTTGAGGCTGCCGGGGATCCCAGGGAACGAAACCAAACACATACCATCAATAAAATCGCCAAAACGAAATCCCAAAATTTGAGTAAAAATTGGATTTTCATGGAAGGATTTCGCTGATTGGATCAAGATGATGGGTTAGGGATCTTTACCGGGCAAGCAGCACTTGCCGAGGCAGTTCCGGGCGCAGCCGCGAGGCTCGGCGGCGTCCTCCTGGTAGTTGGAGAGCACGGTGGGGACTCTCTTGATGGTCAGCCTCTCCATATAGCTTTGTAGAGTACGTAGACTAGGAAGAAGAGAAGGGGATTATAGGATCGATTAGGAGAGGGGAAGGAGGAGCCTGGCAGCTAGATGGCCGCCGCCTGCGAGGAAGAGGAGGTCAGAGGGGCTGCCACCGGCGGAGGGGAGGGCGCCGCGGCCACCGTGCGGGGCGGGGCTGCGCTTCTTGTCTAAGAGGAGGCGGAGGGCCTCGCCGGTGGCCCGGCGGTGCTCCACTTGTGGGTGTTGGGGGCGGGGGTTGAGGTGGCGGTGGTTTGCCCACCGGCCGGCTCCAAGGCTAGCCGTGGTGGCCCAACTTGGAAGCCCTTGGATTCGATCGAGCTCTCGCTCTCGTTGCTTCGTGCTCGCTGCTTCGCCGCTCGTCTCTTGCTTGGAGAAGCGAGAAGGAAGGGGGTGTTGGGTTGGTTTTATGGGAGGAGGGAGGGGAACCGCGCGGATCCTCTGCTGTGCACCGCACCGTGCGGTGCACTGCGAGCCCCGTCCACCGCGCGATGGACGGCCGCGCGCGGATGCACACTTGTTGCGCGCGGCTGCGTGCAGCCGTCCATCGCACGATGGACGGCGCGCTGTGCACCGCACCGTGCGGTGTACAGAAGAGAACCCGCACTCGGAGAGGAAGGTTGGTTTGGACTTCGGCTTCTTGGACTCTGATGGGCCCAAATACCCCTTTTCAATAATATTTTAATTTTAATTATTCTGGTACCTTTTCTTTATTTCCAAGAATGCCATTGAATGTATTATTAGTAAATATTAATAAATAAATGTACTAGAAGAATTTCATATTTTGTGTTATTTAGTGTTTTTAGGAATTTTATAAAACTTCTTTAAACATTCAAATTTTAGTAGAATTTTAGGTTTTTGACATTGATAATTTGGCTCTCTCAATCATCTTTTGGACTTTTCCCTTTTAAACTATAAATTATTGCTACAAAAGATTTCAACTTGAAATATTAAAACTTTATATTTAGAAAAAAAGATATTATGTTTTTTTAACCAAACATTAATTAAATAGAAAGAAAATATCTAAAAATCATTGAAATAATGAAAAGCTATCATTTAATGGACATGAGCTAGATTTGCTATGCATTGATGATATTATTTTGTTACAGTCAAATAATAAAATTAAAATTACTTTATATGCTAAATTTAGTTCATTGATATTTAAATGAAGTTATATATTTCAATATTCAATTTTATTTTAAATGATTATGTGATCCCTCTCTTCTAAATTAATGGATTTATATTGATAAAAAAGAAATAGATATGAAGAATTTAAATAATATTTTATAATATTTAGAAAGAGAGATTTTTTAAAACTCTATTTAGATATCCAAGAAAAGGTTGAACAAAAATGGACTAACTGAACTTAGCCGAGCTCATGCTTAGATTTATTTATGAATCAAATCAAATCTGACTAGATAAATCAAATCAGTAAATTTACTTTACATAATTCTCTTAATGCTCATTTTAAACTATTTTCTTTTATCTAAGGAAAGAAAAGTTATCACTATGTAATATACCAAAAATAGCTCTTAATTTTATTTTTTTTTGTTTTAATTACTAACTTTTTTCTTATTTAAAGAATGGGTTGCCAATCATTTTTATATGAAATTTACTTCTATCAATAAAATTGATGTAGATAGGAGAAAATAAAAAAAATCAAAATATAGTGAACTGTAAAATTTATATAAAAAAATTTTTAAAAAAATGTTCCTTGATAAATAAAAAATAATGATAAATATAAAAAATATTTATCCTTAGTGTTGAATTATAAGAGACTATCCAACTATCTATGGAACCAACCGTCCAAAAAGATGGAATTAATCTAAGATTTATTTATCTCATTATTGTTATGTTTATCTCACCAGTATATTCAAGCACTAGCAATTTTTAGGTGCAATTTAACCTAAAGATAACCATTTTCAAATTTGTCACGCCAAGGCTATCTTGGGCAGTTCATCCAAAGATACGAGCTTATTTTGTACAATACAGTGACATCACTTGGCATTTAAAAAGAAAAAAGAGACAGGTATCTACCGTTGGAAGATCCCAACCTTTTATATATATATATATATTATATATTTTTTTTTGGGACGGTAGCATGTGGGCATTGGGATCCGATAAGGCGGCGGTGTTTGATGGCGGAAAACGTGGGGGCTTTGTCCCCGCTAACGTCTTTTGTTGGCATACCCCGTGGTCCTGGAGCAACGTATATTTTTCTCTGCCACCTTTTTGTTGTTTTCAGTCCGTTCCATCCCTTCCCTTGCCTGGAATCCAATGTTTTCCTCTCATAATTAATACCTCTTAGCTAAGATCTTGGAGGGTCCCTTTTTTTTTTTTTTTTTTGATAAAATTATCTTGAAGGACTTTAATTCCATTAGCTATTCTTGAATCTACTTCACTCTAGAGACTAATCAAGAGGAAATTGAAATAAAATAGTATAAAATAAAGAGGACCCACGGATGGAGCATGAAAAATTATATGAAAAGGAAAGTAGTGTGGTCGTATGTGGTACGGATCAGTCACGGGTCATCACAAGATCCTGATGCATGAGATAGGCGTCGTTAAATAATGCTAATACATCAGACGCACGGTGAAATCAAGAACCATATTTTTGTTTTTGTGTGGATCAATGGGAGGGTATATTTAGTTTTATATCTATAGATGTTAGATATTTATATTAAATTAAAAAATTTAAACATCATCTTTTAATATTTATTTTTGGATGAGATGTTAAATTATTATAAATAATATCGGAGTAGATCCTAGAAAATATTACAGTATGATTCATTAGAATAAATCATGAATTAATCAAGATATCTATGATTAAATTTTATTATAGCCATGAGCTTATAGCTTGGCATGTGAGATATTATTCATTTTGATTTATGGCCTATAATTTAAGGATAGTATAAATCATTTTGAACCTCATAATTTTATCTTTTAAAAAATGTCTCACGTAGAAAGGTTGTCTCTTTTTTATAAACTAAAATTCTTTTGACTCACAAATCATAATTAATGTAGGACCAATAGAGTTTTCTACCTTATTAGAAGCATAATAAATTTAAATAAATTTGGACTCTTAATCTAGTGAGGATATAAGAACTTAAATGGAGGGAATATATAATGACCTTTGCATGGTTAATCCCATATCACATTATATATATATATATAATACTCTGTGGAGGAGTTTGTAGCATTGCCATCTCAATATTTTAGATGACTTTAGTTGTGCTACATGAAATCGACTATTTCGGCTACACTAAGCCTCCCATCTCTACAATACCATTTCACGGGAGGAAGGAAAGAAAAGAAAAGAAAGAAAAAAAATATTATTTTATTATTATTATTAATTTTAAATATTATTTTTAAATAATAATAAAGTAATATTTTAAAAATTTAAAAAATAATATTTTAAAAATAAAAGTAGGGGATGGATAAGAGACAAAAATAGAATTTTCTATAAAAAATATTATTTTTTTAAAAATAAAATATTATAAAAATAATAATAATATTTTTAAAATAATAATTTATTAATATTTTAAAAATATAACATATAATTTTTTTAATTTTAAAATAATAATATATTAATTTATTTTTTTAAAAAATAATATTTTTATTATTTTTTAAAATAATATATTTCGAGATTTGAATCAATCCATCAGATCAAATTAGATTAAATCTAATAAATTATTCGCAAATAGAGTATGGTACTCCATTGATTTGAAAGTCAAATCTCTGCATTTAATAGCCTTCGAAAGTTTACAAGTAACTAATGCTGAAGTATGTCACTTTCCGTTCCCCCTATCCCTCTCTTCGAATTTCTATTTCTCTCGGTTGGAAGGATGGTGGTGGGGGCACCATGGGTAAGTAAGAAAGTGGGAGTCGGAACTGAGCCCTTCTTGTTAGGATTTGATGGCTTGAATTCGACTAACAACAGAGGAGAATCAAATCATCAAGCAATTAAGCTGGCTCGAATACGAGATTGAGTCGGCTCGGGCTAAGATCGAGCCGGCTCAAACCATAATTGAGCTGACCCTCTCAGATAAATAGAAAGTAGGAGTTCGGACAAGACGCGATCGAGCCAGCTTGACCCCTGATAGAGCCAGCTCGACGGAGACGAACAGAATATGATGGAATTTTCTTTTTGGACTTGGATTATAATTTATCCAAATGGTCTACGAGAGTTGCGCATGGACCACAGGATCCAGCGGCCACGAAAGGCTGCGGTCATGATCTAAAGGTTGAAAAATATTTTAAGACTCCATCAAGATCATATTCGACTCATATTAGGAGAAAAAGCCCTATTAGGATTCCTATAAACTGCTAAAAAGAGGATTCTCATTCTATTTAAAGAACTGAGGTATTGTGGAGCAGGTGGTGGCACGTATGGCGTGAGAGGCATGTAGAGAGACTCAGGCAGCCCTTGGCAGAGTGCCGAATATGTGCAGCCCGCAAGAGAGAGAAGTAATAGGTGCATAGCATCTAGTGCGGAGGTTATGTGGGCAGAACATTTTGTAGCTTCTGAGGATTTTCTTGGGATTCTGAGAGAGCTTTTATGAGAGTAGCTTCTAGTTGAGAGAGATTTATGTATAGTGAGTTGAGAGTGGGCGTTCTCCTTTTGTACTTATTTTTTTCTTTCATAGTGAAGCTTTGCATGTCCCATGGAGGTAAGCCCTTGGGTTGATCCACATACTTGATTATATTCTTATTTTATTTTCTTTTTTCTTTCTGTCATAATATTTCAATACTAGATCCTTAATAAAGTGGTATCAGAGTAACTGATATCCCAACAGATTGGTATCGAGTCAAACGGTATCAGAGTGTAGATTGCAGCAGTGGATAAAGATTGAAGAATATGAAGAAGACAAGTACAATCAAGATGGAGATCAACAGATTTGATGGAAAGGGCAATTTCTCCTTATGACAAGCAAGGGTAAAGAATGTCCTCATCCAACATGGGTTGATCGATGCTCTCTTGAACGATGAGATGCATGCCAGCTACCATGGAGGTGAAGGATTGGAAGCGAATCCAGATGCAAGCGGTGAGTATAATCCGCTTATATCTAGCGGATGATGTGGTGATCCATATACTTGGTGAGAGTTCTCCGATGGTGCTGTGGTCGAAGCTCGAGGAATTGTACATGGCGAAGTCGCTCACCAACACACTTTTTTTTTGAAGGTAGTTCTATCAACTGCAGATGGATGAAGGCCAGAGCATGCAGGAGCATCTATCCAACTTTCAGAAGATCCTCAGCGATCTTCTCAACATTGGTGAAAAAGTTGAGGAGAAAACCAGGACATTGGTCTTGCTAGCATCGCTTCCCCCTTTGTTTGAGTCCTTAGTGATTGCTCTTCTAGTGGAAAAGAGCACCATCAAGTTGAACGAGGTCATTGCAGCGATACTCCAGAATAAAGTTCTCAGGATGGAGAACCCAGCTTCGAGTTCAGATGGCGGCAGCTCGACTTTAGAATTTTTGGAGGAGCAGGATACAGTAGATGGAGCGGTAGAGGATTGCGAGGAGGATGATCCAGATCCAAGATGAGGGATCCTAAAAAGATCAGATGCTATTAATACGATGAGTTGGGGCATCGTATCAGAGATTGCCCATAGCTTAGGGATTAGACGAGGGCTACTGTAGCGATGGTCAATAGAGAGTCAGAAGATGATGTCCTGGAGATATCTGATAAGGTATCTACTTTTTTCTAGTAGTGGATTTTAGATTTTGCATGCACATATCATGTTTGTTGTAGAGAGGAGCAGTTTGACTCTTTAGAGAGCAATGAGGATATTGTTTATCTATCGGATTGATCGAGCTGTGCGATCAGAGGCTTTGAGATGGTCAGCTGGAGGATACATGATGGTGCAGTGAGGAGATTAGGGAAGGTCCGATACATATCCAATTTTAGGCAAAATCTTATCTCACCGAGTAGACTGGATTCAAACGGTTACAGGTTAGTAGTTGTGATAGAATTCTGAAGGTCATGTGTGGCGATAGGATGTTATTGGAGGAAAAGAAGAGGATGAGAGGACATTACTATCCGACAGGAAGCTCAGTGCAAGATGGAGCTTCAGGAGTCAGAGGCAGTCCAATGTGAAGTGGAGCTCCAGGTGGACGTGGATTGAGCATAGGATGAGAGACTTGGGAGGATGACATGCAACGTCACAAAGTAAAGTTTTTATTACCGTAGAAGACTTTCCTGAGCAGATCTTTGGTTAGAGTGGACACAGCCATTGATGGAGCTAGGATCAAGCGACCTGGCTCGACTCTCATGTTTGCCCATCCATGATCAATAGACGTGCCTCAGGGCATGGGGACAAGATGGATCACAAGCTCTCAAAGTTAGGTGAAGGTCGAATGTCAAGTTGAGATGAAGATTGTTAGGATTTGACGTCTCGAATTCGATCTATAGCAGAGAAAAATCAAATCATCAAGTAGTCGAGCTGGCTCGGATACGGGATCGAGTCAGCTCGGGCTGAGATCAAGTCAGCCCTCTCAGACAGATAGAAAGTAGGAGTTCGGACGAGATGCAGTCAAGCCAGCTTGACCCCTAATAGAGTCAGCTCGATGGAGACGAACAGAACAGGATGAAATTTTTTGTTTGGACTCGGATTATGATTAATCCAAAGGGTCTATGGGAGTTGCGCATGGACCATAGGATCCAACGGTTACGGAGGGCTGCGGCTATGATCTAAAGGTTGGAAAATAATCTAGGACTCCATCAAGATCATGTTCGACTCATATTAGGAGAAAGAGCTCTGTTAGGACTCTTGTGGACTACTGAGAAGAGGATTCTCATCCTATTTAAAGGACTAAGGAATTGTAGAGCAGGTGGTGGCGCATGTGGTGTGAGAGGCACGTAGAGAGGCTCAGGTAGCTACCGAGAGAAGTTTGATAGAGTGTCGAGTACATGCAATCCACGAGAGAGAGAAGTAACGATGCATAGCATTCGGTGCGGAGACTATGAGGGTAGAGCATCTTGTAGCTTCTGAGGGTCTCCTTAAAATTCTGAGAGAGCTTTTATGAGAGTAGCTTTTAGTTGAGAAAGAATTGTGTACAGTGAGTTGAGAGTGTGTATTTTTCTCTTGTACTTATTTTTCTCTTTCATAGTGAAGCTTTGCATGTTCCGTGGAGGTGAGCTCTTAGACTGATCCACGTACTTAATTATGTTCCTATTTTGTTTTCTTATTTCTTCCTACTATAGTATTCTGATACTAGATTTTTAACAAAGTAATATTAGAGTAGCTGATATCTCAATACTTCTATCCTCCAAAAAAAAGAATATCAATTAACAAATATTTTTCAATTTTTTGGTAAACATTTATGATTCATGAATATTTTTATAATTCAAACATATAATTGCTATTTTATATAGTATTTTTTTAACAAATATTCTAAAAGCACTAAAAATTGAGGAAGAAAAAAATTATTGGAAGAAAAAACAAAGAAAAAGAAGAGAGAAAGGAAGAAAAAAGCAAAGAAGGGAGGAGTTTCTCTTTTTTTTTAGTGGTGGTGCTGGGGGAGGCAGTACCGACAGGGGCCCAGCGAATGTGATCAAGATCGACGTTTGCTGAGAGAGAAGAAGAGCAGTAGTGAGGCAGCAAGGGGTGGGGCAGCATCGATGGATGCAAAGAAGGTATGAAAAAAGTGAGAGAGCGGAGGTGCGATCAGGACCGGTATTTGCCGAGAAAGAAGGAGAACCATGGTGGGATTGCACCGACGAGCGCAGAGAAGGTAATGAGAACATGAAGAAAGAAGAAAAAATAATAAAATATTATTTTATAAAAAAAAATAATAAAATATTATTTTATAAAAAAAAATAGAGAGAGTTTTTCTCTCTTTCTTCAGTGGTGGCACCGAGGGCAATGGTATCAATAGGGGCACTAGAGGATGCGATCGAAATTGACATTTACCAAGAGAGAAGGAGAGCGGTAGTAAGGCGGGAGGGGGGGTGGGGCGGCACTGGTGGATATGAAGAAGATACGAGAAGAAGAGAGGAGGTAGAGGTGCGATCGGGATCGATGTTTGCTGAGAGAGAAGAAAGTCGTGGTGGGGTGACAGGGGGTGCGGCAGCACCGGTAGGTGCATAGAAGATATGAGAACCATAAGAAAGAAAAAAAAATAATAAAATATTATTTTATAAAATAATAATATATATAATATATAATAAATAAAATATAATAAAATAAAAATATTTTAAAAAAGCTAATGAATATTTATTATGAATATTTATTATTAAAAAAATTTAAAAATTATAGGCTATAATTATCTATCTCGCACAATGCACGAGTCTTTGATTAGTATATATATATAATAATATTTTATGATTAAGTATTGTGGTATTGCCAACTCAACAATTCAAAATCATTGCATTGGTCTTCGACTAATATATATACATATAAAACAATACTCTATGGACGAGTATTATGGTGTTGCCAACTCAGCAATTCAAAACCTTTCCAATGTGCCACATGTTGAGATGTTGTACGGCAAGAAGGCATCGAAGTCAAAGGAGGGGATTCCATGGAGTGATCCCCTCGACATCCATGCTGCGTGCAAGTGTCCACCCCCTATCAACCCCCTCTTTTCCCTTCCAATGCAAGCAAGAACTCCCCACTCCACCCGTCAGCTTTCCCCCATTGCAATAAAATATTATATTCCTTTTATCCTTTTTTTCTCTCTCTACATATATATAGACATTGCTCCTCCATTGCAAGGGCCACATATTCCAACCATGCCCGTGACACCGTCGGACTCTATGGCCACCTCCATCGCTATCATCCGAGCTCCGATCCCTCACTTGCAATGGAAGAGAAAGAAGAAAAGTAGGAAGAAAATGAGTTGAGGATTAGAGTTTATTTAACATTGAGAGAGAGAAAGGGTGGGGGGTCACAAGAGTGCAAGGCGGTGAGTGAAGCGGGGGGAGGAGGGAATAGCAATTGTATGAACTCCAAGTGTGGAGTTGCTTTCGATGCCCAAAAAAAGTGGTGACGGTAGGGGTGGTAAAGGGTGTTGTTGACGCAGAAACTGATCATCGCCAGAATTGACTGGAGCGAAGGTGGACGAGGTCGCCATCGGAGACCTGCAAAATAAAGTTCCATTTGGAGCTGGTGGAGGGGTGGCTCCAGCAGGATCCTCCGACGATCAAGTCAGCTCTGGCCAATAGGAATGGAGTGCTCGAAAATGAGTTTCGTTGAGCTTAGAGAAGAAGAGAAGAGCCTAGAGCTTAGAGATCAGAGATTCGAGGTTAGAGTTAGCATATCTGGAGGGTCCTTTTTATATGCTGAGCTTGATTGATGTTGGTGGCCATATCGTCCGACCGCGGGCCGCTTGGGGTCGCATGGAGTTCGATACGGAGGAAAAGGCATCATCAGATGGATGGTGACAGCCATGCTGATGGATCGTGGGCCGCATGGGGCTGATTATGGAGAGAGTGGTGTCGCCAGTGGTGGTGGCCATGTCGTTCGATCACGTCGTCTGTGGCAGACTGATGGCGACAGTTTGTCCAGATTTGATAGCCATGGCTTTGAGAAAGCGGGCATTGATCGGTGGACTTCGGCATATATCGATTCTAGGAGAGTTCGGCCAAGAAAAAGCTCGAAAGGAGTTCGGTCAGAGGAGTGCGGAGGGAGTTCGGCTTTCATGGGTGCCTGGCTGGAGGAGTGCGGCTAAGGCTCGATCGCTGGAGAGTTCGAAAGGAGCTCGATCGTCGAGGAGTCCGATCGGAGAGGGCTCGGAGGGAGTTCGGCTCTTATGGGAGTTCGACTGAAGCTTGGCAGTTGAGGAGTTTGGCTAAAGCCCGATCACTGGGGAGTTCCGAAAGAGCTCGATCGCTAAGCAGTTCGGTCGACTATAAGAGTTTGGCTAAAGCCCGTCCGCTGAAGTTCTTCCATGGCTACCGATCACTTCAGGCTGAGCATCGAACTGGACTTCGACGAAAGTGGAATTTATCTCCAATAATTATCGCTCCCACTCTCGAGTTCGAAACTCGAACGAAGGGAGTGTAGAAAAAGCGACTGCCGAAGTCTTCTTCTGGGCTCCATGCTGATTCAGATCGAAGCTTGGAGGGGAGATTTCATCTCCAGCCAAAGTTGATGTCGAAGTTGAGGCCCGGAGAAGATCTTATCTTTGGTCGAGATTGTCTTGACCGATCAGAAGAGATCTTATTTTTGATCGAGGTTGAAGCTCTCCAATCGAGGTTGACACGGTCGCTCGGGAGAGATCTTATCTCTGACCGAGGTCGAAGTTGAAGCTCTCCAGCCGAGGTTGACATGGTCGCTCGAAGGAGATCTTGTCTCCTGCGCCCGGGATTGACTCGATCACTCGAGAGAGATCTTATCTCTGGCCAAGATTGTCCACGGTCGTTTGGAAGAGATCTTATCTCTAGCCGAGGTTGACTCGGTCGTTCGGAAGAGATCTTATCTCTGGTCGAGAGATTTTTCACGGGTCGCTCGGAAGGATCTTATCTCTAGCCGAGGTTGTCCTACCTTCGACTTTGCTCGCGTTAGGACAAGGTTCTTCTCCTATTCCTAATGGGCTGTGGGGGCACATAAGGGCCACTGTCAGGGTCTCTCCCCCCATCTCATTCATTGTGAACGAGGCCTTCACTCGAGAGAGATCTTATCTTTGATCGAGGTTATCCATGATTGCTCGGGAGAGATCTTATCTCTGGCTGAGGCTGACTCGATCGCTCGGGGAGAGATTTTATCTCTGGCTGAGGTTGACTCGATTGCTCGAGAGAGATCTTATCTCTAGCCGAGGTTTGACACGGTCGCTCGAGAGAGATCTTATCTCTGACCGAGGTTGACTCGATCGCTCGAAAGAGATCGGCTGAGGTTGTCCACGATCGCTCGAAAGAGATCTTATCTCTAGCAGAGGTTGACTCGATTGCTCGGGAGAGATCTTATCTCTGGCCGAGGTTGACTCGCTTGCTTGGGAGAGATCTTATCTCTGGCCGAGGTTATCCATGGTCACTCGGAAGAGATCTTATCTCTAGCCGAGATTGACTCGGTCGCTCGGGAGAGATCTATCTCTGATCGAGGTTGACACAGTCACTTGGAGAGATCTTATCTCTGGCCGAGATTGACTCGGTCGCTCGGGAGAGATCTTATCTCTAGTTGAGGTTTGATACGATCGTTCAAGAGAGATTTTATCTCTGGTCGAGATTGACTCGGTCGCTCGGAAGAGATCTTATCTCTGACCGAGGTTATCCTGCCTTCAACTTTGCTCGCGTTAGGATGAGGTTCTCCTCCTGTTCCTAATGGACTATGGGGGCACATAAGGACCGCTGTCAGGGCCTCTCTCCTATCTCGTCCTTTGTGAATGAGGCCTTCACTCGAGAGAGATCTTATCTCTAGTCGAGGTTGACTCGATCGTTCGAAAGAGATCTTATCTCTGATCGAGGTTGTCCATGGTTGCTCGGGAGAGATCTTATCTCTAATCGAGATTGACTTGGTTGCTCGGGAGAGACCTTATCTTTGATCGAGATTGACTCGCTCGCTCGGAAGAGATCTTATCTCTAACCGAGGTTGTCCACGGTCACTCGGGAGAGATCTTATCTCTAGCTGAGATTAACTTGGTCGCTCGGAAGAGATCTTATCTCTCACTAAGGTTGTCCACGGTCGCTCGAAAGAGATCTTATCTCTGGCTGAGGTTGTCCATGGTCGCTCGGAAGAGATCTTATCTCTAACCGAGGTTGATGGTCTTTGATCTGCTTGTGTTAAGATGAGGTTCTCCTCCTGTTCCTAACACGGTAACTATTGACTGCTTCTTCCCTGTCATCGCATAGTTTTTGCATCCAAAAATAATATTATTGAAAGGAAAGAATTTTATTGAAAAGAAGTTACTGGCAGTGCATCCCTAAATTCTGTATTTCAGGATCGTAGTAGCATTATTCCTCCATATTTCTTTAGGCGATAAGCTTCGGACCGGATGACCTCCTCCATCTCATGCTGGCCTCTGTAATTTGGAGCATGCTTCTCTTGACTTTGATGTCAGGAGATAATGGATCGCCGATGTACCAAGCTCCTCCCAGGGGTAATGTTGATGATGCCATAAGGTGGCCGACCTCCTTGCAGTTTCTGGCTATGGTAGCAGCCTTGGCCGATCTTCTCCTGCTTCAGACTAGCATCGGAGGAATTTACCCAGTCGCTCCTTTCTGATGAGCTCCTCAATTTCGTCTCGAAGCTAGATGCATTCTTCAGTGTCGTGGTCGTGGCCGCGATGGTAGGGACAGTACTTGCTTCGATCGTGTTTGTTTAGGAGAGACCGTAATCCTTCTGGTCTTGGCAGCTGGTTCTTAACTTTGGCGAGAATTTGAGTTCGAAGAGCGTCGAGGGGGGCGCAGTTGCGGAACCTTTTGGAAGGACAACTTTTTTGCACCCTTCTATCGGGGCTTCCTTGGTGGCGAGCTCAAAAAGTTCGGGCCTTGCTTGTGCTGGGGAGGTCGTAAGCACGGCCGAACTTCATTCCGTCCCCTTATGAAACCTGCGGGAGAACTTCATGCCCCTTTGTTCGGACTTTCATGACAATGAGCTCGAGGGAGGTTTGGTTCCGCTTGCGTCGAGCTTCATTCCGCTTTAGGGGAGCTCGGCTTTGCTTGCCCAAACTTCATTCCGCTTTTTCGCGAAATCTTTCACGGGAGAACTTCATGCTTCTTTGTCCGAACTTTCTTGACGACGAGCTCGAGGGGGAGCTCGGCTTTGCTTGTCCGAACTTCATTCCACCTCCTGTGAATTCTTTGTAGGAAATTTCGTTGAAGACATACTCGAGAGGGAGTTCGGCCTTGCTTGCGCTGGGGTGGTCGTAAGCACGGCCGAACTTCATTCCACCTCCTGTGAAATCTTCATGGGGGATTTTCCTGATGACATACTCGAGGGGGGGTTTAGCCTCACCTGCGCCGAACTTTATTCTGATGATGAGCTTCGAGGGGGAGTTCGGCCTTGCTTCCGCCGAACTTCATTCCGATGATGAGCTTTGAGGGGGAGTTCGGCCTTGCTTACGCCGAAGTTCATTCCGATGATGAGCTTTGAGGGGGAGTTCGGTCTTGCATCCGTCGAACTTCATTCCGATGATGAGCTTCGAGGGAAGTTCGGCCTTGCTTGCACCGAAGTTCATTCTGCCCTCCTTGTGAAACCTTCTGCGGAAGAACTTCTATCCTTCATTTCTCCTTCCTAAGGGCGATTGGTATGCCCAAATGCTCTTTCTTAAGGTCGATTCCTCGTGTCCTCATGATGGATTTGCTAGCAAAGTCTCCGCCAAAGATTGTCGCACAGTCTGTATCATCTCGGTGGAGCCATAAACCCGTCCGACAGGTTGAACTGCTCCACATCCATGGTGGCTTTGTGTGGAACCTGGGCTGTCGGGACTGAAATGGGAGCAGATGGACATGGCGTGCAGGCCGCTGATCGCCAAGTCGAAGCTCTCCTGGGAGGCATTTTCTCTTCGAAAAAAAACTCTAATGAGAAAGAAAAGAGATCTTCGGAGAGGGAAGAGAGAAATCGGTGCTGAGCACTTCTTTAAGAATAAGAAAACCTCGAAGGTTTGGACTCTCCTTCTAGCGCCAATCTGTTGACGCAAAAATTGGTCGTCGCTGGAATTGGCTGGAGCAAAGGTGGACGAGATCGCCGCCAGGGATCTGCAAAATAAAGTTCCATCCGGAGTCGATGGAGGATGGCTCCGGCAGGACCCTCCGACGATCAAGTCAGCTTTGACCAACAGGAATGGAGTGCTCGGGAATGAGTTCCACTGAGCTTAGAGAAGAAGAGGAGAGCTTAGATATCAGAGATTCGAGGTTAGAGTTAGCATATTTGGAGGGTCCTTTTTATATGCCGAGCTTGATTGATGTTGGTGGCCATATCATCCGACCGTGGGCCGCTTGGGGTCGCATGGAGTTCGGTATGGAGGGAAAGGCGTCGTCAGGCGGATAGTGACGACCATGCTGATGGGTCGTGGGCCACATGGGGCTGATTATGAAGAGAGTGATGTCGCCAGTGGTGGTGGCCATATCGTCCGATCACGTCATCTATGGCAGACTGATGGCGATAGTTTGTCCAGATTTGATAGCCGTGGCTCTGAGAAAGTGGCATTGATCGGTGGACTTTGGCATATATCGATTTCAGGAGAGTTCGGCCAAGGAGAAGCTCGAAAGGAGTTCGGTCAGAGAAGTGCGGAGGGAGTTCGACTTTCACGGACGCCTGGCTAGAGGAGTGCGGCTAAGGCTCGATCGCTGGGAAGTTCGGAAGGAGCTCGGCCGTCGAGGAGTCTGATTGGAGAGGGCTCGAAGGGAGTTCGGCTCTTGCGGGAGTCCGACTGAAGCTCGGCGGTTGAGAAGTTCGGCTAAAGTTCGATCGCTGGAGAGTTCCGAAGAAGCTCGATCGCTAAGCAGTTCGGTCGGCTGTAGGAGTTCGGCTAAAGCCCCTCCGCTGAAGCTCTTCCGTGGCTACCGACCGCTTCAGGCTGAGCACCAAATTAGACTTCGACGGGAGCGGGATTTATCTCCAACAGATGTGAATGGAGGTAACAGTGAACGTGCACTGTTAGCCCTTTTTGATTTCTTACCGATCGGTGATATTGTCGGCTATTCCTTATTCTGCCGTCATCAGCCGCCGCTATTGATCTTCCAACTATGGAGCCACATCGGACGTTCCTTATTCCTTGCTCCGCCACCATCGACCACCGCTATTATTCCTCCAACTGTAGAGCCATGCCTCGCTGGAGCATGAATGACTAGCCACTAGCCCATTCCTATTTCGATCAGGAAAAAAGAAGAAAAGAAAAGAAAGAAAAAAAGAAAGAAAAGAAAAAAAGAAAGAAAAAAGAAGAAGAAGAAGAGAGAGTCTCTTTTCTCTTTATTTTTTTATTTAATTTATTTTTTATTTTATTATTTTATTATAACTTTGAGCAGAAGGCAAGAAAGGATAAAGAAGGGACAGTGGTGGCATCGAAGTGGTGGTATCGATAGGGATGTCGGAGGGGGTGATCAGAATCGATGTTTGCTAAAAAAGAAGAAGAGCGGTGGTGGGGCGGCAGAGTAAGTAGGGCAGCACCGATAGACGTGAAGAAGATATAAAAATAAGAGAAGGGGCGGGGGTGAGATTGAGATCAATGTTTGCTGAGAGAGAAGGAGAGCCATGGTGGAGGGGTGGGGTGGCACCAGCAGATACGGAGAAGATATGAGAATAAAAAAGAAGAAGAAAAAATAAAATAAAATACTATTTTATAAAATAATAAAAAAATATAATATATATAATGAATAAAATAAAATATTAAAAAAATTAAAAAAATATTTATTATTAAAAAAATTAATAATTATAAACCATAATTATTCATTCCGTGCATCGCATGGATTTTTGACTAGTTTGACTCTATAGTAAATAGATTTTAAATTTTTATATAATATCAAAAAATTAAAATAATATCTTTTAATTAATTTTTTTAGGATAAGATTTTGTGTTGCTATAAATTTTTTTTTTTTAAAAAAAAATAGTGTGGCTAAATGGTTCCAAATAAGGGATGGATGTGATGCAACAATATCTGCCCCGCATGATCCGTTCTCAATCCAAAACAAGATATCGTGCGCACTGCCTATTTGCCAATTTGGATGTAACCATCCTTCGTGAAATGGATGAAATAGGCTTTACTTCTTGTTTATACGCCCAAATTCTTCCTACAATTTTTGAGAGAACTGGTGGTCGGTTACAGCATATGGTAGTTCCAATTAGTTTAACTTTCTTCGTCATATTCTTGAAAACGCCAGCCGATATGAATCATAAGAATTTCAGGGACCATAAGTTGAGTTGGTCTTTCTTGCGGTCCTTAAACAACCACATCCATGACTAAATTATTTGTCCCTCGAGAACTTGAAAGGTCATGGTTCAAAAGAGTATGAAAAAGGGGGGAAAGAATATTTTTTCTAAGCCTGGTTGGAGTGAATGCAGATACCAATTCCTTACACCATCTAATATTGGCAAAAAATCAATGGTGCCATCCACGGCACCGCTGCGGACGGAATAACAGCAACCTCGACACCGCCGCATTAAAAAATATTATATATATATATATACACACACACACACGAAGGTCACATCATTCTGGTATAAAAATTGTTATAAAATTAGAATATAAAAAATCCCACGAAATCAACACCGCGAGGCATGTCACATCCTATATCTCTAGATTTAGTCTCTGAAATGCTCCACCGCATAAAATGCAATTCATTCTGTCGTCCTATTCACCTCCTATAAATATATTGGACCGAGATCATAACTAAAAGATGAAGAGCAGTTCAGATATCATGGAAGAGCGGATGGGCTTCTAACTGCTTTATGTTGTCCTGAATCTATTTAATGATGGTGGCAGAATCTCCTTTAATGAAAATCATCTCCGTTTGTAGCTCTTGTCTGGTATTATCTCCGATGGCATGAAGTTCAGCTCTCGGGAGAGAAGGCTCAAAAAGATAAGAGCCCTCACCACCAGCAATCTAGCATCCAGGCTCTGTATTACAAAGCTCAAATCATGCCTATCATTTCTAACACTGCTATCAAAATTTATTTTGACAAACCCCGAAGATGGAGCTCCCAGGAAATGAAAATAACCCTTCAAGTCGCTATAGGAGTAGCATAAGAGTCTCAAGGATCAAAGGCATCAAGAGGTAGGCTAGTAACATCAAAAAGGCTATACTGTGCAACCAAGTAGATGGCTCTCTCCAGCATCCAGTGTGCAGGCACCACCTTGCCTTGGAAAGCCAAGCTATTCCTGAAAAATCAGATCTGGTAGGTGATATAAACCATTCTATCCCTCAGGTAGAGATCATTCTCTTAGCCATACTCTGACAGATCACGCTCAAAAAGGACTCCAGCCATGGGCCACTACTCACCTTCCAAGGTTGGCCACTCATCCTCCTCCAAATTATGCAGTCTCGTCCTCAGACAATGTAGAATGGCATGCTCCATTATCTCATCTTCCAACTTGCAAATCGAACACGAAGCTAGAAGCTCCATACCCATGTCCCTAAGAAGCATGAGCATCGAAAGCCAGTCCTATGCAAGCTTACAGAAAAAAAAGCCTTACTCTAGGGTGGATGGTCATTCTCAAAATCCAAACAGCCTCCATTCTTCTATCCATCATTGGCCTGCACATCTTGAACAGGTTCCTCATGGAAACCTTAGGACAATATGATCGGCTCCACATCCTCAAATCATAGCTGTGATAAATCGAAATTGGAGTGAAAAAGATCTAATTAGTGAGCAAACCACGAAAGAAGCAAGTGATATCTTGAGCTCTAGCCCCTACCATCGATAATGAATAGGTCACAAACATGCAAATGATCACCACCTCATTACTGATGTAGGTCGGCCAACGAAAAAGAGGCAAGCAAGAAATCCAAGCATCCTGATTCATATTCATCGAAGTTCCATCCCTAATCAACCATTTGACCAATGCCAAAACTGCTAACCTGCGAGCACCAATCTTCTTTCAGATGAAAGAGCAATCGTAGGTAGCCTGGATCTAGAACCCCTGACTCCAGGCCCTATACCGAGTCCTCATCATCTTGCTCTAAAAGCAATCAGGTTGGATAAGAAGTCTAGCAACCATAGCCTCCCTCTTAACCAATAGGGACTAAATCCCAAGGCTCTTGTCCTTTATAGGCTGGCAGGCCGCCTCTCAAAACAATAGGTGAATCCCACGTCTACCGTGCCCCGAGTCCTACAGGAAGTTCTAGAACTGTTGCTCCAGCTTTCTAAGATAGAAACTTGGTACAATCATTTTTGTCAAGAGGTATACCAGGATGGAGCTGAGTACCAATCTCATAAAAATCATCCATCCATCATGGAGAGGGTATTGGTTTGCCATCCCTTAAAGCGATCCTGAATCTGCTACTCCATGGGCCTATGGTGGCTTTCCAGAGTCATGATAGAAACATCCGGATAGGTCAAGACCCTAGTCTGCTCCTGGATCTCCAAGCTTCACTTGGGTCTTTATCCTAGGGCTGAAGATGACCACAGACTTCTGCAGATTCACAAGCTAACTAGAGATCCAATAGTAAGCCTCAACAATAAATGCAAAGCATCTCGCATTCTGGACTAAGGCATATCTAATAAGAAGGCAGTCATCGGCAAAAAGAAGGTGCGAAAGTGGCTGAGCCCTAAGGGTAGACCAATAGGTCTTCAGCACCAATCCATGAATCATCACTATTAATGCCTGAGATAGAGCATCAGTTTACAAAATAAATAAGTAAGAGGGAGAGGGCAATCTTGGCGAAGCCCGACTATCAAGTGAAAAAACTCCGTTGAGGCACCATAAATCAAAATAGCAAAACTTGAGGTCTTCGTACAATCCATGATCCAATTGATCCATCTCTCCTCGAAGCTAAACTCCCATAGCGAGTGTCAAAGAAAGTGCCAGCTCATTCGATCATATATCCACTCTACATCCAGCTTGATCGCCATGAGGCTTCGACGAACTAGTGTTCGCCGAAGATCATGTATAAACTCTTAGGCAAGTAAAATATTCTCGATGATGCAACTGCCACTAACAAAAGCACCATCCTCCGAACAAATCAGACCAGGCATAATTGGCGTCAATTGTCTGACCAAGACTCTAACACACACCTTATTGAGAGTGGTATAGAGATCGATCAGTTTGAAGTGCTTCGGAGTTGATGCATCAAATTGCTTCAAAATGAGGATGATCATCATCTTCTTCCACTCCTCCAGAATGTCCTTGTACTTGAAAACCATTTGCACCGCCTCCACCACCTCTTCTTTGATAATAGGCTAAACCGATAGAAGAAAAAATGGGGAGACCCATTCAACCCAGGGCTTTATCCTCCTTAAGAGACCAAAAGGCCCCATGCACCTCCTTGGCAGACACCGGATGAGTCAAGACTTCATCTCCTACTCAAAGACAGATCAAAGGTTGGGCCCATTGGAAGGAAATGTCCCCATCCAAGGATGCTATCCAATAAGACCTAAAGAACTGAAAGATCTATCTTGTGATCTCCTCATTGTCATTAATAACTCTGCCATCGCTCTTCCTTAGTTGCCTAATGCGATTGGCGGACCTCCGAATCATAGTGGACTGATAAAAGAACTTGGTATTTCGATCGTTCTCTCTAATCTACTAAATCCTAGACTTATGCCTCCATAGCGTCTCCTATTGTCTCAGTAAGGAATGGTGCATCGAGAGCTTGTGACGAAGCTCCCTCAAGTCAGGCTCCTGAAAGCCCTTCTCTTGATCCTCTCTCAACTATAGCTCTACGATGTCCACCTCCACCCTTTCGATCATTCTGAAGATGTCACCAATCTCAAAATGGTTCCACCGATAGAGTCTATTTCTTGGCTAACTCTAACCTCTGAGTCATCCAATACCTCACATTCCCATAGATCGGCATCCTCCACACCTCTCAAATCAAATCCTATGATCTTCGGGTCACCCGCTAAAACATCATTCACTATTCATTTCATGTAATTCTTTATTTAATTAAGGAAGGCTTTTCTTTTCATCCAAGAACTCATTTGGTTCGTCGAAGTAGAAGGAGAGTGGTAGTTTATAAGAAGTGAAAAAAGTCTTCTTATTTGATTGAAATTTTAAGAGAAGAAAGAATAGAAAAGGCTCTTTCTACAAGAAGATGAAAAGTAGAAATCCATAGAGGATGTAGATTTGGAAACTTTTCATGGGATAAAAATTTATGATTATTTTTTTTAAAAAAATATCCTTTTATTATCAATGGGTGCAAATCTATAAAATATAAATGGATGATTAAGATAAAATATTGAATAGTGATGTATACAAGATCTTCATTTTTTTTCTTCTTACAAAAATTCTAGGAAAAATTTCAAGAGTCGGTGGATAGCATTTCCATCCTAATCCAGATCTCAAGCCTTCTTCTCTCTTCTTTCTTTCCCTACTATTTTTTTTTTATTTTTTCTTTAATTTTAATGCCTCTCAAGTTCAACTGTGGCTGAACATATATGGATGGGAATCTTAGTTTTTATACTGCTATCTCCTATCTTTTATCAATTTTTGGTTAAAAAAATAGCATCCGACAAACCGTTTGGTTCTCATTTTAATGTAATATGAGCACCCATATGATTTAATAATATTATTTAAATTTTTTTTTATCAATTAACGTGCTTTGCCTAGTTAACACCAGGACCTTTCAACCGGACAAAAACAGCTATAAACTCAAATACGGAGGCTGTTTTGGTTCTGCCCAAGGTCAACAAATAATAATAAAAAAAAATATTTATATAAATATAATATTTTTATTAATATTAATATAATATTTATATTAATATATTAATATTATATTAATATATATTAGTATTATATTATTATTATAAATTATTATAATCTAAATATTATAATATATTAATATTAATATTATTATAATATTATTATTTATATAAAATTTAAAAGCAAAAATATATACTTTTATATCATATAATGAATATTTTACATAATTTTTTTTAAAAAAATAAATATAAATTATTCTAAAATAAATTATTTTTTATAATTAATCAAACATGTCAAAATTATATTTTTAAAAAATAACTTCTCAAAAAATAATTTTTTAAAAAATTATTACTAGAGAGAAAAGGTTCTTTCCCATGAAACAAATAAGTTCTAAAAGAAAATATGCAAGGAAGAGTTGAGATATTTTGATGCTTCAACACAAAACAGACCAAAAAGGTTGACCCCGATTTAAAATGCAACCGAGTCGCAGGTTGCTAAGAACAAATGCAACAAAAATAGCACATCGCAGGATGGTCTCAATTGCATATAACCATGGCAGCTCTCCTCTCTGGCACTTAAAAAAATATCGATGTTCAGTGTGAGTGTAAATGCCGAAACGGTGCTTCGGAGAAGTAATACTTCTTGAGCGTGGCCAGAGTAGTTGCCAACACAATGATTCTGCAACTTTAATAACCAAAACAAACTCATCGAAACACCGCCCAGCAACTTCTTTAGTTCACCCATCAAGAATAGAAACAAGAATGCATCTCCTCATACAAACAAGCATTGTTCATGAATACTACAGAGTTTATACATAGCATCCTTGAATCCAAATCAAAGTATGCTAGGCTAACAAGAGAATTCCAAGCAAAAAGTGAAACAACGAAAGAAATGTTCCAAGGAATCATGAAAATAAAGCAAAGATGTCAATGAGCACAGACTGGAAGCAGTTGCAGCTTCTTTTTCCTCCAAAATCACCAAGTGCTTCATTACATTTCAGCCGAGAATTGAATGCACAAATATTTTCAGGTATCTCATAACCTCAAAGCTATGTTTGTTCACAAATCACAGCTATGATCAGGGAAAACTTTTACATTTCAGATAAGAATCAACGGGGTCCTTGTACAAATGCTGTCTTCATGGCCCTCTTTTGTCCAGCTGACATCAAATTAACCTCTTCTGTACAGTCACTGACAACTAAATCTCTTTTCTTTTGAATTTCTCATATATGCTAACCTTTATATCTACAACAATGTGGGAATGCAGCTCTCAGCTACAGATCACAGAAACAATGTCGCCACTTGCAATTAGTCTTGTATCTTCCTTCTAGGATCTGCCAAAGATTAAACAACTTCATCTCCCACGAGACTTGCAACGCAACTTTCATTCAAGTCACCACATAAGACCAAAGTGTCAAGAGGTGATGAGCTATTGACATTAAGCCACTTGGTCAGGCTCAAAAAACCCCTCTTTATAGAAACCAAACTTCCTTTGGCCTAACATGCTTTCGTAGATTTGCTTTTTATGAAGGAGAATAAAGCAAATCAGAAAAAAGAACCTGTAATAGATGAGAGCACCTCACAAAATCCCATTCAGCACTCGCTGGTAGTAATCGTACTGTCGTGTCCTCCATGCATCTAAGCTGCTACTTATCAAGGAGAGCACCAACGAGACACATTGCTGCTTGGAATCATCAGAAATTGCAGTGAGTTTGTTTCTGGATACTTGTAACATATATTTTGTTATCTTAATGAAGCTGGGTGGAGATTTCCCTTGGTTTTTTCAGAAAAAGGAAAGAACAAAAGAAATTTTCTGGATGCTGAAACAAAAAGGTAAACATGAAAAATTAGGTAAACGAACCTCTTCTGTAAGGCTCAAATGAAACCGTTTCCTCAAGTTCTGCATAGTTCGGGGACCACCTTTAAAGCAGGGGAAGCCAGATTCCTGAAATTAACAGTTGATGCATAGGAAGTAAGCTCTCTAACATTATATTCACAGAATTAGTTCAGTCATTGTATAAACAACTCATGGGGTGTCATGTCCAAGTATCCAGAAATTTTGGTATTCCAGAATTCTCAAAGACCAAATGCAGCTAACAGATGACATTTACATGTTCTTTTTTTGGATTGTGCAGATAAGAAAAGAATTTTTGGGATTCATAGGCAAGGAAAGAGGGGTCTTCGATGAATTTCAGATGCCAAAGATATTTGACAAGTTGGGAAAATGACTTTCTCTTGAAAATCATGTTCATTTTCCTTCAGTTTTTCTTATGCCACCTAATGATGCAGAAGGAGAAACACAATAATGGTGAAGTGCTTGTGACGATTTTCCTATATATTATGGCAACCAGAAGAACAACTTCTTGAGTCACAACTCCTTGCTCATTTGGGTCAGAGAAAATGTTGGGTCTTGGTTCTCAAAGAGGAAGTTAAACCATGAGCATTGAGAAATTGACCAGATGGTATAGGACTTTCTTGGTCTGGGAAGTAGGAAGAGCAAGATAGGACAGTTGAGGAAGCCACCAGAGGAAGCATGTGTTGCCCCATTACAAGTTGGGAAGCAACATTCTGGCAGCTTCAGTGGCTCTTAATCTTTGAACAGCCAATATCATATCGGATGGGGGGAGGGACAGAAGGAGGGAGGGGGAGAGAGAGAAAAAGGGAGGCCAGCAAAATATCAAGGGTGATCAACAGGTCTCTCCGCCTAATTTGAAGAAATGTATGGGAAAGAGGTTTTCTTAATGAGGAAGTTTCTTGATAACATGGCTTGGGTGTGAGGCAGGGATTACTAGAAAGTGTTGCCGCATGAGCTGGAAGGTGAATACAAAGGGCCAAAAGACTAACCGGCAACGTTCACTAAACCAGTACCAGAGATCGTACCGGCCAACAACTGGTTCAGTATGGTAAGGATCTGTATCATACCATTTTAGGGAATAACAAGGAAAGGGAGGGGGAGAGGAAGGAGAGAGGAAAAGGAGGCTTGAGCCATCATCATTGTTTCGGCAGGGGAGAGGGAAGAGAGCAGGAGGGACAAGGAGAGGGAGGGAGGAGGAGAGCCATCATCATCATTGTCATCAAGAGGGAGAGAGTGAGGAGAGAGACTCATCTAGCTGGTCTAGTCATTGTCATATGGTATTGTTGTCGAACTAGTGAAGGATAGATGGCTTCGAGGATTAGGGTTTTGAAAGAAGGGGTGAAGTGAAGCAAAGGTGAACGAAAAGGGATGATCGGGCGAGCTTTATATTCTGAACCAAAGCCTTGAACCATGCCGGTAACCAACCACTTCATTTCAATACACCCCAAAATGGTTGGTTCTGCACAATTTGGCTAAACTTGCTGACAGGCAATTAGAAATTGGAAGTTTGAGGTGAGATATGAGATCTCAAATCTAAGTCATCAGAGAGAAAGAGAGAGAGTTGACTTGATTTCTGGATGAGCTAGGTTAACGTACAGCTTTGAACTGGACAAGCAGGGTTGGAAAAGGAAGAGGAGAGCAAGTTTTAGTTAATTTCTTTATATGAGTCTTTTACTTATGACACATGGGCAAAAATGCCATTATACATACAAAAACCAAAGATTGGCTGCTTAGGCACTGGTAAGCAAAATCAGGATAGGATAGGACAAAATGTTTTTTTTTTTAAAAAAAAGATCATTCATTGCTAGGTTAATCCATGACCGAGAAAGTATAGGGGTTTTCATAATAATCCAAAAAATCAAGAGGTCATTAAAATACTATTTGTTCAGGCACACCATGATGTATGTGTATACTCTCAAACCCACATACTCTGATACATGTGGATAAAACAATAGCATATACCAATATTTCATACCAAACACTGATACAATTAGTCCATTTATCATTACAAAGTTCCTGATGAACCCAATCACATAGTGATGAGGTTACACAAATATTTAAAGATTTCTTGAGAAAAATCAAATTACAAACAAATATAATTAGAAAGAACCAGGTAACTATATGGCAAAAAAAATCTCCAACTTAACATTTAAAAGTAGGGTTTTCATATGTGAAGACTGGCTAAACCAAGGATTCATATATTGGTGCACACTAGCATGTATTGGATTGTACTAATAAGATACTGGCATCAATAACCATACTCCCTCGTATAGGTACCGTACCAACACGTGCAATACCAAGTTTTTGCTGTACTAGCATGTTGAGGTGTACCATATGTCGGCATGCTGTTCTACGATACTTGTAAGGTATCGATATGGGTATTGATACTAGTACATGAAACCTTGGGTTAAACAAACATATTCATGAATGTGAACCAATCACTAAATATGTACCAGTAAATCACAACTATGAACTAAATGCAGTAAAAGAGATGTATATTCTGAATATTCAAATCAGAATTAAAGGTGATGCATCAATAGCAACTTTGCATTACCTGCAGCATTTCAACAAGAAGTATGATGCGCTCCGCATGCTTGCGACATGTAAGAAAACCTTGAATGCATAGCACCTGCACAAACCAAATTATTGAATTCATTTGAAGTTGAATTTATGATTACAACAAAAAGGTCAATGTTGATCACATACCTTGAAGTAGTCAAAGAATTCGCTAGGAGTTCCTTCTGCATCAGAATCCATCACCTAGCAGCAAAAGATCCCATAAGATGTCAAGTAAGAAGGCAACTGTTAGACGACAATAGTTACCAAACACAATCCTAAGAATAAATGCTGCAAAAGTTGGTATCTGACCTCAAGAAGCTCTCGAGTCAACTTAAATGGGGCGCTCTCAAAATTTACACCCCCAGGAGAATTAGATAGCATGAAACCAAAATCGATATGAATGATATGTCCTTCTTCATCCATTAAAAGATTTCCATTGTGTCGATCCTTAACCTATACAACCACAAAAATAAGCTTTAATTATCCAACACCATGCAATTGCAGGAGATCGAGAATACCAACTTCAGAGTGGCAAGAGGAAAGCAATGAGAACTGAAATTCACAGACTGGTACAAGGAAATCAATGACTAGTGGAAGATCATTGATGGTGGCAAAGAGAAAGCACTTTTTTCATGAGCGATTGCACTCTTTTTTTAATGAAAGATGCAAGTAATATAATATGCTAGCAATATGATAGGAATGATGCTTTTCTTATTATGCATTTAAAACTATAAAGAAGTTCTAAATCATCATTTATGAAAGAACTAACAAAGCAACAAGCAGAATAAATTCTATCTGAACCAGAAACATTATTAAAGAAAATAAGTATGAAGTATATGGAGGACAGGTCTAGCATTGTGCAATAGCCACATGCATGCAGTTATAGGGAATTAACACTACTCGATTGCAGGACACCAACACCCATTTTAGCACAAGCTGATGATGCTTATTCCAATCGCATATTACCTTGAAGCTCCAATTATGCAACGGCTAACAATGCAGGATCACATGAAGTTAACAGACCAAAATCAAGATGAAACAATATTATTCATATATACACAGACTTTATCGAGGATAGAGAGGAATAATATTGCATTATGCTAACTGTGATCAATAACCAACATTTGTACACTACAGATAACCAGCACCACACTTAACAATAAATTGCTTTATTTCACAATACAACGATGAATAATTTAAAACACAAGGTAGACTAGGATCTAGTCGACTGGATTTTCAAGTCAGATCCGGACAGGTGAAATTGGAAGATAGGGTTCAGACATTGATGATCCATGCCATTGGATGTGATCTACTACTTTTAAACTATTTACCGACCAAAAATCATGTAATTTGGAGACCCCCGGCCCATGCATCAAGTGGTCAAAGCAACCAGCTAAAATGCTTATTTTTTACCATATCATGCATATGTTATGGATCTCCAAATCACATGATTTTTGGCCCAGAAGCAATTTAAGAGATATCAGATCGCATCCAATTACCTAGATCGTCTTTGTCAGACCCTCATCTTCTGATTCACCCGACCAGACCCGACTTGAAATTCAGATGAACAGATCCTAGTCCACCTCTTTAAAACACACCATAATCCATACACGGAAGTTTGCTATATAAAACTGAATCATGTATGGTGTCAGATTTTATGAAAAAGTCTACAATATGCATTAAAACAGGATGGGTGGAGTAGGGTACCCAAAAAAAAAGTCGTATAGTCATAGTAATAAGAAGGCAACCAATCTCAATATAAATTGTCTGCACCAAATATATAGCATGTGTGGAGTAGGGAATGAAATAATGAAGCAGAAAAATGGGACAACAAGGTAACCAATCTGAATGTGTATATTTCACACAAATAGAATTGCTAAGAATTGACAAAAACGCCGGTACCTAAATTTCATCCATAGGGTCCCCAAAAAAACAGCATCAATAAAAACACAAAAAAAGGGTAGGACAGAATGAGCATCAAAGAGGGATTGCACAAGGTTTACAATATCATTGTGCATCATATTGTCTTTTTTCCCCTCACCAGTTGATATTTCAATGTCAAAGTATAGCACCACTCTTCGCTTTGCCAATTAAAACCACTTTCTGCACATATATATGGGTCATTACAGCTTTCTCCTCTCTTCTTTAGTGTACTACTGTACTACAAACTCTCTCTTGCTCTCTCACTCTCTCATGTGTGTGTCTCTCATTCTTTCGCATTGCTTGCTTGAGGAACCTCCTCTCCTGAGAGGAAAGTAAAACTTAAATCTGGTAAGCGGAAGCCTTTTGTTTGCTGCCAGAGAGCTAAACTCTCACTTTCCAACATTTATGAGTTTCATTTATATGCCATATTAAGTTTAGCTTAAAATGGTTGAGACTACATAAATAAAGAACTTTTCTAAAACTAAATACTCCACAATGTTGTCCAATAACTTTTCTTGACTTCCTTCTATTCTTTTTCTAGGTTTTCAAGTTTTTCCCCCCTGACTTTTTGACTGAAAACTCTGAATCTTTTATTGGTGCACAGGCTAAGCAGTTCATTTTAACAAATATAAAAACATAGACAAAGCAGGACCAGAAAATTGTGAATTCTTAAAATAACCATACTGCTTCTGAACCAGAAATCAAGCAACCAAAAAGAGGAATGATAGTAATACCTGAAGAAGGTAACATAATATGGAATATCCGGCCATGCTCTCCACGAAATTTCTCTGTAAGGACCATCAGGCATCAATTCATCGACATCACATATCATTCTCATTTGATAAATGAACAAAAATCAAAACTAATGATTGATTGGAGGAAGCGACGACAGGCAATCAATCAAATGACAAGAATATAAAAGAGATTATCCCAATCTACAATTACTGCAAGCTCAACAGGATGCCGACAATAGCACCTGACACTGGAACAAACTACATAAGAAATATCCCTTCAAGTTAATTAAATGAAATCTTTGTAATGTTCGTCCAGATCATACCACTCGGGATTCATAATCATGTAAAGGTTCGCCAAATAAAAATGTTTTCTATGACCGATCAGACCCCTCCATTATTAACCAAAATTATACAATAATATGTAGTCCACACACCATAACTTAGCATTCCCATAAAATTTCACAATCTGGATGCAGAGCATAATTGTTACACCTGAACTCATGCTTAAGCCAATCCACCTCCCCTCAACCGAGAAATACTTCAGGAAAAAAAACTATTCATAAGAAGGTGAAAGGAAAGCAAGGTTGTCACTTACTCATTTAGAACCAATTTTCCCACTTAGCTCTTATTCCATACCCTCCAACCAAACAAATGCACTGGGTTATTCCAGAAGTCGATCATAAACTGTAGTAAGAACTAAGAACTATGCAGACAAAGAGAGTGTCCCAGGGAGTAGGGTTCCAGATAGACTATCCAATTTTAGCTTTCCTACAAGCTGGACTGTAAGGTGCTCGATAATATACTCATTTTGTGCGCACACAGAAAAGTAACACTAGGATGCCTAATATTTCTGAAAAGAAAGTTAGTTAGAGTTTTCGGTCCATGAAGGATGGAAGGTGCGATATCATAACAAAACGGAAACAGGGTAAATGTGAGAACAACTTTATAACTTTCTTTCTGAAGGTGTTTAAAACTCCTTAAAAGAAAACCATTAATGATTCTCCAATTCAGATTTTAAACATCCTCATCCGATCTATCTGTTGTATACATAATCTTGGCAGCTTGGTTCACCTATCATCCCAAGTCCTATGCACAAAACAAGCTGGAAATCTGTTGCTCTATAAGATTGTTATTGTGCTTGCCCTCCATGTCATATGGGAAGAGTTAATGTCCTCAGACAACACCCAATATCATATTTCTATTTTATTTGTGAAATTCTTTTCATTGAGTCTCTAAATTTTCATAAGGGTTCTGTTCATGAATATGTCATGATATGAACCCAAAATTTAGATCCTCACAATTGACAAATACTCTAAACGATTCATTACAAACAATTTATTGGTTGCTTCCTGAATGAGTTTGAGTCCAACAATTCTATTAAAATGTTTCTCATATTCTTTTTCATGATTTTGAATTGCTTCCTTCTAATCTCAGTTTTTGTCCAACATCACTGAATGCCTGTAGAAATATCTTAATGCAAATGGATCAAATATTACTAATAACTTTCCTTGCCTTATGAAAACCTCACACACGTTGAGAAATTTGACCATCACTTCCCATCCAACTGTAGAATTTGGACGCAGACTATATTTAAGTTTTCTTGGCCTTGTTGGTTCAGGGCTCTGATTTTCTTCCATATGCAGTACCTTTTCCTAAAAGCATATCACCAGAAATTTTGTTGAGAAGATTTAAAGCAGTTAAAGGGCAGGATGACATAATCCTTATCTCCCAAAAAGATAAACATAGATTCCCCTAACTTGTTAAAAAAATAAAGTAACATTGAAGGCTCCCAAACAGCAAACAAAACCTATGCACAAAGCCGAAATGAACTCCCCACTGGAAGACTGAACAACTAGCATCATTATACTAACTTCCAGCTTCTAACTCAAGTCATTATTAGCTGGATCAAAGAAACTAATTTATTGTATCAATTTCATATAGTTTAGATGCCCAAAGTCAAACAGAGAGAAAGTATACGGAGGAAACAACTCGCATATTGCTCAAAAATCAAGCTGGTGCAGAGGAATGGAAGCAATAAAGGAAGCAGGAGCACGGTTCAAAATGGGTTCAGCAACATAATTCAACAAGTCTTGCTTTTAAAATTTTAGTTTACCTTAAAAGAATAAATATGGTTCTACAAAAACGTGATTAAAATTTGCTCCAGGAAAGCCTATAATCTTTGTTAAATCCACCTCTACACAGAAACAAAGTTGCAGTATGCAAATGCCACAGCATTGACAGCACATGGGAACACATTAAACAAAAGAGCACTAAATATGTGCGCAACAAGAATGTCACATGAAAAAAAATATCAATAAATTAACAATTGAATAGATAAATCATGATTTAAGGATATCAGAAGAAAACCCAGTACTCAACTGAGACAAAATTACAAATGATATAGAGGTGTCATTGCATATTATTGACAAATTACCAGCTAGTATAAACATTGTAAATAAGCAACAGATCATGAAATATTGCAGATAAAGGACATGTTGATTTAGAAAATGAGCAATGCACTACAAAATGATCAAGCAACAAATCATCTAAAACAGAATGTACAATAAAGTAGATTACCTGAGCAAGTTTAAAATTTGGAGAATTTTCCTCATATTTGGCGATGAAATAATCACGCAAGCTTGAGATATTAGGAAACCTACTTTTTATGGAATGAATTGAAGCCTACACAAAAGAAGGGAAAAGTAAGATCTTAAGGCAATGATGGACAATAAATATTACAGGAATGAACTTATAAGGTTTAAAGGGAATGAAGAATCACCGTATCAGGAATAGTCTCGATTAGGGCTGTATAAGAAGATGTAACAAGAACCTCATAAGGACGTAACCAAAGCGGTAGGCCAGCTTCTTGGTATATATCTGACAATGAGATTCATAAGAAGCCCTTTTAGTAACTAAATGGTAAGAAGTTATGTAAAGAAATGATACTGAAAAAAGTAGAGCAACCAAATGGTTAGCACACCATTTGCATTGACACTGAGTTTCCAATAATTATTTTTTCCACCTCTCAGTGCATATGTTACTTTCCTTTTTCACCTCATAATCATTTTCATGGTAAACTTTCACTACCCTTTTTTGTCTGACGAATGTTTAAGGTTGCTATAAATGAACTTCGCACACCCATCTTAGGAAAAAAAAAAAAGTTTTACAACACTAAAATGGTCACAAGCATGAGTTTTGAGCATAAACAAGGCAGCATAATCACAAGATATAAAAAAGTAATTTGGTGAAAAATGGAACAACTAAATTAAAAATTAGAATATTCGAATGCTGCATCAACAAAGCATAGAATAATGACAGCCAAACTTGACTTCAATAAGGTTGGAGGCTCAGATTTTGATTAATGACAGGAAACAAAAATTGGTCCCAGGGAGGACCTAAGGTAACCTAAATAGAAGATGAGCAAAAGGTTCTGTGAAAGCTCACAATCACATGAGAAATTGCTGCCATTGCTTACGGAGAAGTGAATAATCAGAATTCATGAAGCTCACCACAACAGCAAGCCAAGCCGCCCTGGCTATAACAACGGTCTGCTTTACACAAGACAACTAATGAACTAGAAAAGGATGCCCAAGATGGGCACAAGATCCATGCTAATATAAAAACTGTATCTCTGAAACATCTTCTACATTTCAGTCACAACAGCGTGCAACTCTGAAAATGTTAAAGATGACATCCTCGTATAATTCAAACTCCAACTGTATGATCAATAGAAAATTCATACTGAAGACATCAGTGTTGATTTTTTTTTTTCTTGTTTGCATCACTACTGTTTTCTGCTATATTTACGAGCAGATAGTTTGGGAAACAAGAAAGGCAGAAACTCATCCATGGACAGTTTTACTTTTTATCAAGTAAAGAATGTTTATCCTTTCCAAAACTGGCCTAAGTCAGAGTATGCGGTGATGAAATTCTCTGTTTCTTGAGGTGACAGTAGAAGGATCATCTTATCTCCAAAATAATAATAATTTCTTACAATCTCTCTGAAAGCTGGCAACTATTGGTTTTCGAAATAAACTTTTTTGTATCAATCTGGAGCAGTAGAATTAGCAATCGATGACCAGCAAACATTTCTCCCATCGGTTAACAAATTAGATTCCGCTGCATCAAAACAGGCATGAAATGTAACAATGAAGACATTCGGACATTTGCGGAGCTAAAATTTAGAGTTTTAAAATAGATGCATAACGTAGTCATCAAAATCCATAGAAGTTCAGCAGAACCCAATTATATGCAGTTAGTAGCAGCTTAATATGAGTACTGATCAAGAGAAGGACAACTGTGTAGATTACTACCATAGAAATGTGAAACAAGTTGCACAGCCAGATGCTCTTGTCTGCAATCATCACCACTCTTCACAATCATCTGTTTATCAGAGAGAAGAACAAGAAACTGCTTAAGGAAACGAAATGAAAAGCAAAAAACTAATTATATGAGCAGACAAATTTGAGCTAAAACTATCAACTGCTATAATCTTTTTTAAAAATTTTTACAATATTGTAAAATATGCATAATTAGATATTAGAAGTTCAACACGTTATTTAGTGCAACATCACATACTCTACTGAATTCAGAAGCAAACAAAACCTCCAAATTTAATCTTTAACTTCAATTGCAACATTAAAAGCTAGAAACTTATTGTGAAGACAAAAGGCATGGTTGTAAAAATCCACAGCAAAAGTTTGTTAGGAGGCAAAAACATCTTCAATACAAGTGAATTTCCTCAAACTAAACAGCAAATTAACAGTGGAAGCATTGGAGATGTAGCCTCAGGAAAATTATCAATAAGATTCTGAAGGCAGAGTGCAACAGTTGATGACATCAGTTAGCATTCACTCTGCCATCAGCAATTATGTGCAGAAATTCTGGTTAAGGCTTCCGCATTTAAGTTGAGCACTTCAAAGATTTTTGGACTAACATCAAAAGTTCCTTCAATCTTGCCATCGGAGACCATGCAAGTACTTGACTCATGCAAAAGAAGGGCAGAAAACACAAGCCACAAAGACCAAAAAACCAGAATGAAGCTTAAGATCATCACAACTTTGCGTGCAATATCATCTAAATAGTTTGCATCAGAACTCCAAAGGTCAAGAGGCGAAGAACACAAGTTATATAAGCTGACAAAATCACAAAAAAAACGTTATGACACTATATCGTATGCAGTGACCAAATTGTAAAATTCACATTTCCTTGCAGAAGTACAAGCATGCCCATATGATGGGTTCTTAGTTTCTCCCTTCATAATCTTATTGGTATTTTGCCTGTCCACTCAGAATAACTAATGTTCATAGCCACATTATAAAAGTTTAGGCAAGAAGCTCACTTACAGAACATAAGTCCCAACCAGGTGATTTCCCATACACTGATGACCTCCGTATCCTTTCCTTCTTTACCTCCCAAAGTTCACCAGACAAAGCATCGGTGGGTTTAGGAATGCCACCATTTGACACCTGTTGGAGATTATGCCTCACTGTTAACTCCATTCACCAGGTACTTCTGAAATGACTAGGTAGTAGATCCAAAAACCTTCACCTCTGGTTTTGCATCCTCAGAATCCTGTCCAGCTCCTTTCAAAGGTAGCCCAGGTGGAGCCTGTCCTTTTGCTGCAGCAGCCTAAAGTAGGAATTCAAATTAATCAGCAAGGACTCAGGTTCCATACAACTGTGCCTGATGGCTTGGACTTCATAACAAATGCATAACTAAAAATGGACAGACGGTCAACATGATAACAGCAATTTTTTGAGGCTGTCTAGAAAACAACAATTATGATGACAACCACCAAAACAACAATGAAAAACTGCCTAGTAGAAGTCTATGGAACTAAATAAGGGAGGAAAAAGTTTTACAGACTGTCAATAAAGTATATGAAATTTTGAAATATCAATGTCAGATTGGTAGTAATGAAAAAGCAGCAAACAAGCAACACTAATCACAACACAATATTAAGGAGCCTTAACTAGTAGCATCAATTACAAAACAAGTCCACAACAAGATGATCCAGCACTTGAACAACATTTGATGATGCATAAACTACTGATCTAATGCCGATTTAATAGCTGCACAGTACAATGTCAATTTCACATTCTGACTTCATATCACATAAAAAATTATAGTTTTTCAAAAATTTAGTTAAAATATAGCATCACATACTCATGCAGCTCCAAGGAGCCTACAAAAGCTAGCAGTGCAAAAATTATTAAACATTTCCAAAACCATGATGAAATACAAAAAAGAGGAAACTATATCTGGTCTGACTGCTATACTACTAAAACTGCAAATATGTAATTATATCTTTCACTTACAGGCCCACCTTTACTTCCTCTATAGCAATGGTGCTTGGAACACGGCGATGGTCTTTTCGACGTGGTGGCTCCTGATCATCCACGTCTTCCATGTTGACCCCAGGAACTGCTGTCAGATTAACACTTATCCATTCCAAGTCGTGATCAACATCCGGTCTTAGCTCACTAGCCAGATATTGCTCATTTACAGCTAGCTGGATGCTGTGTTGATGGTCAGGCCCTTCACTATTCTTTGAGCAGTCTCCACATTGCTTCTCAATAGAAAAACTGACATGGACAAATTTTACTTTGGCCTCCCATAACTGAGCCATTGCTTGGTCAATAGCCTGTGATGTAGACATCAGCATCCTATCTGTAACATTTTGATGCATGTCATACTGCCTCCATAAAGGATATGCCCATGGAGGAGGCTTTGGCAACCGTGCATCTCCATTTGCTAGAGGAATCCCCCCCTTAGAGAGCTTTTGAGCATCAGATGACACTTTTGTGTGACTGGAAAAGAAATATGTAGCATTCATAAAATGTTGAATGTGACCAACTATTTAACTGCATGTTTTTCATTGATCACAGTCACGAGACGCCAAATACTGGTAGAAACAACTTCTATAACTAGATAATTTTAACATAAAGCATGTTTAAGAATACCATAAATTACTTTTTTAATAATAACAATTCAATTTTTTGTTATAAAAAACACACTGTTTCAACAACTGTTTCTTTTTCTTAGAACAAAAGAAGCCAACTGGAATGTGCCCATAACATCTCATATACCTTGGTGTTTCCACTTTTAGAACCTCAACACATATTAGGTAAGGTGCCTTCTCCCTAGAATTCAGAAGAACAGCTTCATCCTCAGGTATATGAACCACCCTGTACATACCCTTTCCCATTGGAAAGCAAACTCCTGTGATGATGCATGAAATGATTAAAAATTGTAGAAAATCAATAGTATTCAATTCATATTGAATTGTATAAACAAGAACTAAACAGACAAGAACCTGAGGTTACGATCACCTAAAGCTGGAAATGGAAGCAAAGCTAGCAATAATATCCAGTATTTACCTATTCTGATGAAATTAAAATATGACTACAGCATCCCCTCCTCTATTCTCTCTCTAAAGAAGAAACACAAACATATTTCTTGAACGATGTGGTTTAGGATCAACCCGAATTGCCTACAATGATGAATTGAAGAACCTGAAAATTGAAAAATAGGGGTTTAGGTCCAGAAGATTCCCTACTGACCTATTACAGAAACCAGGGGGGAAAGGTGTCTTTTGGCTATTGTAGAATTCAAGGTCAAAAAATACCTATTGTAGGTTTTTAAAATTTAGATGAGATAACAGTCCAAAGGATAAACTTCTAAAGAACGCTTGTCAATTGGTGGTGGTCTATAGTAATCCTATATCAGCAATTTGGATCACGTACTTTAGATCGACGTATAAAACAAAAGTGTGGTGAGGTTTAGATCAGGGAAGACAAAGATCAAAGATAATAGAAGAGAATTCAAGAACAGAGCACTGGGGAATGGGGAGATAAAAAGGGCAAAACTTGACCTCAAGAACTCCTTAGTTGTTCCTTTCAAAGTAGATCATATACAATGATTTTCATCAAACCTAATGAACCATTTAATAGATCTTACATAACTCATTTTGCATTTAAGCTAGGACTCTTAATAACCAGATAACCAATCTCCAAAACTTTCTTAAAAATACAAAATTCAAAATCCCACATAATCCTATATACAAAGACACCTAAAACAGCAAGATGTCCAACCATGTGATTTTATAACTTAGCCACCTCAATATCTTCCTAAAGTAAGACTTTTTGAAAACAAATCCTACTTAAAATAGAACTCTAAAATATAGTTTAAACATTATCTGAATACAATTTCTGAAAATTCAGGACCATCTAGCACTAATCATTTTTTTAATTTGCAATCTCTAAGCATCTTATTTTGAGCAAAATTTTCAAGCCTTTATGTTTCAGCCAAAACAGAAATTTCGGCAAGAACAAGGAACAAATTTCTAGCCACAAGCAATTTAGGGTTCAGGTTACAGCCAGAACTAATCAGTTATGATCAAGTCCTTCCTCTATCAAAGAAACATGTAAACATACCTCTCAAATTATGTTTACCATTCCCAGGAAAGTATTCAAGCCTGTAACTTTTGGCCAAAACAAAATGGTTGAGGCTAGAAAGAAGCCACGAATTTCTAGCTATAGCCAACCATAGGTTTCAGTTTTGGCCAAAAATGATCAGTTTTAATCAAGTTTCAGCGGTCAGCTGATTCTGTCTTCTAGTGAACTAACTGACCATGGATGTCGTACGTATTCATTATTTGGCTTGCTAATACCATTTTGGCATTATTTCATCACTCCTTTAATCTTCTTTAAGTAGTTAGTTTCAATTTGGGCTCATTTTTCTTTTCAGCCAAAAGAGAGGGTCTTGATTTTTTTAAAAAAAAATATCACTATTCATCTAAGCAATTACTGATTCAAGTAAACTTTTGGACTTCTCTAAGTCTCATCACTTATTCACCAAGAATTAACCAAGCAATATAACTAGATGACGAAAAACCACTTCAATTGCCAATTTATCAAAAACATACGAGACAAAAGCATATCCCAAGTCTCAAAAAGATATTAGTAGATGATGAAAAACCGCTTCAGTTACCAATTAATCAAAATCATATGAGAATAAAGTGGACAAAAGAAAACCTTGATTTCTACATATAATAGGTTTTACACAATTTCAAGTATGGAATAGAAAATATATAGCTTTGTTTAGCAATTAGTCACATAAAGAATGCTACCATGCCTACACATGAGCAACAAACTCAATCTTCAGGAAGCATTTTCTAGATATTAAAAACATTTCTTTTGCAGTTACCAAGAGAACTGGAAGCAATCATGAGTTCAAATACAAAATTCAAGAGCATGCTGCACTCACAGGCATGTAAACTGATTGACAAGTTCTAAACTTGGGTTTGAGAGATCCAATCTTAGATCTTATAAGCAGTTTAATGAGCTTATACTTCACTTACATCATTAAATTTTTGTACTATGTTAACAAACTAACATTCTAACAAACCTTAGTATCTTAATTCAAAGGAAAGAGATTGTCAAGATTCCTTGGTCGCCCTAGTCTTTTAAATAAATAACCTTTTGTAGCTACATCTGTAAAACTCAAAATTTAAGTTCTTTATTTTTTTTTTTTTTGGTGCAATCCAGTTTCCATTGGCAAATGAATGTTACTCCCTTATTAGCATCCTTGTGACATTTATAAAAAAAGAAAATAGATACATGTGCATTCACACAAATAGCAGGTGCCTAATCGAAAGCATCGGAAGGCCATTATAGGTAAGCCCTTTCCCCCCCTCTCTCTCTCTCTCTCGCACATGCTTAGGGTTTAGAGGGCCCCTCCCTTTCCTCTCTCTCTCTCTCTCTCTCTCTCTCTCTCTCTCTTCTCCATCTCCTTGTGTTCAGTACATCCCAAAACAGCATGCTATGGATCTATACCATGTCAAACCAGTCACCAGCCAATAGCCCTCCGGAACCAGTTCAGCAAACATTATTTAGAGGTCTCTAACCTAAGGAACAAAAGTTCATTATAATGATGTGATGTTTTGCTAGTGTCTAAACATTAAGAACTATTGAGTTCTAACTTGTTCATATTTTAAGATGTACAAAGTTGAAAGAATTTTTAAACTATATGCCCTGCTATGTGTAGAATTGTCTCTCACCGATGGATCAAAGTGTAAAAATGGAATTACAAACCATGATCAATGGTAAGGATCCAATTTGGATGGCTCATCATTGATTTTGAATCATTAAAATCTTTAAAAAAGATTTAGCATTACATGTATATGTGTGTGTATTTGTATGAATGTATGTATACATGGTCACAAATACTGTATTTCCATATTCACAGGACACATGAATTTACATAAGCATACATATAGACTAACATATGCATGTGTATGTATGTATACGTATATGTCTGCATATAGAGAGCATATGTGCATGTACCCCCGTACTGAATGTATAATAGTCTAGGCAAGTGTTGCTTAGGCATATGGAGACCTATATGTTGCCCAACTGGCAGCCTAAGTGAATTTGATGTGACGAGATTCTTAAAATACTTCATATAATTAAAAAGTTCACATTGATATAATTAAAAGATCCCATGAGCAAGCACTACGTGGAGATAGTTGACAATAATAATGTTAAAAACAGCAGTAAATCTCATAAAAATACCTCCATTTTTCTCAGCAGCAGCAAGATGTGAATTGATCTCCAAGAGTGACTAGCAGCACAAGAACCAAAACAAAACAAAACAAATTGAGAGAGGTTTTTAGAGATAAAGAAAAAAATATTAAGCACACAACTAGATATCACTGGATAAGTCTAAACAACCTCACGAAGAGCAATTTTCCGATCTTCAATAGGAAAAATGTCCACTAGGCCATATGATGTTTCACACAGTGATAGGACAAACTCCAATGAAGCATGATAAGACCCCTTGCGGATTTCTGCTATCACATTATTTGGTAGAGGCGGCTTTCCATGTTTTTCATTCCGTTGTCTTGGTGAACCAGGACGCTTATGCTACGCACAAAGGGAGCAGTAAGGAAGCATGCATATAGATTAAAACAAGTGTCTAAGGCATAATATAACATTGGAGTAATTTGTTTTAACTTCTTTGAGCATAATCTATTTACAATGGGACCCTATATTTCCAAAAGCAAGCAATCATGTCATGGTACTATAGTAGTCTGGTAATAATGACAAAATTTGGTGACAAGCAAGACATGTAAGGATAATGCAATCACAAAATGAGCATTGTTCTTAAGGCTATTTAACAAGTGACAATTACATGATAGAAGATATCTTACTTATAGAAATACTCTCTCAACTTTAACCCAATTTTACTTACACCCATGTACTTTAAAAAGTCTCAAACTAGCCTTTCTAGTTATCGATATACTTCAATGTGGTCCGGCCGTCTATCTCTATAAACGAAATGATATCATGAGACCATCACATAATAACATTATATTATAAAATGATGAATATATCCTTATCTCCACCTCCTTCCTCCTCCCTCCTCTCCGATTAATCCCGTCCTCCTCCATCACCAGTGTCCGTATTTCTCTCTCCTCCATCCTCCTCCCCTTTCTCCTCATCCATTTCTCTTCCTCCATGGCGACTCTCTCCATCTTCACCCGTTCCTGCACTGCCTCACCTTCCTTCTCTTCCTCCTCATCCTCCTCCCTCTCCGATTGATCCCCTCCTCCTCTGTCGCCAGCATCCCTTTTTCTCCCTCCTCACTCCTTCCTTTCCTCCTCATCCATTTCTCATCCTCCATGGTGGCTCTCTCTATCTCCATCCGTTCCTCCACCCCTCCCTTTCCTCCTCATCCTCCAAGCCATTCAAAAGCCGCCCTCCTCCACAGCGGCCCCCTCCACCTATGCCTTTTTCACCAGCAACCCATCTTTTCCCTTCCTTCTCCTCCCCATCCTCTTATCCTCCTTGTCCTCCTCTCCTCCTCCAACCCATTTCTTGCTGGCAGCCCCTCTCCCCTCCTCGCTTTCTTCCTCATCCTTTTCCTCCTCCAAACCCACCCACGAGCCCTACCCTCTACGACCGCCCCTACACATCCACCTCTTCTCACCAGCAACTCCCCTTCTCCCTCCCCTTCCTCCTTACCCATTTCTCCTCCTCCATGGCAGCTGATCCCTCCACCCATTCCTCCACCATCTCTTTTTCCTCCTTTTCCAAGCCGTCCATAAGCCATCCCCCTCCACAGCAGCCCTCTCCTCCTCATCCTCTTCCTCCTCCAACCCCACCCATGAGCAATAGGCATTTCTATCAATTGAGAGGGAAAGATAACACCATTTGTTAATAAGTGAACGACTGGACCACATTGGAACATATTGATAACTAGAAAGGTCAATTTGATATTTTTTAAAGTACATAGGGTGTAAGTGAAATTGGGCTAAATTTGAGGGTGTTCCTATAATTTTTTCTAAAATTTTAAGTGAGAGCTGAGAAAGAGAATAATAAAAACAAATCACTTTCTTCAAAATTCAAAAAATCATGCCAACATTCAAATTCAACTTGCCAACATGTTTGCCATCTAGTTTGCGATTGCCTAGATAGTACTATAACATAAAAAGATATCACATCGAAGGCTCTTTTGCTGTAAAAAGTCTAATCAAGAAACTTGTAAAACACATCATTGAAAAACTGTGAAGAACTGATAGGTATTGAGTACCTGAAAGCCATCAAATTTTTCATTATTTATCTATATAGAAAAAAAAAAAAGAAAAATAGACCTTCCAAATAATCTACATCAAAATAACTGAAGATCAAATTATAGGGTTAATGGATTATCTCCAGTGTGCGATAACATATTTGACATGGAGTTGGGATTCTCTAAAGCATGAAATCTCATGGTTTCTCTTCAACTGCATTTGTAGTTGAACAAGTTTATTCAGCACATGATGATACATATATAAAATTAAGAATTATGCAAAATATAGGTCATTAACAATAAAAAAAATCAGGCATTTGCAAGTGCATGATTAGGAATCAATAATTAGAAAAAGGAAAGATGACATAGGCAAGTTACATGTTCAGTGTAGGAAACATCTGATCCTGCGGAAAGCTAATAAGGTTATACCCATGGTTTTAAATACCAGTTGGACAGCAAGGCATCTCACCATCCCGACTATTGAGACAAGGCACCATCCCAACTGTCGGGAACAAACAAGCTGGAAGATGCTCGGGGACAAGACAGGACATCAGCTATGCCAAGTGTCGAGATGTGGGATATCCCATTCCATAAAAAAAAATCGGGATGGCCCCATTTCCACGGTATTTAAAACCTTTGGCGGTGCCTGATGCATGTAAAATAGATCCTTTTCATGACATAAGGAATGCACTAAATTACAGGATCAGAACCATCGATACTTTATCAGAGTTTTCACAGAAATGAAATGTTGATAAATGTCTTCAAGGTGATAAAGATTAGAGCAAATCTCTACTCAAAAATGTGCTGCCTTATGAAATAATAGACACTTGTGCTGATAGTTTGACTTTGCAATTTTCACAAAAGCACTTCTTCTATATCTCTTTCATGAGGTTCCTATCCCATCACGCTTCTCTAGACAACAAAATTTGTTGGATCAAAATGGAAATCTATTTCCCATAAAATATGTCCTCCTAGTAGGCCAGAAGAAAGTTTTATTCATGAAGAAAGAACAAAGGAAATGCCACAATCATCTAATGGGGTGAATGAGAATCAATGACCAATGCAAACAGTTAACTACAGTGGCCCTTACAAAGCACCATATACAACATATAAATTTCACAAATAGACCCACCATGGCACCATCTACAAAGGTATAATAAAAGAGGTATGCTTGCAAAATATCTACTAATCTGCACAAAATATAATGAAATATCTTCTATTTCATCTACTTTAATCTCACACTAGATGGCCCATCTAGATTTTAGAATTAAAGTAACACCAAAAAAGAAGCCACAAATCATGGCAAAGCTTCCTTGGTTAGAACCAAGATGCACAATCTCAAGAACGCACAATGATTGACAAGAAAAATAAAGAAGCAATGATCAAAAAACTCGTCCACATCCATGTCATGTAAGATACAAATATATGGAGTTTCAGTTTATAAGATGTGCAGCATTCAAAAGTGAAGCATAACAAGGATTCTCTCGATGGAAAAGGGATTTCTTGAAGATTGCTCAGGCCATCCAATTCCTAGGCATTCCGAGGACCATCATCTTGTAGTTTTATGATAATTAGTCAAAGGATTTAGCATATGAATTTGATTTGTAATGAACAAAGTCTCTTGTAAAGACAATCATTGATAAGTCATGTTCAAAAAACAATGACAAAAATATCTGAATTTTGTAGACAATGAGCAAATTAAGAACTTCAGAAATCACAGGGAACAACAGGAAAACTAACTATTGAGTTAGTGGATCGTATGATCTTACCGAACAATCAGAATGGTACTATTTTGCAATGCTATTAAAGAATCAAATTTTCTTTTAGTACAGATCCTGTAAAGGGTTCTATCTCATTATCAACAAGATTTTGGATGACTCAAAATTTTCACCTGGCATTGCATTCAGATAGAAGATTGAGAAGGGACAATAAGGTTGCCACTTGAGAAGACATGAGAATAAAATGAAGGCAGATAAATAAGGAGCTTCATGAGAGCTATCTGGTACAGCTAGTATTTTTTCCAAAAACAATATAATAAGGAAATTAGAACAGTTATTATGTTCATTTCTCTGTGTTGCTTATCTTCATGCACCTGGCATGCTAATATATTCCTCCAGAACGGCAGATATAATTTTCTTGGCCAACCAGATTGCAATCTTGCAGTCTAAATCATTGCAACCAGTACACTATAATTTGGCATTGCCAACTGCTTCAGGGACTGGTTCACTTCATTGTTCCAGGAAAGCAAGACACCAAAACCTAAAATCATCAACTTCAACCAACCTGATCAAATATTTTAATACTTGTAGGCACAAAAATGAGAGCTTTTTTCAGAGAGAGAGAGAGAGAGGGAGAGAGAGGAAGAGACAGAGACAGAGAAAGGGGGGGTGGGGAGGGAGGGAGGGAGGGAGAGAACTTCCTGATGTTGTGGGTAAGAGTCAGACGAAATATCAGCACTGTATTCAATCATCCTTGCATTCCCCAGAACCTTGCTGGTCAACAACCATTTGTGTCAGAAGTCAGAACATCATTTGTTACCGTCTCACATTACAGGCGTATTTTTTTATCCTGATTCCTCACAGAAATAATTAATTTTCAGTTTCCATTAGGTTTTGTTCACTTGTAAGGACATGGTAATAAATACAACAAAAAAAGATATATTCATAAATGGCAGATGGTCCAAAGATTCATCTCTGTTTGTCAAGGTGGTTGATGTTAGAATGCAACAACAATGGTGCTTTAAACTTCTTGACTAAAAATAAGAAATGACAAGAAACTGGATGACCTGGCAACAGGCAACGTTACGGTAGAGTAATGAAATTAATAACCAGGCATCCAGAATAGACCAGCAAAGTACCAAATATTACCAAGAAAGAAGTACATGAAAAGTGGCACGATGCAGAGGCTAATGTCAATGAAAGCAAGACTCACTGTTACCTCCTTGTGTATCTTTGAACCAAACAGTTCGGAATCTTCTACAGACCGGTCTCTATCCCGAAAAAGCCGCTGGAAGAAGTTCTCTGTCCCTGGGCTGCTCTCCAGCGAGCCATTGGAATGACCATTCTCATCGCTAACCCTTGTCTTAACATCTTCAGGGTGCACTCTAAACAACCTACGGAATGACAAAAATTCTGAAGCATTCTCTTCCTCAAAACTCCCATTTTGCTTATTGGTTTCCTCATTCCTGCTATGCCCTTCATTTTTCTTCTCCTCATGCTTGTCCTTAAAAAACTTATGGAAGAAGCCATCCTTTTCACTTTCCTCAATGCTCCCATTACACTTGTCCTCTTCATTCTTATCATGTCCAACAACGTTCTTTTCTTCATCCTCTTCCTCAAAACTTCCATTTTGGTTATTGGCTTCCTCATTCCTATTATGCCCTTCAATTTTCTTCTCCTCATGCTTGTCCTTAAAAAACCTACGGAAGAAGCCATCCTTTTCGCTTTCCTCAATACTCCCATTACACTTGTCCTCTACATTCTTATCATGCCCGACAACCTTCTTTTCTTCATTCTTGTCCTTAAAAAGCCTACGGAAGAAATTGTCATCCTCAACACTCCTGCTAAATTTGCCTTCCTCCTCATTCTTATCATGCCCACCATCTTTTTTCTCTTCATTCTTGTCTTTGAATAGCCTGCGAAAAAAATTTTCTTTTTCATCCTCCTCAATACTCTCATTTTCCTTATCTTTCTCCACATTCCTATCTTGCCCACTATCTTTTTTGTCTTCGATCTTGTCTTTGAAAAGCCTGCGGAAAAAACCATCTTTCTCATCTTCCTCGACGCTCCTAGTTGCCTTATCCTCCTTGTTTCTGTCATTGCCACCATCTTTCTTCTCTTCATTCTTGTCCTTGAAAATCCGACGGAAAAAACTGTCCCTCTCATCCTCCTCTCCCAATTTATCATCTTTATCACGAAACAATCTCTTGATAAAGCTTTCTGAACTTGCAGTCAGCTCCACATCTTCATCCTTGTTGACACTGAGCAGTCTCCGAAAGAATCCATCCTTGTCTGAATCCTCCTCCTCCTTATCCTTGCTGTCTCTGAGCAGCCTACGAAAGAACCCATCCTTGTCCGAATCCTCCTCCTCCTTATCCTTGCTTTCCCTGAGAAGCCTTCGAAAAAACCCATTTTTATCCGGCTCCTCCGCCTCCTTCTCCATGGACTTCCTGAAGAACAACGCATCCCGTACTTTTGGCCCCGGGATCAGCTTCTTCAACAGCTTATTTTCCTCTGAAGAGGTCAAAGCCCTGCTGTTCTCATCTCCACAACTATTGCTCTTGCTGTTCTCCTCAATCGTGGGGCTGGATCCCAATGACGGGGACGAGGCCAACGACAGCAGCCGCTGCTTGGACGAAAGTATCCGGTTGAGCACCGGCTTGCTCTTGGGGCTGGAGGGGGGGCTGGCGGACGCTGGGGGCACACGGACCAGCGGCGGCCACTCGCCCATCAGGGTGGCGGCGATCTGGCACTTCTCCTGGAGCCGGCTGATGCCCTCGTTGTCGTCGGAGTCTTCAAGCTCGGCCATTAACAACCAATGCACCTTGAGAGCGATCCGGAGGGATTTCGAGCACGTATCGATGACGAACTTGTCGAGCGAGGGGCTCGGCTTGTGGACGAGCATGTAGCAGATCTGGAAGAGGTAGCTCTCGATGCCGGAGAGCGGCAGCGTGTACATCCTGTTGCACAGGTAGTCACGCACCCCAGGGTGGTCATGCTTGTAGAGGTAGCTCACCGCGATCCACTCGCAGAAGAAGGCCGAATCGAAGAACCGGATCAACCACCCGTTCTCCCCGCTGCCCTCGCCGCCGGCGACGACGGGGCTCGTCCGTGTGATCTCGCGCGGGGAGTCGTCGAAACCAAAGCGGTTGAATCCCAGCAGCCGCACCATGATCAATCCCCCATCCCTCGCAGCTCCCCTTACCCCATCCAAACTCTGAAACACCTCCAATTCAAACAAAACCGAGAACAAGCCAATCCAAGATTCCGAACCCTAAAACAACAAAATCCTCTCCGAGAACCTTCACAGACCCGCCGAGAGGAAACTCTAATTAGGGTTTGAATCAGGGTTTCGATTCGGGTTTCTTGGATCGAAGAAAAGAGTTTCAATGGCTTCGAATCAAGAAGAAATAATAATCCGTTGATATCTACGGAGAGAGGGAAGGAGATATTCTTGGATTCCAAGTGGCGGCGAGAAGAGATAAGCGGAGAGAATTCTTCCCTTCAATGAGGGTTCGGCGAAGGGCTGCTCAATTTTTTCCGCCGAATTCTAGCATTTTTTTTATTTTTTTTCTTTTTCTCCTCTCCTGCGCCATGCCGTCGTCGGCGAGAGAGGGAAAGAGCGGTCGGGGGGCGTAATGGGTTGCGGTTTACCTCCAAAGCAGAGGAAGGGAAACCTTCGACTCCGCGTCACCTCAGCCCACGTGGACTTCACCACTCGTGTAACATCAGGAATCCCGAGCTGCCAGCGCGCGTTTTGAAGTCCACGTAGGATGCATGGCAGCAGGTGGGACACGGTTCTTTTTTCCAACGCAACGGGTTAAATTTTGAATCGTCTTCCCTTCGATCCTGGCCGTTCAAAATAAGATCAACGTGGAATGTGGGCTGCGCCGTCGAATATAAGGATCACCAATGTTGCGATGAGCGGATCAGAACCGTTGGATCCAATCCGACGGGTGCTGGGTGTTGAAGGTACACGGTGAAGTTGAGCCCCGTCGGAGCGGTGCACGAAATTTGGAGGCGGCGGTATATTGTGAGCGCAGAAAGGAAGGATGGTGTTTTAGTTGAACAATAGGACATTCCTTAGGATTGGGGGCACATTTGCTTGCAAGGAAACACAATGCGAGGCAATAATGTTTGATGTAATGGTTAGCAAGTTTTATAGTGTCCCACCAATAAATATATGGACTACCTGACCAACCACGATATGGACAAGAACAGGTTGATATCCACCTATTAACAACAAAAGGGTGGGATAGAAAAAGAAATTATGGAGAAAAAAGAGGAGAATATGAATTCTATTGACATTCACATCGCATAGCAATTTTATTATGCACATTTTGGTTTTGTATCCTCTACTCCTAGAATTTTCTTTATATAACAGATATGTAATTATATCCTATAATATTTGATGGTTGTGCAGTGAGATTATTAATCAAATTATGGATTTTCTAGTTATTGTTGATGTTAATGCTGATTTCTTTTTGTTATAATTTAAAATAAAATAAATGGATAACAATAGCCTAAGAATTAGTCTAACTTGAAATGAAATTTGTATGGTTATAATGGCCATGGTCCCTATTATCTTTTCAGGATGTAAAAGCCATAGTCTCCGTCTAGAAGTCATGTATCATTTGATTTATAACTTTTTGCATCCATGCAATTTTGAACTTGTTGAGTTTTGTTGGATGTCAAGCTTTATTTACATATAGATTTTATATATAAATAAATATTGCAAAGCTAGGATGAAAAACTCTGGAGAAGTTAGGAGTCAAATATATTCATAGATTTAGTATTTACCATCATAGATTTATTCCAATTAAATTCTTAAAATTATGGAGCTAAACAAAACTTGGAGAATTGGATGCTATTACTTTAATATCTATGGCCATCCATCTAGCATTTCTCTAATCATGCTTTTATCCTCTCTTTATTTCTTCTTTTGTCCCTAAACGACTATTTGTATGGGCATAAAATTTCAAAAATTTTCATACTTGCATGAGATCAATGACTTTTTTCAATAAAAATTAAAAAAGATAGAAGCTATCAATCCATGACCGACCAAAACTTAAAATCAATGTGGCTTATGCGAGAATAGTTGATCTTAGAGTAGGCATGCACAATACAAAATAATGCAAATGCACATCTCTTCGCTTTATTTTGATCATTATTACTATTACGATGGTAACGTGAATGCCTCAAATCATCCAATTGGTATCCAAAATATCTCGGCTTGGTTGGCATTCGTTAACGTTTTGAGGACAAGAAAGTTACCATGATGCCCTTCGAACTAGTGGTCGATCTCTGAAAGAAGATTTAAACTATTTTATCCAGAAACGGCTCGAATAGCGTTTGTAACTTATAGATCGCATTGGATAAGCAATTCATCTACATTCTCATTGGTTTATCTGCAGGTTAACAGTAATACAGCTGTGATCCAACCACGAACAAGCTATTTTTCACTCGATCTCAATTATCGAAAGTAGATAAGGCGTCCCAATCCCGCTAATAACATGCTTCCATTCGGGAAAGACACTCCTGATCTTGTCATGATGGCATCAACGGTCCAAGATTTGTGAAACAACGAAATAGTCATCTAAAGCTTCCTTGCAAATACCATAAATTTTGAGGATCGAGGTAAGCAAAAAAAATCTCTCTCAGAGAATCCATTATTGCTTGATTGTTCTCTGCTGACTTGAGTATCGGAGGATCCTTATCAGAGTCAAATCCTCCAGCTCAGACTTATTTTGTAGGTCACTACAGTATCCCTACGAGAAGCCGATCGTTCCACCCCCGAAGCATATAATTTTCAGCAATAACAGATAGAGGCAACAAGCAGATTTTCAGGCTGAAGATCATATTCAACCTCCGATAATAAAAGCCTCTGCATCGGTTCAACCAGTCCCTATTACCATGGACCAGTTCAACCTGCTCCTCTAGCAGGTTCAAACTTTGATGGCTAGTGTTCAAGCGGTCCAAACTGCATTTGCACCTCCTTCAATGGTGCCGCAATCAAGCCAGGCTGCTCCCGCATCATCCTCTATGGTACAGTCGATATTTCCTTCATGATCCCATCCACGCCACCAACCATGGTACCTCTTCAATCACCAATTCCTCATCTGCAATAGTAAGCTGAAACTCTTCAAGCACTTTCACAAAGCTCCAAGAGGAGGCAGATCCATTGACGATCTCTTAGCCCACAATTTAGGCATGATTTAACTCTCGATCGTCGCTCCCCTCAGCAGTCCGAGGCCTACACCACCCGAAAGTTGATCATTGAAAAAAAGCTTCAAGAGTTTGACAAGATACTTAAAGCCCTGAATAAAGCTTCTTCTTCTTGTCCCTTTGATGGACTCAGCGGTGAGCCCCCTTTTGATGAGAAGATCATGAAAGAATTACCGCTGTCGAACTTTAAGCTACCTCAGATCGAGACATACGATGGGACAACCGACCCCATTGATCACGTTGAAATCTTCAAAGCGGCACTACTTTTTTAGGAAGCATCGGATGTCACTCTTTGTTGGGCATTCCCCGCCACTCTTAAGGAAGCAGCCCGACAATGGTACTCTAGCCTGAAATTGAATTTGATCCATTCTTTTGAGGAATTGAGCCGATCCTTGGCTGCGCATTTTGTCAGCAACCGCAAACAGCAGAAGCGGTCCGACTATTTGAACACCATCCACCAAAAGAATGGCGAGTCGATCCGTGATTATGTGAGCTGCTTTAATGCAGTGACCCTAGAAGTCCGTGATCTAGATCAGTCGATCGCGATGACCATCTTTATGGGCAGATTGCAAAAGAACAATCTAAAGAGGTCGTTAATAAAATCTTTTCCTCAGGATTATGCTGGTATACTGGAGTGGGCAAGAAAGTATACATTGAAGAAGCTTTTGCTGAGGACACCCCGTCGATGTTGCCTCGGTAGGGTCGAATAAGGAGCGCCCTCTATCGAAGAAGGAGGCTTACCGACAGTGCTCCCACTCTCTGCCCAGGAAGCAGAAGGACAAAGGTTCTTTCTAGGATCGTCGATCTCCAAGCCTCCAAAAGAGAGAGCGACAACGATCTCCACTGAGGTATTTTCATAACTATACGCCTCTAAATATTACCCGAGGAGAAGTCTTGATACAAATCCAGGACCAGCTCTCCTAGCCTCCGAAGATGTGGACGAACCCGAAATGCCATGATCCAATGTGATATTATTTCTATCATCATGACCATAGTACATAATACGGAAAACTACCATCTCTTCTGCGATGCCATCGAGAAGCTTATTCGGGAGGGGAGACTGGAACACTTCATCCATGAGAGAACTCCTCCATGATGACCTCCTCCAAGAGCTCGACAACCACCTCATCAACCTCAGCACCCGATACAAATACCTGTGCAAGAAGTGGAGGAACCAGTAGTAGCTGAAGAGTGATCTCCCCATTGCAAGATCCACATGATTACTGAGGGGTCATTCGAAATAGTGGTGGCGAAGAGGCCAAGATGCGAGGATAGGCTTGGAAAAGCAATAACTTTTACTGAGCAGGATGTAGAGGGTGTACAGCAACCACATAATGATGCAATGGTTATCTCTTTGAATATTTTTGATTATAATGTATACCGTGTACTTATTGATAATGAAAGCTCAGTTGATGTTTTATATTTTTTTGCTTTTTTTCTCATATGATTCTTCCTCGATCAATTAAAGAGATTTGATACACCGATCTAGGGATTCTTCGGAAGCTCTATAATTCTAGAAGGAATGATCAAGCAGTCTATCACAGTAGGCATCCCACCTCAACAAACAACAATACAGGTGGATTTTCTTATTGTGAAGCTTCCTTCGGTTTACAATGCCATCCTCGAAAAACCTAGTCTATGGAAACTCAGAGCTATTGTATCTAGCTACCATCTCACGATCAAGTTCTCAATAATTCATTGAGTAGGAAAGATCTAAGGCAATCAAACTGTGGCAAGACATTGTTTCGCTGCTAAGCTTTAAATAAAAGACCAAGCAAGATCCCAACCCAAACTTCCAATAGGGCTAGACGCTCGAGATGATCTAGCGGAAAATCAAGTCCAACCATCTGATGAGCTTCAGGAGATCCTATTAAGGAAGGAGAACACCCAATCAAACCATGAAGGTCGGTTCCTGCTTCGATCAGGCAATGAAAAATTAGTTGATCACTCTTTTGTAGGCCAACGTAGATCTTTTTGCCTAGTCAGCTATTAATATGCCTAGAATCGATCCAAAGATGATGGCCCACCATCTGAGAGTGGATCCTACTTGCCGTTCGATTAAGTAAAAGAAGCGAAGCTTTATCCCAGAGCACCAGAAAGCCATCACCAAGGAGCTGGACAAATTGATTAAAGACAGCTTCATCAGAGAAGCGATGTATCTAGAATGGTTAGCAAATGTTGTTCTAGTAAAGTAGGCGAATGAGAAGTGGCATATGTGTATCGACTTCACTGACCTGAATAAGGCCTATCCAAAAGATAGTTACTTGCTGCCTCGGATCGACTAATTGGTCAACGTGACTTTAGGACATGAGCTCCTCAGCTTCATGAATGCCTTTTTCGATTACAATCAAATCTAGATGGCTCTTAAAGATGAGGAGAAAATAGCTTTTATAAATGATCAGAGACTTTTTTGCTACAGGATGATGCCCTTCAGGCTAAAGAATGCAAGAGCCACATACCAAAGGTTGGTCAATAAAATCTTTAAAGATCAAATTAGCAGAAACATGAAGGCGTACGTTGATGATATATTGGTCAAAAGCCGAATAATGCCTGACCATGTTGAAGACCTTCAAGAAAACTTTGACATGCATCACCGATATCAGATGAAATTAAATCCTATGAAGTGTATCTTTGGAGTAACTATCGAAAAGTTTTTTGACTTTATGATCTCCTGTAGAAGTATCGAAATGAATCCTGAGAAGATCAAGGCAATTCTGAAAATATCACCATCAAAAATAGTTAAAGAGGTACAGTGTTTGACTGATAAAATTATCACTCTTAACCATTTTATTTTTAGGTCAGTCGAGAGGTGTCTTCCATTTTTCCAAACTCTCAAGTAGCCAGCGAATTTTCAATGAACCCTAAAGTGCCAAAGAGCTTTTGAAGAATTGAAGAAATACTTCAGTTCTCCACCTCTGCTCACTAAGCCACAGCCGGGCGAGGAACTCCTTCTCTATCTAGCCATATCACCAGTGGCAATTAGTGCAGTCCTTATCCGAGAAGAAGAACAGCTTCAAAAGCCCATATATTATATCAGCAAGATCCTTCATGATGTAGAAACTGGATAAACCAAGATGGAGAAATTAATCTTTGCACTGGTTATTACTACAAGAAAACTTTGGCCCTATTTTCAGACCCATACCATGGTGTTGCTCATAGATCAGCCCTTGAGGGTAGTCTTACATCACCCAAACACTTTGGGTCGGATCACGAAGTGGATGCTGGAGCTCTCAGAGTTGAATATACGCTATCGATCGAGACCTTCTATCAAAGCTCGAATCCTCACAAATTTTATTCTCGAATGTACTATCTTAGATGCAGAAGCCCCGGAAAGAAATTTAAAAGATAAACTAGAAGACCCCACAAGCTTAGAAGGCAACAAAAACTTTAGATCAGACTCTAAAGAAGCATGGATTCTACACATCGATGGCTTATGAAACTCATCAAAATTAGGAGCCGGACTTATTTTATCCAGTCTAAAAAGAGATGTGGTGGTGTACGCTTTGCACTTCAAATTTTCAACCATCAATAATGAAGCAGAGTACGAAGTCTTAATTTTTAGATTAAAGATTGCTCAAGAAATTGGGGCTCAATGCCTGGAGGTATTCAGCGATTCTCAACTAGTAGTTAGGCAAATCAAAGAAGAATATGAAACTCGAGAAGAAAATATGAAGTACCTTCAAAAGGTAAAAGATTTAATCCTATCTTTCATATATTTTAATATCTAATAGGTTCTTAGGGAGCAAAATGCTAGAGTTGATGCTCTATCAAAGTTAGCATCCCTGCTGCACATCGACTTGTGCAAAGAGATCTACTTCGAGGTCCTAAGAGCTTTAAGCTTAGAGGAGTCTGCCAATGTTCAACAAATCAATGAAGAACCTAGCTGGATGGATCTTATCTTAAAATACTTGAGGTTAGAAGAACTATCCCTGATCATAAAGCAGCTCAAAAAATTAGAAATCAAACCACTAGATACGTACTGCTCGACAATGACTTGTACAAGCGATCTTTCTCTCTATTCCTAAGATATCTATGCCTATCTGAAGCTGATTAAACCTTGCAAGAGGTCCATGAAGGATCTATGAAAATTACTTAGGAGATCGGTCATTATCTTATAAGATCCTACGGCAAGGATATTATTGGCCAACCAATCAATAGGATGCACAAAACTTCATCAGATGATACGAGCAATGCCAACATAATGACTGAATTCAATGTTGACCTACAATGCTTCTGATCCTTATTGAAGCCCCATGGTCATTCGCTCAGTGGGGATTGGACATCCTGAGCCCATTCCCCCAAGCCTCGGATCAGCAAAAGTTTCTACTAGTAGCAATTGACTACTTTATAAAGTGGATAAAAGTCAAATTCTTGGTTCAAATTATAGAGACAAAAGTTCGGGACTTCATTTGAAAGTCAATAATTTGTCGTTATGGCATTTTCAAAGTATTAATCTTTGATAACGGAAGGCAGTTCAACAGTGCTGATTCAGCGAATTTTGTGGGGACCATGGGATCGAACAACACTTCACTTCGGTAAGCCACCTGTAAGTAAATGGAGAAGTGGAAGTCACAAACAGGACTCTCCTACAAGATCTCAAGGTCAGACTAGACCAAATCGGAGGGTCTTGGACAGAGAAACTCTATCATGTCCTCTAGGCCTATCGAACAATCCAAAGAGTCCCAACTAGCGAGACGTCTTTTAACTTGGCATTCGAGACAAAAGCAGTCATACCCGTGGAATTTGAACTTTCTTCTATTAAGATTGAAGAATATAGCAAAGACACCAATCCTACATGGCTCAGTGCTAATCTCGACTTGATCGAGGAGAGCAGGGAGCGAGCAGCGATAAGGATGGCTGCATATCGATAAAGGATAGTCAGATATTACAATTCCCGGATTAAAGCAAAAAAATTTCAAGCCTGGCGATCTCATCTTTCGTAGAACCGAAGTCTCAAAGCCCATCGAACAAAAAAAACTTTTGTCCAATTGGAAGGGCCTTTATAAGGTCGATGAGGTGATACGATCAAAAACTTATCGACTGAAGTAACTCAATGGGACCCTACTTTCTAGGTCATGAAACTTGGTTAATCTTCATATGTACTATCAATAGATCAGATAAATAAAAAAATTTATAAATTCATTTTCTTATTGGATGCTTGTGTGATAAGAAGGCTCGGAGGAAGTCAACCAAAATCTCTTTGATCGAGATAAGTCATAGTGCGTTCCTCAAATTGGAACCACTTCAATCCAAAATCTCTTTGATCGAGATAAGTTATAATGCGTTCCTTAGATCAAAAATACTTCAATCCAAAATCTCTTTGATTGGGATAAATCATAGTGCATTTCTTAGATCGGAATCATTTCAATCCAAAATTCCTATGATTGGGATATCAATCCAAAATTCCTTTGATCGGGATAAGTCATAATGCATTTTTCAAATCGAAACCACTTCAATCCAAAATTTCTTTGATCAGGATAAGTCATAGTGCATTCCTTAGATCGGAACTACTTCAATCCAAAATTTCTTTAATCGAAATATCAATCCAAAATCTCTTTGATTGGAATAAGTCACAGTGCGTTCCTTAGATCGGAACCACTTTAATCCAAAATTTCTTTGATCGGGATAAGTCACGGTGCATTTTTCAGATCGAAACCACTTCAATCTAAATTTTTTTTGATTGGGATAAGTCATAGAGCATTCCTTAGATAGAAACCACTTCAATTCAAGATCCCTTTGATTGGGATAAATTATAGTACGCTCCTCAGATCGGAACTGCATTTCTCTAATCAATGAAACCTTAAGAGATATGGCATTAACTCAGAATAATTCCAAAAATTTAAAGAAAAAGAAGATAATTCTTTATTAAAAAAAATTCTTACAAGAGCAATAATACTATTGCTTTTACAAGAAACAACAGTAAAAATTCTATGACAAAGTTACAATAGGACCTACAAAATTAGGACCCTATCTATCATCTTTGCTTCATCAAAAATAAAGAGACACGGTCAGAAAGCTCGATGGAGTTGAAATCACTTTCATATGGCACTTGTTCCTCTATGGCTCCAAGGCTTTGGGAGCCTATAAAGGGTACCTAGATCGAGGAGAATGGCAAGCTGGAGGTGATAAAAGTCCCACCAAGATTGAAGACCAGGTTCGCTTGGAATCCAGTTCTTCCCAACTTGGAATTATGAGATCTTCCATCAGTTTCACTCCCCTCTGTAAAGGTGGTACAACCTTGAGCACCATCGAGAGAGCCGCAAGTCGGAAAGTGACGAAGGAGATCCTGTCGAGGTTGAATCAGCATACAACCTTAGAATAAAGAATCCCTCCATCAAATGCAGATGCATAATAGATAATCAGGGAAATGTCTTAGGATGGCATCAAAGCACCTTTTAAAGCCTTAAACCTATGGTCTTGGATGATACCATAGCTGAGAGAGCCTTCGAAGCATAAGATGCAATCTTCATTAGGACCCCTGGTGGTGGCTCAACTTCTTCCTGCTCCCTTGTGAGGGTGGCACAATCTCAGGCCCCTTTAAGAAAGTTATGAAATCCTGCCCTCTCATGATAGGAAAATAGTGACAAAGCTCTCAGGGCCAAGCGAGAGACCATTCCTTACTGGAGGACCAAGATGATAAAGATCTCAAGATCGAGAGTATAAGTAGCCTGACGATGAAACATCCATCACCGATATTCTTGAATCGATCGAAGTTAGCCAATGCTTGCCAACCCCTTCAGTTGGATGACAGTTGCCACAATAAAAAAAAAGGGCTTCACCCCCCTCTGGAGGATTAAACAACTTTATAGGCATTTTATAAAATGGTTTTCGATATCATAGATGGAGAAATTGACAAGCAGAATGTTGCTATAAATAGACAAATCCATCATAATTATAAAGCATCAAATCGTGCCATGTATAAATTATAGATTGGATGTTTCTGCCACCTCATAGCTACATCTCGGATTCTGCCTAAGACTCATGATTACGATACTTCTAGAATCGTACGCATTCAATGCTGTATAAAAAAATGGGTATATTCCATCAAATATGCATATGAAAAGCAAAAATATTGGTTTGCAGATTCTCGAACAAAAATTAAAAAATATGTGGCCTATCGAGCCGAAGTAATGACTCCTCAGATTGATGTAGAACAAAAAGATTTGATCAGAAGGAGAAAACAATAGGAAACAAAAAAAGAATTATTTATGGAACTTTTTCTATACAACAATCTTAAACATGCTGAAACATACAAAAGTCTTAAGGAACATGTTTCGGATCGGAAGCAAAAGCTCCCAGAATATCATCCAAAAAGCCCAAATTTAATCCCGAATACTTGAAAGTCACTTCTTCACGAACAACGCATTTTCTTCATCGTAAGCATCCAATGCAAATGAAGCTTTCTCCTCCCTGAATTCTTTTGATGCTCGAAAATCATTAACAGTCTTCAAAGCTTTCTTCTCTACTATTTTTGCTGTGAGTAGGGCCTCCACTTCGGACGCCTCAGCTTTAACAACTCGAGTCTTAAGCTCATCGATTTCGGCCTCTAAGACCTTATTAATATCGAGTAGTCAAATATTCTCTTCTGCAGATTTCATTAATGCTGCCTCAACATCCTGAAACTTCTTCTTGGTATCTTTGGCTCTATCAGAAGTCTTTTTGATTGCCTTTGATAATTAGTCCTTGGCCTTCTTGAGTATTACTACTTTCACTTCAAAATCCGCTGCCTTGGACAAAAGATCAACGATATTTTTCATGAACCCATTCAAATAATGGGTGAGCTGTCGAAGTGTTCCACAAAATATATGACAAACAAGCTCCAAAATAAAGAGATAAAAATGGAATGAAACAGTCTTGGCTTCTGAATAAAACAGTCTAAAGCCTTTTGGCTCCTCGTCTTCAAGGGCTCGACCAATAGTTTGGATGCATCGGTAATGTAAAGAAAATTGGTAAAGGTTTCACATGCCAGGCCATAATCATCCAAAGCAAAAGCTTGAACCTCTACTTCGACGGGCACAGTTCCAAAAGTTTCGGCAACTTCGGTAACACTCTCTTTGCCCAGCACGGCCTTGGGAGTACCATCCGACATAGTTTCGAAAACCTTAGTGCCCTCAATAAATGGTGCTCCCTCTGCCATGGTCCCGACAATTTCTTCTCCATTAGTCGGCTCTTCCTCTGAAAAAAGGTCCAAGATGTTAGGAGCCGGCAAACTCAAAATCGCCTTGCTGAATAAACATTCAACAGAAGTCTCGTGACTCTCCTCAAGAGCCAGGAGGGTCCAAGCTACATGGGACCCGCACGATCTGAAGATCCTTAATGTTGCAAGGATCGAATCTTTCAATTTCGAAGGTGGGTAGTGTGGGAAGGAGTTCGATCCGAGGATGAATAGACCTATCTCCAATAGCATTAGCTTTCTTCTTCTGAAGAACCTTCAGACCCAGCACCTTGGGCAGACTTAGACCCCGCCCTGCAATCCAAAGCATTAATCGATCAGCATTGGATGTTGAAGTCTAAACAAATATTATTACAAAAGGTGAGTACGTACCCAAAGGGTTAACTTGGCTAATTCCCATGTTGAATAAGATCTACTCGGATAAAAGTTTTTTTTAACTCCAAAATCTCGAAACCACGCAAGGTATCCAAGTCCTGCTTTAAGCATGGGCTAAGCGGTGGATCTTTCAACAAATTTTCTTGAGGCTCTGTCCAATCAACAAAACTTCAGTCTTCATCCAAAGTGTGAGAGATAAATAGAAATCATGTTTTTCAATTGTAAACAGTGGAAAGAGCACCTCGAATCAGCGAGAAAATGTCTTTTCTAATCCTGGGGGTCACGTACCACCAGCCACGAGCGACAGGATGCCTTTTAACCATGAAATAATAATGAAAGAGGATAACAGTCGGTTCTATCATAACTAAAAGGCACGCCACAGTGAAGCCGTAAATATGCCACCATAAATTTGGCACTATCGAACAGAATGATATCTTCAAGTAACAAAAAAGAACGATAAAGGAGTGAAGAGGGAGTCTTAGCTCGGCCTAAAAATATTCCTCATATACACCTATCCGACCAAGAGGAGGACTGCAAACACGTTCCTCTGACTTTAAAACTTTAAGTTGGAACTTTAGAGAAATATTAAACTGGTTGTGGATCACTATTAAATCTCCTCCATCAGCTTTGATCGAAAAGCTAATAAGGCAAACCCAAGATTCCTGGAGTGAGCCATCTTCCACGGAGAGGGAAAGATGAGCAGAAGCTAAAGAAGAGAAAAGATAGATAGGTGAAAGACCTGCGACAAGGAAAAAATAACAAAGCCTAGCTTTTGTCTCATTTAATCCTTATATATGAATCAAATTGATGGAAATTTGAATGATTCATCCTCTCAGAGCATTGAATATGGAAGATGGAGATCACAACGATCTAGACATGTGGCTATCATAGATTAGATGCAGCCTCTATCATTGATATGATAAATTAATATGGATAGCCGAAATCATGCTCTGCTCCATTCATGAAGAGACGTGCGAGAACGTGTCATAGTAGTTAGCATGTGAATGGTAGTTTTAATTCCATTCCTTTTAGATTTCTTTGAATTATCCTATGGACATACCAAAAACGATAAAAATATGACTCAGGTTGGAAAACAGGCCAAATAGCTCGAAATATTATGTAAAAAGGAGAAGCAAATCACTTCGGCAGAAGAGAAATTCCTTTCATAGATTTTAAATACCAGACATGGCTTACAAAAAAAAAAGAGGATAAATAAATGTACATCTAAGATCCCTGAATGGCCCATCTCGGAAGGACTTTCTTCAATCCCCATTCCATCTACCTACATGCCCAAGTCCACTTTATTCGTCCCTTTGATGATATCGGATGCACTCATAAACTCGCCAAGGCAAATACGTATCACAGACCTTAGATTTACATCCGATCGATCTATAAGCAGAAACTCAGTGTCACCCTTAGGAAGATGAGGTAGAACTATCTTCTTAAATCTACTAAAGCTTGCATACAATCCCAGTTTACAAGCTTTGATGATGAAATCTGTCCCACCTTTTTCCAACCGTTTGAGTCTCTCTCACACTGCTTGAGGTTCAGCCGAAGGTTCTTGAGTTATAGGTCCTCTTCTGGATAAAGAAATTTCGGGCCTCTGAGATGTTTCTTCCTCATGATGATCTCCGTTGGAAGATCTAGGCCTTTTATATAGCCGAATGTCAGACTCTTGAGGAAAATAAGCTTCTGATGAAGACCCTCCCCTCTTTATAAGCATTCTTTTTAGGCATTTAATAACATCGTGAGCCCGACGACAATTCCGATCAGCTTCAAATCTTTGTCTCTCAAGGATCTCAATCCTCCAACAAGCCCTACTTAATTCATTATCTCATCGATCGATCACCTCTTTGTTAGATATATATCCTAGAAGCCAGATTGACTGACACTTATAATATATAAATAATTTTATAATTTTGATTATAAATTAATAAATAAATTATTTTCTATCATAATATGTATTTAAAGTGTCTGTGATACATCCTTTGAGTTAATGATAATGATAATTTATATTTTTAAGAGTTAAAAATTTAAGATATGAATTTTCATAATTAACTCATAAACTGCTCATGACCGTAGGATCATCACGAGGATGGTGATCGATCTAGAAGGTTGGTATACGTTTATATTCTTAGGATAGATGTATCTTGAGTCTATGGTATGGAGACACCAGAGTGAGAGTACAGGTACTCGCTAGAGAATGAGGGCACTGAGCGTGACCACCTTAAGTAGTCATAAGAAAGTCTACCTTCTCATCGATGACTGACTCATTGCTGCAGTGGTGTATCTAGTTCTTTGATCTGAGGTACATCGGTAGTTCATCTTGAGGATGTTATAGTTTGACTACACCATAACTTGATCTTCTAGCCATTCAAAATCTTGAGGTGTATGTTGGCTATAGTATGTTCATTGTAGAAATTGGATTGCACCAATAGAAAATCTATCTACCTCGGTGGATGAGAAGTAGTCCTATGATAATCATGAGATTGAATCCTTAAGCCCATAGCCATGACAGAGTGAAGATGATAAAAAAAATTTCTATTAGAATTTTACATTGAACTCGAATCGAATGATTAATTCATATAACGGATATTGGATTTGATAAGTTCATCTTAGCCGTAATCCAGTCATGACTCAAGATAGAAAAACCCAATCACACAAGTAGCTGCACTGAGAGGTTCACTTTTGATTCTGATGGATTGCCATCATATACTGCTAGGTGTCACTAGTAGATTTTAGGACTAATTAAAATAATTTAGATGATCACTCATTCTAATTATATGAATAAAAAAAAGTTCTGGTTCATCAAAAGATATTTCAATGATGTCGATGATAGAGATTGCAGTATATCTCATTACCATACGAAACTAAAACTAACTGGATCACACAAATAAGAGTTTAGATTTGATGTCATCAATTGGACTAACCCAGTTCAATTGATTTGAATTAGATCCAATTAGGTTCAAGAAAATTATGCTAGCACATGATTGAGCCTAATATTCTTCTTTTATAATCATTTTGGTTCATCTCAGCTAAGCCAAATTTATTTGGACTCACTCAGGAATCTTGTCTTAGTCTGATTGGAGCTTATCCAGGTTAGAAAAGGATTGTCTCAATTCATTAGATGAATTTAAGACAACATCTATCAATTTCTGTCATCTGCTAATTCCTGTTTTGGACATTGATCAATAATTGACCCTAGACATCTGGACATGGGGCCATGTGTCATGTGCCTATAGGAGAGCACCTAGGGCTCTTGTCCCCTTACTAAAAGAGGTAAGAGAGAGAGTGCATGCCATCCTAGGCGTGCGCCCCATGTGGATAAGGGATGGAGTCCCATACAGATGGGACTCCAGGATGTTTTGATATGATCAAACACTAGGGGCGCCAAAGACTTTAGCTTTATCTAGTCTTGGTGCCACCTATGTGGATTTTTTAGGGATTCTTATTTGATTGGATCAGATGATATTATCTCACCAATTAAATTTAGATCTGATTGAATGAAGGCCTCTGATTAATCGAGATGATGTGGCACTACATGGCGCAATAGGATCTATTTAAATCCTATTTGCGCCTAGGGTTAGAGAGCTTTTTCCTTTCACCATGCTGCAGGACTGCCCTCCTCTATTCCATGCCTCCCTCTGATCCTCTCTCTCTTCTCTCCATGTCCAAAGAAGTTGGACACGGGTTCAAGTGCAATCCAAGGAAGAAAGGAACCTAGATCAAAAAGAAGGCAGCACTATTGAAAGAGACGACCGCTGCTTCTTCAAAGTAGTTCTGAAGAATTTTAAGATCAGATCCAGATCTAATTTTTGAAGAGATGATTAAGAAAAAGAAGACCTTCAGATCCTATCCGAGTGGATATTAGTAGAGGCCAGGCACATGCGTGGCTCCTTCCAGAATCTCAGGATCAATCAGGATCGAGTAATCTGATTATCCAAAATAAAGGTATGAAATTAAATTAGATTTAATTTTATTTTTAATTTTTAATATTAAATTATTAGAATCAAATCTAAGATATCTCAGATCTAATTAGGATCATAAAATTTTTTTTTAAAATATTTCTTCAGATCCAATTAGATCTGAACGATCCTGTACCAAAAAAATATGATTTTTTCTTCAAATGGTATCAGAGCTACGTTAGCAGTTCATCAGATCTATTTTAGATTTAATTTATTTTTATGTATGATCTAATATTAAAAAATTTTAAATATCACATCAGATGTGATTAGATCTAAAAATAAAAAATTAAAAATTTTATAATTTAGATCTATAATGTATGAGATGCATGACTAGACTAGGAATAGAATAGTTTTATGTACAGTCTAATATAATTATATTATTAAATTAATTAAATATAATTTTAGATCTAATTTATTTTTATTTTTTTGATATTATAATTTTTTTAATTAGATATAAAAAAATAAAAAATAAAATTTTTAATTTTTATTTTATTCATATTGAAGGAGAAATCCTAATTTTGTAGATCAGGTTCATTTAGATCTGATTGGATTAAGAGAGATATTTCAAAAATTTCTTTTATGAATCTAGATCAGATCTGAGATATTTCAGATCTAATTTTATAGATCTAATAAATAAAAATAAAAATAAATTAAATTTGATTTAATTTATATCTTGATGTTGGGTAATCAGATTATTCTTCGATAATCTTACTATTTGCTTGAGGTTTTGGATCTAGCCATGCAAGCATCTGACCTCTACCGGTATCCACTCGGACTGGATCTGAAGATTTTTTTCTTTATCACCTCTCCAAATATTAGATCTGAATCTAATTTGAAGAATCTTCAAAATTTCTTTCGAAGATCTGCAGTCATCTCTACAGTAGTGCTGCCTTCTTTCTTTTTCGTCATCTTTCTCTTGCCTGAATCGTACCAAACTAGAGCCCAAATCTTCTTGGACATGGAGAGGAGAGAGAGGATTAGAAGATAGCATGGAGGAGGGAGAGGGATAGCCTTGGGGTGTGGGCTAAGAGAGAACTCTTTTTAAAGTGAGGCGTAGATAGGGTTTATATAGACCATGCTGCACCATGCAGTGCCACATCATCCCAGCCAATCACGTTGCTTTGTGCAATTAGATCTAAATCTGATTGATGGAATGACATCATCTAATCCAATCAGATGAGTGCCCCCTCAATTTATCCTTAGATGGCACCTAAGACTGATCAAAGTCTATTCCTAGGTGCTACCTAAGTAGAATCCAAGAAGCAACCTAGAGTCCCATATGTATGAGACTCCAGGCATCTCTATCTATGGGCGCACGCCTTCCTAGGCATGCATCCCCTTCTTTTTAATTTTTAGCAAGGAGACAAGCCCCTATCTACTCTCCTATGGGTGCATGACACATGGACAGATATCTAAGTGTCAAAGATCAATGTTTGACCAAAGTCAAAAGACAGAAATTAGCAGGTGACAAAAAATGGTGGGTGTTACCTCAAATTTATCTCATAAATTAAGACAATCCTTTTTTGATTTGGACAAGCTCCAGTTAGACTAAGTAAAGGTATCTGAGTGAGCATAAATATATTTTGCTCAGTCGAGATAATTTTTAATGATAGTAGAAGAAGAACGTTAGGCTCAATCGTATGCTAGCATGATTTTCTTGAACCTAATTGAATCTTATTCAAATCAATTGAACTAGATTAGTTCAATTGATGATATTTAGATCCAAACTCTTATTTATATGATCCAATTAGGTTCAGTTCTATATGGTAATGGGATATGTCGCAATCTCTATCATCGACATCATCAAAACTTTTTTTGATGGATTAGAACTCTTCTGATTTAGATAACTAGAATGATTAATCATCTAAATTATTCTAATTACTCCCAAAATCCATCAATGATACCTAGCAGTATATGGTGGCAACCCATCAAAATTAAAAATGAATCTCTCGGTGCAGCTACCTATGTGATTAAGTTCTTCTATCTTGAGCTTCGATCAGATTAAGATTAAGGTAAACTCGTCAAACCTTAATTTCTGTCATATGATTTAACCATTCGATTCAAGTCCAATGTAAAAACTTTAATAGAAACTCTTTCTATTATTTCACTCTGCCATGACCATGGACTTATGAACTTGATTCTCATGATCCTTATAGGGCTGCTCCTCATCCATTGAGGTAGATAGATTCTCTCTTGGTGCAATTCAATTTCTATAATGAACATGCTATAGCCAATATACACCTCAGAGTTTCGAATGACTAGGAGATCGAGTCATGGTGTCGTCAAACTATAGCATCCTCAAGGTGAACTGCCGATGTACCTCAGGTCAAAGAATCAGACACACCACTGCAGCTTTGAGTCAGTCATCGATGAGAAGATAGACTTTCTTATGACTGCTCGAGACAGTCATACTCAGTGCCCTCATTCTCTAATGAGTATCTGTACTCTCGCTCTGGTGTCTCTATACTATAGACTCAAGACTCATCTACTATAAAAAAGCGATTGTACACCAACCTTCTGGATCAATCACCATCCTCATGATGATCCTATGGTCGGGAGCATTTTATGAGTTAATAATAAAAATTCATATCTTAAATTTTTAACTCTTAAAAATATGAATTATCATTACCATTAACTCAAGAGATGTATCACAGACACTAAATACATATTTATGATAGAAAATAATTTATTTTATTATTTATAGTTAAAATTATAATTTTGCTCCTAGAAGTGTATTACAAGTGTCAGCCAATTCTGACTTCTAGGACATACATATCTAACACATATGAGATATGAAAGATGCATGCTTAGACTAGTTATAGAATAGTTCTATAAAATATTTAGAATAATTTTATTTTTGATATGATCAAATTTAAAATTTTATTTTTTAGATTTAATATATGATATTTCAGATATGAAAGCATGCAAGTTTAATTTAATTATGATACATGAGATGTATACAAAATATATATAAGTTAGATTATTAATTATATATGTGATATATGATTTAGATCTAACTAGTTTTGTAGTAGAAATTATATTTTTGATTAAGATATTTCTCTTGGTCGTCTGATCATAAGAACAAAGTAGGGTTTAAAGATCCTCTCCTTTCATTCGATGGGATGTTTTTATGATGTGTAGGGATGCTACGCATTCGTTCTTAATCAAAAATCAAAACTTATTTTTCTATAAAATTCTAGATCATGAATATGGGATGTTTTTATGATGTGTAGGGATGCTACGCATTCGTTCTTAATCAAAAATCAAAACTTATTTTTCTATAAAATTCTAGATCATAAAATTTTAAGATTTTTTTTACATGTTTTATTCATGAACCCAAAACTTAATTAAAAATTAAGATTGTAAAATTGATTAGATCTAAAATTATGAATTTTTAGATCTAAGACATATTCATAAAATTGGGTTCGGACTTGGGTAGCTCAATTAGGTCTAGCAGTTAATCAAACCGTATCAAGAGTTGGTTAGGTAGGATCAAAGAAAGCTTAGATTTGATCAGCCTAATAGGATTAAGTTTGGATCAAGATTGAATCATATTGAGATGTGACTTGATCAAGTTAAGACCAAATTTAGCTCCATAGTTTGAGCCTGGATTGTAGGCTAATCCAATTAATTCTAATTCAATAATTTAGGGTCTAAGATAAGTCTGGCAGATATGATTGACTGATTTTTAATTGAAAGCTACTTGAGATCTAAATACATTCTTGTCGAATTAATGGCATATCTCTTTCACTGATCTCACTTAACTAGCCATTTATGTCGATCCAGTTCTAATTAGAGGTGGCTAATAATTCGAGCCAATCCATGTCATTAGATTAGTCATAATTGTTATGACTAAGTTAAGTCAAGTTTAAAGAGACCTAAATTAAATCTTCCTAAGAAAATGTTAAGTCGGTCTTCCACCATTATAGATGTGCTGGCTCTTTTTGAGGTTGATTATTCTTGGCTGGATACAGTAGTTCAGTTGCACCAAAAAGATGCAACCATATTTATTAGGCATTGGATGCTATGGGTTGGAGGATGGGTTGGGTTCAATATTTTGAATATGGTGAGGGATCCAATCAGAAATTCAATTCATGCAAATGATAGGTCTGACTTAACTAAAAAATAGATCAATATTCCAAAAATGGTGAGATTCATGAATTAGAGACTAGGTTTGGATGCACCATGATTAGAGAATCATTGGATAAGAGTTGTTCACTCATCGATTGATCCATCATCAATAACTGTTAGGTGAGGTGATGAGCCAGTCGGTGGGACTGCACCATCCATTAGAAATCAATAATCATGAAAATTTTTACATCTATATCAAAGAAGTATAGAAATCTGAGTAAATAGTAGAAGCTTAATTTATTTAAAAATAAAATTTTTAAATAAATTGATTAAATCTAATTATAAAATCTAACTAGAAACTTTGACTCTCTACAGAAAGATGTCTGCATCCAATCCACTAGCCCGTATTCTAGACACCCATAGATTAACCAAATCTAACTATAAGAATTGGCTCCAAAACTTCAAAATTATTTTGAATTCTGAGAAGTTGACTCATATATTGGAACAGGATCCTTCCATCTTACCAGCCTGTCCATCAGTTAATCAAAGAGCGTCTCTTGAGAAGTGGATGAATGAAGATAACAAAACCAGGTATTACATATTGGCTCGATGTTTGATGAGCTTCAGCACTAATATGAAGACATTAAGACTAGCCATCAAATATTGGTACACCTGTGAGAGTTGTTTGGTAAATAGAGTCGCACAGCCAAATATCAAGTCACTAAGAGACTATTTAAGGCTCAGATGTGTGATGGACAGTCAATCCAAGATCATTGTCTGATGATGATCAAGAACTTAGAAGAGCTTGAGAAGCTTGGTATCAAGTTAAATCAAGATATATAGATTGATATAATTTTGCAGTTCTTGACTGATGCATATGGGCAGTTCATCATGAACTATCATATGCATAAACTTCAGAATATCTTGGCTAAGCTCATGAACATGTTGGTTACTACTGAGCTTTCTATGAAAGATTCTTAACGCTTAGTACTTGCTATGGAGCAGACTTCTTTTAAGAGAAAATCTTTTGGGAAGAAGAAGAAGTTCGTGAAGAAGTAGAAAATGGATGATGGGAAGAAGAAGAAGGCAGAGCCGAAGAAGAAGGCTAATAAGAAAATATGTTTCCATTGTAACACTAACGGCCATTGAAAGTGAAACTGTACTTTATACCTGGCCAACCTAAAGAACAAGAAGGAGGTAGGTTCTTCTAGAGATATGCTCGTTATAGAATCTAATTTTACAATTTTTTGTACATCTAGTTGAGTGCTTGACTCTGGTTCTAGTGCTCACTTATGCATTTCTATGTAGAATCTTAAGGATAGTAGGAGGCTGAGGGATGGTGAGATGATCCTATGCATCGAAAATGGAGCAAGAGTTGTTACTATAGCCATGGGAACCTATCCTCTGCGATTACCATCAGAATTAGATTTAGTTCTTCGAAACTATTTTTATGTGCCTGCAGCAAGCAGAAATTTGATTTCTGTTTCATATTTAACACAAGAAGGCTATGTAATTAGTTTTCTTAAGAACCATTATAATATTCTTTATGAAAGAAATAAAATTGCAAGTGATTTTCTTATAAATGATCTCTATCAGTTACATATTGATATTTCTATTTTTAATATCGAGCAAAATGTGAATGTCATAGGATCAAAATGATCTAGGAATAGTCTAAATAATAGATATCTTTGGCACCTTAGGCTAGATCATATAGCTAAAGATATGATTAACAAATTGAAAAAATCTGGGCTATTGAGTCCATTGACTTTCGAGTCATATCCGATTTATGAATCATACTTTCATGACAAAATGACCAAGCTTTCTTTTGTAGGACATGGAAAAATGGCTATAGACCTACTTGTTCTAGTACATATTGATGTATAAGTCCATTTGATGTGTCGATCAGGAGCAATTATGTTTACTTCATCATCTTTATTGATAATTTATTTTGGTACGGATATGCATATTTGATGTGACATAAGTCTAAAGCTTTTGAAAAGTTTAAAAAATTCAAACTCGAAGTAGAAAAATAAATAGAAAAATTCATTAAGGTTCTTTGATTAGATCAAGGAGACGAATATCTTAGTTGAAAATTTCTAGACTATCTTAAGGACAATGGCATAATCTCTTAATGGACTCCACTTGGAATGCCTCAACTCAATGAGATTTTAGAACGAAAAAATTGGATCCTATTAGATATGGTCCGATCTATGATGAGCTTCACGAACCTTCCTGAGATTCTTTAAAAATATAGTCTGATGACCGTTATATATTTACTGAATAGGATTTTCTTTAAGATCGTTCCTACTACACCATATAAAATATGACATGGTAAGAATCAAATCTAAGTCATCTTAGAATTTGGGGTTGTCTGATCCATGTCAAAAGATAACAGACGAACAAATCAGAGTCTAGATCCTTTAGAGCTTGATTTATTGGATATCCTAAAGAGTTATTAGGATATTATTTCTATCTTTCGAAAGATCACAATGTGATTGTGAGTCGACATGCCATCTTTCTTGAAAAATAGTTTATTCAAGATGGTGGCATTGGAAGATAGATTAGACTCGAGGAGAAAGTCTCCGATGAGAAATGAGCTAAGGAACCTATGAAACTAAATCAGATTGAGCCAACCCAAAACTACCTCCTCCATCTCATAGATCAAGTAGAATTTTTTGTCCTCCTGAAAGATACTTAGGTACTATATCAGAAGATGTAGAGAAAATATTCCTCATAGAAAATGGGGTTCATGATGATGATCCCAAAACTTATGATAAGACGATATCAGATATCGACTCTGAGAAATGGTTAGAGATAATGAGGTCAGAGATTGACTCAATACGTTCGAACTAAGTCTGGATTTTAGTAGATCCACCTAAAGGTATAGTACCTATTGGATGTAAACGAATTTTCAAGAGAAAAATAGATGCCGATGAAAATGTAGAGACATTCAAAGCAAGACTCATAGCGAAAGGATATAGTTAGCATGAAGGCATTGACTATCAGGATACTTTTTCGCCAGTAGCCATGCTCAAATTCATCCATACATTACTTACTGTTGCAGCCTATTTTGATTACGAAATATAGCAGATGTACATGAAAATGATATTTTTAAATGGATATCTTGAGAAAGATATCTATATGGAATAGTCGCTAGGTTTTACATCCTGTGATAATGATCACAAGGTATGCAAGTTGCAAAGATCCATATATGGACTTAAGAAAGCATCTCGAAGCTAGAATGCTCATTTCAATGATGCAATCAAATTGTTTAGATTCATCAAAAATGAGGAGGAGCCCTGTATTTTTAAAAAAGTCAGTGGGAGCATGGTTGTCTTTTTCGTACTGTATGTGGATGACATCCTCCTAATTGAGAATGATATTTCTACGTTGATTATAGTCAAAATGTGGTTATCTAAAGAGTTCTCTATGAAAGATCTAGAAGAGGCATCTTTTATTCTAGAAATTAAGATTTATAGGGATAGACCGAATAGGATATTAGGTCTCTCATAAAAAATATACATAGAGGAGGTGCTGAAGAGGTTTAACATGAAAAACTCCAAGAGGGATTTAGTATCCTTCAGACATGGCATTCATCTCTCCAAGAAGATGTGCCCTAGCATACCTAAGGAGATTGAATGCATGAGCAAGATCTCTTATGCTTCAGCAATAGGGAGCCTCATGTATGTCATGCTATGTACACGATTTGATATTGCCCATGCTGTGAGTGTCACGAGTAGGTATCAGTCGAATCTAGACAAAGAGCACTGAACTTCTATGAAATGTATCTTTAAGTACTTGAAAATGACTAAGGATATGTTTCTAATCTTTGGTAATGGAGAACTCTAGGTCCAAGGGCATATAAACTCAGATTTCATGTCCGACATAGATGATCGAAAGTCGATATTTGAAAGTCTATTTATTTGTAATGGTGGAGCTATCAGTTGAAAGAGTTCCAAGCAGACGATGATAGCAGACTCCATAATGGAAGCAAAGTATATCGTTGCATCGAAAACTACAAAAGAGACATTTTGGTACAAGAAGTTTATCGTAGAGCTTGGAGTGATGCCATCAGATGTCATCTCTTTATACTACGACAATAATGATGCCATAGCTCTAGCTAAGGAGCCGAGGTCTCATCAGAAATTTAACCATATCGAGTAACGATATCACCTTATCTATGATTACCTCGAGAAGGGATACATCAAGGTTAAGTGAGTCAACACTACAGACAATGCAGCTGACCCCCTGACAAAGATATTGAGCTAGTAGAAGATCAAAGCCCATCTTGAGAAGATGGAACTTAGATTTGTAGCTAATTGACTTTAGGTTAAGTGGGAGTTTGTTAGATGTGTGCCGTAGAAGCTAGATTGAGTGACACTTGTAATACATTTCTAAGAATAATTTTATAATTTTGATTATAAATTAATAAATAGATTATTTTCTATCATAGTATGTATTTAAAGTGTCTGTGATATATTCTTTGAGTTAATGGTAATGACAATTCTATTTTCAAGAGTTGAAAATTTAAGATATAAATTTTCATAATTAATTTATAAATTGCTTCCAATCGTAGGATCATCACGAGGATGGTGATCGATCTGGAAGATTGGTGTATGTTCGCTTTCTTAGGATAGATGTATCTTGAGTCTATGATGTGGAGACATTGGAGTGAGAGTACAAATATTTATTAGAGAATGAGGGCACTGAGCATGACCACCTCGAGCAATCATAAGAAAGTCTATCTTCTCATAAATGATTGATTCATTGCTGCAGTGATGTATCTGGTTCTTTGATCTGAGATGCATCGATAGTTCATCTTGAGGGTATTATAGTTTGACTATACCATAACTCGATCTTCTAGCCATTCAGAATCCTAAGGTGTATGTTGGCTATAGCATGTTCATTGTAGGAATTGGATTGCACTAATAGGAGATCTATTTACCTCGGTGGATGAGGAGTAGCTCTATGATAATCATGAGATTGAGTCCTTAAGCCCATAGCCATGGTAGAGTGAGGATGATAGAAAGAATTTCTATTAAGGTTTTATATTAGACTCGAATCGAATGATTAATTCATATGACGGATATTGGGTTTGATGAGGTCACCTTAATCCTAATCCAGTCGAAGCTCAAGATAGAAGAATCCAATCACATAGGTGGCTGCACCAAGAGGTTCGCTTTCGATTCTGATGGATTACCACCATATACTGCTAGATGTCACTGGTGGATTTTGAAAGTAATTAGAATGATTTAAATTATCGATCATTCTAATTGTATGAATCAAAAAAGTTCTGGTCCATCGAAAGGTGTTTCGATGATGTCGATAATAGATATCGCAACATGTCTCATTACCATACAAAATTGAACCTAACTAGATCACACAAATAAGAACTTGGATCTGAATGTCATCAATTGGATTAATCCAATTAGGTTCAAAAAAATCATGCTAGTATATGATTGAGTCTAATATTCTCTTTTTATCATCATTTTGGTTCGTCTCGACTGAGCCAAATTTGTTTGGACTCACTCAGGAATCTTGTCTTAGTCTGACTGGAGCTTGTTTAGATCAGAAAAGGATTGTCTTAATTCATTAGATGAATTTAAGACAACACCTACCAATTTTTGTCACTTGCTAATTTTTGTTTTAGACATTGGTCAACAGTTGACCCTGGACACTTAGACATGGGGTCATGTATCATGCACTTATAGGAGAGCACCTGGGGCTCTTGTCCCTTGCTAAAAGAGGTAAGAGAGAGGGCGCGTGCCACCTTAGGCATGCGCCCCATGTGGCTAAGGGATGGAGTCCCATATAGATGGGACTCTAGGATGTTTTGATATAATCAAACACTAGGGGCACCAAAGACTTCAGTTTTATCCAGTCTTGGCACCACCTATGTGGATTTTTGAGGGACTCTCATCTGATTGGATCAGATGATATCATTCATCAATTAGATTTAGATCTAATTGAATAAAAATCTTTGATTGGCTAGGATGATGTGGCACTGCATGGTGCAATAGGATCTATTTAAACCCTGTCTGTGCCTAGGGTTAGAGAGCTTTTTCCTCCTAAGCCTCGAAAAGAGCCTTTTTAGAGCAGTCAATTTTCTTAACCAGATTGGCATTGGCAGTCTTTCTCCTATTCTAAATAATATTTGAATTTGTCGAGCTCTTCTTTCACCTTAACAAGTTCTAGAGGTGAATATCCAGAGCTAGCTCCGACAAAATTCATCAAGTAGTGGCTAATTAAAGCCAAGGATCTGAAAGCACCCACCATATGGTTTGAGCGCCCTCTCCGTCCAAGGCTCGCCTATCCGCAGGAGCGAGGTGGCTTCCTAAAAACTCAGTAGCAATTCTAAGACTGTTCGCAGCTAAAAAAAAAGAGAGGCTGGTAGCACCATCTCCACCTAAATATCTGTTGGATGAACACCAAAAAAAGAAACTTCTGGCCCCTGCAGCTTGATGACTTCTACTCCTTCAATCGAACAAAGATGATCGACCACCTCCACAGATTCTACCGTCCCTCTAGGAAGATTCTCTTTCATCTTTGCGACAACATGCATCGGAGAAACTGTAGGGACAATTTCTATAGTTGCTTCCATTATCGAATCTACCGATGCATCTATGACCTCCCTCATCGAGTCTATTTGCTCGATCTCAACATCCTTCATCGGATTCTAAGAATCACTCACTGACAAAGCATCATCTCTCCTTGTATCAATCAAGATAGGGGGAGAAACTGTCGAAGAAATAGCATCTGAAGCCTCAACGAAGGAGCTTCCGAAAGCATGAGACTAAGCGGATGAAATCCTAGTCCATAATCTTCAAGCCGATAGCTTTTTCAATATCTTTGCCATCAAAGGATCCATCTGGCTCTAGAAACCCATGGAGATAATTCTAGAGGATAGAATATGAAAGATATGAAACTCTATTCTCACAATCGCCTTTTTTCCTCTTGCGCACCTTTTGGACACACTTAAAAGAAGAAAGATAAAGACAAATGGATGCCTCTTCTAAATTATCTCCTCCAAATAATCAACAGACGAATGATCCCTATGATCATAACTAATTTTGCACCAAGGGATGACATCATCAGCAATTGAAAGTCAAGGCACTACTAGAAATAAAGGCGTAAATCATTCGATCTGAAGCATCGCTTGAGAATAGTTCTTTCGCCTGATCCTCAGACTCGACACTAGGAGGTAGTGTTACGGTGGTAACGTGAATACCTCAGATCGTCCGATTGGTATTCAAAACAGCTCGGCTCGATTGGCATTCATTAATGTTTTGAGGGCAAGAAAGTTATCATGATGACATCCGAACCGATAGTCGATCTCTGAAAGGAGATCCAAATTATTTTATTTGGAAACGGCTCGGATAGCATTTATAACTTATAGATCGCCTTGGATAGGCAGTTCATCTATATTCTCATCTGCTTATCTCGTGGGTTAACAATAATACAGTCGTGATTCAACCACGAACAAGCTATTTTCCACTCAACCTCAATTATCGAAAATAGATAAGGCATCCCAATCCCACTAATAACGTGCTTCCATTTGGAAAAGATGCTCCTGATCTCATCACGACAGCATTAATGGCTCAAGATTCGTAGAACAGCAAAATGGCCACTTGAAGCTTTCTTACAAATATCACAAACCTTGAGGACCTAGGTAAGCAAAAAAAATTCTTCTCAGCGAAGCGGCCGAACTTTTCAAGCGGTCGAACTACTTATTGCCCGAGCCCCTTTGGACTCCGAGCGGCCGGGCTTCGGCCGAGACCCCGACGACCGAGCTTGTTTCAACCCTCTTAGCGGTCGAGCTCCCCGAACTCCTGTCCAGCGGCCGAACTCTCCAGTGCCTAGGCTCCGGGTCGAACTCCTTCGGACTCCCAGCGTCCGGGCTTCAGCCGACCCTTGCGGGAGTCGAACTTCCCCAAAACCTCCTCTCGGGCCGAGTTTCAACGGAAGCCGAACTCCCTATAGACTTCTTCGATGGACGAGCTTCTCAATGGCCGAACTCCTTATGATGGATTCCTGCAGGCAATCAATCTCGCTACGGTTACACGATAGTAATAACGATCGGCATTTATCAGCAATAACGATCGACAGTAACGATCATCATTTATCAGCAATAACGATCGACATTTATCAGCAATAACGATCGACAATAACGATTAGCATTTATCAACAATAACGATCGGCATTTATCAGCAATAACGATCGACAATAACGACCGGCATTGATCAGGATGGTTACAATAAGCTCCCTCTATAAAAAGGACCCTTCGGATACCTTTACAATAGGTTCTGAAAATCCTTTTCTTCTCCTCTATACTCTATCAAGCACTCCATTCCTGTTGACAGGAACTAACTTGAGCGTCGGAGGGTCTTTCGGAGCCACACCCATCAGTTCCGAGCGAGACTTTATTTTGCAGGTCCCCGATGGTAGCCTCTTCGGCCTCAACTCCGACGACGATAAGTTTCTGCGTCAACAGATTAGCGCTAGAGAAAGGGTATTACCGACGAAGATTTTCTTCTTAAAGGAAGCCGGTGTTCCTTTGTTCTTAAAGGAGTGCTCGAGAGACCTTTCTTTTTTTTTTTTTAATTCAAATCCCCTTCCAAAGAGAAAAGATGCCCCCCAGGAGAGCCTCCACTTGGAGATCGACGGCCTCCGCGGCCCGATCTCATTCGAGTCCATCCGCTCCAGCTCCAGCCCCAGTGACTCAGGCTCATTCTGCAACTCGGCGATCGACGGCCTCCGCGGCCCGATCTGTCCAGGTCCATCCGCTACCGCTCCAGTTCCGATAATCCAGGCCGCGGTAGATGCTGAACAGTTCAACCTACTCGTCCAGCAGGTTCGTGGCCTCACCGAGGCCATTCAAGCGGTACAGGCCATGCACCAGCAAGCTGCCGTACCAGTGCAATCGGTTTCGGATCCTCCGGAGCCGCGTTGTCCAGTCCAGAGGCAATCGACATGGGCTACCCGACCTCCAATTCTCGAAAAAGGAAAGCAACGGAAGGAGAGCCCTTGTTCAAACCGCAGCTCGTCCCAGGGAGAAGCTTTTCATCCGATCAACAAGAAGACTTTAGAAATGAGAGACCACGAAGATCTCCTGGATAGAAGGCTCTTGGAAATGAGTCATCGGATCGAAGAACTCCGCCACGCTCCTCCCTCATATGGTAATGAGATCCGAACCGACCCTCCATTCTCATAGAAAATTATGCAAGAATCAGTCCCATCGAACTTCAAACTCCCACAGTTTGAGAGCTATGATGGGACCACTGACCCGGTCGACCACCTGGAAGCCTTCCGAATGATGATGTTGCTTCATGGCGCGCCAGACGCCATTCTGTGCCGGGCTTTTCCCTCTACTCTTAAAGGAGCAGCCAGAAACTGGTATTCGACACTCAAGTTGAGTACCATTCTATCATTCGACCAAATGAGTCAACAGTTCGCGGCCCACTTTGTCAGTAGTCGGTGTCCACGCCGAAGCTCAGACTCCTTAATGGCCATCAGGCAGAGAGAAGGGGAATCCATCCGGGCTTTCATTTTTTGATTTAATACCGCTGCGTTAGAAGTCCGAGACCTGGATCAATCGGTCGCCATGGCCGCGCTCAAGAGCGGCCTTCAGAAAAATGACCTATTATTCTCCCTGGAAAAAAAGTATCCCAGGGACTTTGCCGATATGTTGGCTCGGGCCGAAAGTTATGCCCGGGCAGAGGAGGCCTTCGAAGCTAAGGATGGTGAAATCGGTGGTAAACGGCTGATCGGCAGGCTGGATAGACCCTCCGAAGAAAGGAAGCAAATTGAAGCTCGGCCACGCTCCAGGACTCCCCCTGGTCGCGAGCAAGTTCGGATTCCCTCTCAAGCTCGGAAGCGGGGAAGCTCTGACGGAAGGACGCGCCGAAGTTCTCCTCAGCACCGAAGTTCTCCTCAACGCCGAAGTTCTCCTCAGCACGCTCCTCAACGCTCTCCTCAGCGTCGAAGTTCTCCCCGCCTACGACGATTTCACAACTACACCCCCCTAAACACCCCGAAGACTCAAGTTTTGATGGAGATCCGGGAACGGCTTCCAAGACCAGAAAGAATGCGCTCTCATCCTTACAAGCGTAATCCCAACAAGTTCTGCCTCTACCATCGCGATCACGATCATGACACGGAGGAGTGCATTCAACTCCAGGATGAGATCGAAGAGCTCGTCAGACGAGGCAGACTAAGTCAATTTCTTCGAAGGCAGCCCGAGGGGGTGGAAGATCGGCCAAGAATGCTAACGCCAAGCGGAGAAAACCAACAAGAAGACCGGCCACCCATTGGCGTCATCAACACTATCTTAGGGCGATCTCAGCAAAAGAAAACCAGCAGGCTTGAAGGATCGATGAAGAAATGGAAGATTTCGGAGCCTATAGTCTTCACCGAGGAGGATGGTCAGGGAATCCAACTTCCGCATAATGATGCGGTTGTAGTTTCGTTGAATATTGCTGACTATGATGTACATCGCATCCTCGTAGATAATGGAAGCTCGGCTGATGTATTGTTCTACGATGCCTTCTTGAAAATGTCCCTACCTAATGATCGATTGAGCTCGGTGAATTCTCCGCTAGTTGGATTTGCTGGCAACACCGTACGAATCGAAGGTATCATAACTTTGACCGTAACAGCAGGGCAGTACCCAAAGCAGGCCAAAGCTCAGGTCGACTTCCTAGTCGTAAAGACGCCGTCCGCCTATAATGCTATCCTTGGTCAACCTGGTTTAAATGCCCTTCGGGCAGTCGTGTCAACTTATTACTTAAAGATGAAGTTCCCTACGAACTATGGGGTTGGAGAAGTTAGAGGAGACCAGACCCTAGCAAAGTATTGTTACTCAATCGTCTTGTATAAGGGAGATCAGCCCGACTCCTGTCTGGTTGACGGACTGGATGTCCGTGACGACCTCGCTGAGGAACGAGCTGAGCCTGCAGAGGACCTCGTCTCTGTGTCATTAAATGATGGAAAATCAGACCATGTGGTGTAGATTGGCTCAAACCTGGCAACCAAGGTTCGGGAGCAACTCGTCGCTTTTCTCAGAAGGAACGCAGACGTCTTCGCTTGGACTCCAGCAAATATGCCAGGAATCGACGCCGAGGTCATGGAACATCGGTTGGCCGTTGACTCGAAACACCGGTCGGTAAGAGAAAAACTACGCCAACATGCCCCGGAGAGGCAAAAAGCGATCGCTGAAGAGGTAGATAAACTCCTTAAAGCCAATATAATCTAGAAAGTTCATTACCCAACTTGGGTTTCGAACGTGGTTCTTGTCAAGAAAGCGAACAACAAGTGGAGGATGTGTGTCGACTTCAAAAAGCTAAACAAGGCTTATCCAAAGGATAGTTACCCCTTGCCCAGGATCGATCAGTTGGTAGATGCAACCTCGGATCATGAGCTCCTCAGCTTTATGGACGCCTTTTCTGGTTATAACCAGATATGTATGGCGCCTGAAGACGAAGAAAAAATAGCCTTCATCACTACCGAGGTCTTTACTGCTATAAGGGTCATGCCTTTTGGACTCAAGAATGCGGGAGCCAACATACCAACGCTTTAGTCAACAAAATCTTTCAAGGGGCAGATCGGCCGCAACATGGAGGTGTACGTGGACGACATGCTCGTCAAAAGCCGAGCCTTCGACAGACCACCTCGGCCGACCTTGAAGAAACCTTCGGTGCGCTTAGAGAGGCACAAGATGAAGTTGAACCCGACCAAATGCGCCTTCGGCGTGACCTCCGGAAAATTTCTTAGGATTCATGGTGTCGAGACGTGGAATCGAGGCAAATCCCGAGAAAATCCGAGCCATTCAGGAGATGACTGCCCCGAAAACAATTAAGGAAGTTCAGCGCCTGGCTGGGAAGGTGGCATCCCTGAACCGCTTTGTCTCGAGGTCGGCCGAGCGGTGCCTGCCCTTCTTCCAGGTCCTCAGGCGACCGAAAGATTTTTGCTGGACAGCGGAGTGCAAACAGGCATTCGAGGAGCTCAAAAACTACCTCGGCGCGCCCCCGCTGCTGGCAAAGCCCGAACCTGGAGAAGGGCTGCTCCTGTACCTAGCTGTCTCTCCAATGGCCCTGGCGGCTGTCCTGGTCAGGGAAGATGCGAAGGCGCAACAACCAGTCTACTACGTGAGCCGAGCCTTGAGGGACGCGGAGACCAGGTACTCCAAGTTAGAAAAATTAATTTACTGTCTTCTAATCGCTGCCAGGAGGCTCCGACCTTACTTTCAGGAGCATACCATAACGGTCCTCACGGACCAACCAATAAGAGCCGTCCTCCACCGAGCAGACGCTTCAGGAAGAATCGCCAAATGGGCGATCGAGCTCACGGAGTTCGACATCAATTACCGGCCCAGGCCATCGATCAAGGCTCAGATACTGGCGGACTTCGTGCTGGAATGCACCGCACCAGTTGAAGCCGAACTTGAATCAAGCGAGATATCATCGGAGGGAGACCAAGCCCCAACGAAGCCGAGCTGTGGCGGTCGAGCTTCCCTGAAGAAAGGGCCGACCTCTCTGAAGGCGCCTGGGTTCTGCACGTGGATGGCTTCATTCCAACTCTAGCGGGGCTGGCGCAGGGCTGGTCCTTGGTTAGCCCCGAGGGGATTGTCGCCGAGTTCGCACTGCGCTTCGAATTTTTCACTACCAACAATGAAGCCGAATACGAAGCACTGATTGCGGGATTAAGAATAGCAAAGGAGCTATAAGTAGATCGACTTCGAGTCTACAGTGATTCTCGATTAGTGGTCGGTCAGGTTGATGGCAACTTTGAAGCAAGAGAAGAGAGCATGGCGAGATGCCTCGGGAAAGTGAAAAGTTTAACCCCGGCCTTTGATAATTTCGTCATTCAACATATCCCAAGGATAGAAAATGTGAGAGCCGATTTTCTCTCCAAATTGGCCACTTCGGCTCCAGCCGAACTACCCAAAGAAGTGTTTCAGGAAACTCTGAAGTATCCAACCACGGAAGAACCTCAGGATGTCCTACAGACGAAATTCGAGCCCAGCTGGATTGACCCACTGGTCACCTACCTTAAAGAGGGGGTTCTCCCTCATGACTGAAAAGAAGCTCGAAAACTCAAAAATCAGGCCTCCCGTTACGTCTTATACGAAGGCCAGTTGTACAAAAGGTCGTACTCCCTTCCATTGTTGAGATGCCTTCGACCTTCAGAAGCCAATATTGCACTATGGGATGTGCACGAAGGACTTTGCGGAAGCCATTTAGGAGCAAGGTCTTTGTCGCTAAAGCTACTTCGGCAAGGGTATTATTGGCCGACCTTATTTCGCGATTCTGTGGAATACGTAAAGAAGTGCGACCGCTGTCAGAAAAATGCTAGTGTGCAGAGACGGCCGGCATCCGAACTCACTCCGCTTAATTCACCCTGGCAGTTTGCGCAATGGGGAATGGACATACTCGGCCCCTTCCCGACAGCGTCAGGATAGCGGAAGTTTCTCTTAGTCGCGATTGACTACTTTACCAAGTGGGTCGAAGCCGAACCACTCGCAAAAATTACCGAGGCCAAAGTACAGGACTTTGTTTGGAAGTCACTAGTTTGTCGGTTCGGCCTGCCCCGAACCCTTATAACCGACAATGGGCGATAATTCGCCGGGGCTAGGTTCGCAGAGTTTTGTGAAGGATTAAACATCTCCCAGCGCTTCACTTCTGTGGCTCATCCGCAGACCAATGGGAAAGCTGAGGTAACCAACCGAACCTTGCTACAGGGAATCAAAACGAGGCTAGATAAGGCAAAAGGGGCCTGGGTAGATGAACTCTACCATGTCCTCTGGGCGTACCAAACTACTTAGAGGGTGCCGACTGGAGAAACACCCTTCACTTTGGCCTTCGGTACTGAGGCAGTCATCCCGGTTGAACTTAAGCTCCCTTCCACATGAGTTGTAGGCTTCAATGAACAGCACAACCCCCAAAACCTCAGAGTCAACCTCGACCTTCTGGAAGAAAAGAGGGAGGAAGCTCGCATCCGGATATCAGTCTATAAGCAGAAGGTGGCTTGGTACTACAACTCCAGGGTTAAAAATAAGACATTCAGAGTAGGGGACTTAGTGCTCCGACGAGCTGCTATCACTCAGCCTCAGAGTCAAGGAAAGCTCGCTCCAAATTGGGAAGGTCCGTACAAGGTAACGGAAGTCATCCGACCCGAAACCTATCGCTTGAAGGAACTCGGAGGAATAATGCTTCCTCGACCATGGAACTCAGAAAATCTGAGAATGTATCATCAATGAATTTCTTTGTTCTGCGTTTTTGGTTTTTGGCATAAGAATTATGGGATGGCAAGAGAAAAATAAGCAAAAATAGCCCGTTAGGAAAAGGAGGAAGACCTCGTCCTAACGCGAGCAAAGTCGAAGACCTCGTTCATCTTAAACGAGATGGGGGGAGAAGCTCGGACGACGGTCCGCATGTGCCCCCACAGCCCGTTAGGAACAGGAGGAAGACCTCGTCCTAACGCGAGCAAAGTTGAAGACCTCATTCACCTTAGATGAGATGGGGGGAGAAGCTCGGACGACGGTCCGCATGTGCTCCCACAGCCCGTTAGGAACAGGAGGAAGACCTCATCCTAACGCGAGCAAAGTTGAAGACCTCGTTCACCTTAGACGAGATGGGGGGAGAAGCTCGGACGATGGTCCGCATGTGCCCCCACAGCCCGTTAGGAACAGGAGGAAGACCTCATCCTAATGCGAGCAAAGTTAAAGACCTCGTTCACCTTAGACGAGATGGGGGGAGAAGCTCGGACGACGGTCCGCATGTGCCCCCACAGCCCGTTAGGAACAGGAGGAAGACCTCGTCCTAACGCGAGCAAAGTTGAAGACCTCGTTCACCTTAGACGAGATGGGGGGAGAAGCTCGGACGACGGTCCGCATGTGCCCCCACAGCCCGTTAGGAATAGGAGGAAGACCTCATCCTAACGCGAGCAAAGTTGAAGACCTCGTTCACCTTAGACGAGATGGGGGGAGAAGCTCGAACGACGGTCCGCATGTGCCCCCACAGCCCGTTAGGAAAAGGAAGGAAGACCTCATCCTAACGCGAGCAAAGTCGAAGACCTCGTTCACCTTAGACGAGATGGGGGGAGAAGCTCGGACGACGGTCCGCATGTGCCCCCACAGCCCGTTGGGAATAGGAGGAAGACCTCGTCCTAATGCGAGCACTTACATCAACCTCAGCCAAAGGAGATGAGATATCCTCCAAGCAATCTTATCAACTTCGGCCAAATAAGATCCCCCCGAGCGACTAGGCTGACCTCGGCTGAAGAGCGCCGACTTCGACCTCGACGAGAGTTAGGATTTTTGATCGAATCAACCTCGGCTGGAGAGCCTCAACTTCAGCATCAACTTTAATCAGAAATGAAATCTCCCCCGAACTTCGACATGGACCAATACAAAGCTCGGAAGAAAAACTTTGGCAGTCGCCTTATCCGCACTCCGTTCCTTCAAATTTCGAACTCGGGAGTGGGGGGGCTAGTGTTGGGGATAAATTCCGCTCCTGCCAAAGTCAAGTTCGATCCCAGCCTGGTGTGGTCAATGCGGAAGAACTTCAGTGGATGCGTCCTAGCTGAACTACTACATCCGACCGAGCTTCTCAGCGGCTGAGCCTCAGTCGAAGTCTTTCAACCAACCGAACTATCAAGCGACCGAGCTTCAGATTCTTAGCGACCGAACTCTTCAAGCGGCCGAACTACTTATTGCCCGAGCCCTTTTGGACTCCGAGCGATCGGGCTTCGGCCGAGACCCCGACGATCGAGCTTGTTTCAACCCTCTTAGCGGTCGAGCTCCTCGAACTCCTGTCCAGCGATCGAACTCCCCAGCGCCTAGGCTCTGGGCCGAACTCCTTCGGACTCCCAGCGTCCGGGCTTTAGCCAGACCCTTGCGGGAGCCGAACTTCCCCAAAACCTCCTCTCGGGCCGAGTTTCTACGGAAGCCGGACTCCCTATAGACTTCTTCGATGGACGAGCTTCTTAATGACCGAACTCCTTATGATGGATTCCTGCAGGCAATCAATCTCGCTATGGTTACACGACAGTAATAACGATCGATATTTATCAGCAATAACGATCGACAATAACGATCAGCATTTATCAGCAATAACGATCGGCATTTATCAGCAATAACGATCGACAATAACGATCGATATTGATCAGGACGGTTATAATAAGCTCCCTCTATAAAAAGGACCCTTCGGATACCTTTACAACAAGTTCTGAAAATCCTTTTCTTCTCCTCTATACTCTATCAAGCACTCCATTCCTATTGACAGGAACTAACTTGAGCGTCGGAGGGTCTTCCGGAGCCACACCCATCAGTTCCGAGCGAGACTTTATTTTGCAGGTCCCCGGCGGCAGCCTCTTCGGCCTCAACTCTGACGACGATAAGTTTCTGCGTCAACAGATTTAATTTCGAGAGTAATAAAACTTAGAATAACTTTTGATGACTATTTGATTATTTAGCAAACATTATTGGCCAACTGCATCCTAGTTTATCCTAAATCCAAGTCAAAGCAAGCAAAGCTGTAAAATAGCTCACCAAGCTCAAGTTTTTGAATCATACGACTAGATGTTGAATTAATTCTGGATTTCAGTTTCAGGAAACACACACACATTGAATCTTAAGAAAATATATTTAGTTGGAACAGAAGATCATATTCTTATATGCTATCTTTAGGACATGACAAGAATAATCTTTTGCATAGCACTTGTAAACTCAAATGAGCAATGTTCAATTCTAGATTGTAAGGTACTTATAGATAAACTACAATTAAATCAGGGATCTATCAATAACTTTTTGGAATAAATAAAGATCAACAATCCAAAAGAAGTTTGAGACTTGTACAAACTGAAATACTTAATTAGGGATTTTTGATTAATTTCTTCTGAACATATTAGATAGAACTTTGCACGATTTTCTATTCTCGGACTTTGATTCTATTCTTTTATAAGTAAAAAAAATCTAAAAATCTATATTTTTCTAGGTAAATATTTCTTAGGTAATATTTAGATAAAAAAAATGATTTATCTATATTTTTTTATGCATAGAAAAATTATTCCAAAATTTGTTATCCATGTTCCCTTGTATCACTACTTTTCTGGGTAAGTTATTAAAATTTATTTATATTTTTTATAATATCCCTTATACTTTTTAGATTTGAAGAAAGTGGATGCCTATATTATTGAGTATTGAATAATGGAGACATTAGAAATAAGGATGGGGCATGTTGGAGCAGGGCTTCAAATTCTTGGAGAAGATTTGTGCTGGAGAGTTAATCAAGAGTTAGGTCGACTTGGATCGCAGAACAACTTGCAAGAAAAAAGTCCAAAAGTTGATGGGATACTCTCTGATTTAGAACTCTCCAATGCTTAGGTCAGCTGAAGCCTTATCAACAGATAGTAGAAGTAGAAGATTGAAAGGCAGAATAAGAAGATTCATGTGGAGAGAGAAAGAGAGAGAGAGAGAGCTTGATCTTCCTTCAGTGGAGAAGTCAAGAGTAGATTTCAGCAAAGTTTCGGCTCTATGAATCTTGCTCTTGGACTTACCTCTAGAGAATACTCTATCCTTCTATTTATAAAGGGGTTTGCTTAGATCTTAAGAAGAATTTATTAGGCTGTTAGTTTATTATGACTAGCTGGATTGTAGGTGTTGGCCATTTATCTTGGTGGCAATTAGCTGTAATATAGTTGGAAGAGAACCTTAATTTGGTTAGAGCACAATTGGCACTTAGTTGGCTTTCAGATCATATCGAGGTTGGTAAGTTCCCGATCTAGCATGTGGAGGTCAGTGATTTATCGATCTTAGTGTTAACTAAGGCAGAATTCATCCACAGAGTTGATGACACTAGTATTTTACTGATCTCAAAAGAATAAGCAGGTCACGAAGATTGATCTCGTGCTAAGATGGATTGCTATTGTTTGAGGTCGGTATAAGCCCGATCTCCTGTGAAACTCAGTGGTTGCTATTTTCGAGATGATAGAGTACTGATCTGACTCCATACAGTCATACTGAGGTAGGTTAATTATTGATCTATAACCATTTTTATTTTGGATATCATGAAGAATGGTGATTCACCGATTTGAACTTCATTATGGTTGGTGTGTTACCGATTTGGACCTGATCACTTTGTCAATCTGGCCATCTAACTAAGATAAGAATGTCTGATCTTCAGGTCGGTATTTTATCGATCGAAGATTAAAACTTATTCTTTTTGGCTATCATTTGAGATGACGGTCCTTCTGATGATGCCACATGTCCAGCGAGGGTTGTCCATTCCAATAGTTGCCTTCCATTTTTCAGATTTGGAATGAAACTCCTTTGGTGACAAGCATGGAAAATCATTTCAAAAGTCATTCGCCATCTTTCAGCACCAAAAATCATGACGTGCGACCACCAAATTTAATTTTTAAATTATTCAAAGTGACAGACCATCTTATTCATCATACCCACCATACTCTGGCATTTAAGGAAGCATGGAAAAAAATGAAACCATCATTGGTTGCTTCGCTATGTCCCAAACGATGTAGGGTACGTGTCGCTTATCTGTTGCTTGGCTGAACTGCCAGACAGATCAAATCTACATGCTTTAATCTGGATGGATGCTTTGAAATGGCCTTTCTGCAGTCTCCCTGGATACTGACAGGTGGCCTAAATCCAACAGTGAGCGCATTAATCTGGGCTGTTGCTTCCTCCTATATATGGGGCATCTATTCGTTCCCCTTTCATCTTGTTGTTTTTCCTCTGGAGCGGGAGTTTTGCTATCAAGGTTCTAGAAGCTTCCACGCACCCAAACAATTAGAGGAGAAGGTAGTTTCAGTAGTTGCCGAAGCTTGAGGAAAGCCATTGGAGTTTGCAGAGAAGGTTTTCCTTGCCCTTAGGTAGATTTATCCCTCTTCCCTTTTTGGGCTTAGGGGTCTTTTTCTTAGGGCTTCCTTCCTTGCTTTGTCATTTCCTTCCTTCTTAGTCCCTCTTTCGTCTCTTTTGTTCCTCTTTCCTTTCAATCATGTCCTCTTAGGAGAGTACCTATCCTAATGGCTGCAAAAGGGGGGAGACAATCCCAAGCGGTCATGACATTTAGACCACCCAACCTGGATTGGCCATTGAGATGGATAATCCATCTCAGGAAGCTGCCGAGATCAGTACCTTCGACAACAATGGTTCAGAATCTCCGATGAGGGGATTTCTAGATTATTTCGATCTGGGTATTGAGCCTTCGATCCTGATAGATGCCGATCTGAAAAGCCTTAGGAAGAAATACTTCATTCTTGAGAGTTTCTAGCTCATAGCTTCCAACCCGAATGACCGTGTTACATAGCCTTCCGAAGATTGTATGGCTTTCTATGATGAGTCACTTCGGTCTGAATTATGTTTTTTTCTGCACCCCTTCATTTGCAATATTATAGATTACTATGACTTGCAACCAACTTAGGTCACTTCTAATGCTATAGGATTATTTTAGTTTTCATTATTTATTATAGTTTTGTCGCCATAGATCTTTGGACTTCTCTTTTTAGGATATTTTTATTTTGAAAAACACCCCATTGAGAAAGATTGATGGTATTTCTCATCCTGATCTAACTGTAAATTCAGTCCTTCCCTTCCTTCCTCTATTTATGATTGAAAAAATTATTTTTTCTTTGTCTCTTCTGATACTCCTTGAGATTTCAGTACTAGCTGGGGTAGACCTCAATTTAACTGGAACTCTAACAAGTTCGTTCTGCCTAAGAATAAGAAGGCTTTTGAAGAGCTGCTAGGTATGAAGATGCCCAAGCTTAGTCAACTAGTGATGGATCAATCGCTGTTCAACTCCGACATCGATCTCATCTCTCCTCAGGATGAGTCTGTTATCTGGATTTTTTCTAAATCTTTATGTCATTGATATTTATCTAATGATTACATTTCTTCTTGATCATTGCAGCACTCATGAGGTTTGATCCCAAAAGGCTGGTGGAGCAAAGAAAGAGAAAGTCAGAGTCTTTCGACCATTCACTAGCAAAAAAAGGAAAGAAGAAGGATGTTGCCGGCTCCACTTCGATATCTCTTCGATCTATGTCGGCTTCTACTGCTGGGGCACTAGTCATCAATGCGGTGCCCATCAGCGCCCTCCCCTCACTAAAGTCTTCTTCGATGTTTCAAAAATATCAGCAATCTACTGAGGTGGCTCATCTACCTCTCAAGAAGTCCGTGACCTATTCGAGGTCAAGTCCTACTACTATACCATCGAGGCCTAGTCTGCCAGCTGCATCGATCTTGACAGTCACTCATCCAGCTCGAGCCTTCGAAGAACCAAAAGTTCTACCGATTGACCCACTATCAACCTCCATCAACTGGATCAACATCTCCCAGGCCTCTATACGAGATACTATGACTCTCGACAAGGATCTACTGTACGTCGTGATGTCGTAGCATGATCTGCATACACGTAGGAGGGACCTTAGATCAGACGAGCTACTCAATTAAGGCTTCATCAGCAATTTGGATATAAAGAAATTCTTCTCTCTCCTTTTTTTCTCTCACTCTCGCTCTCTTTCTTTTTTGACATCAGTTTATTACCGACGTAATATTTTTTTTTCTTTTTTCCTTACTGTCAGGTCCCTTCTACTTTAGATTGTTCGCCAAGCACAAAGAATGGCTGGACAAGAATAAAAAGTCTTTGGAGGAGGCTTTGCAGTCCACCAAAGACTGCCAAAAGGTAGTGGAGAAAAAAGCCACCAAGGAGGAGAAGTTGGTTGAGTGGTTGAAGAAGTAACTCCAAGAAAAGCTTAATAAAATAAAAGAGTAGAATAAGGGCTTGCCAAACTACCAAAAGAAGGCCAACGAAGAGGAAGAAAAGCTACTGGAGTTGCGGTGAGAGGTCTCCAAGATTTTCGACTTAGAGGCTAGAATAAAGAAGCTAGAGGGGATGGTGACCTCTCGAAATGAGAAGCTATTTGCCCGAAACAAGGCACTCCTGACTTACCAGAGGAACTTGGAGCACTAGAAGTTTGTTGTTGCTCGAGCTGTGGAGGAATACAAATCCTCTGAATCCTTCAAAGAGAAGGTTATGGAAGCTTCAGGGAAGGCCTTCGACTCCAGGTTTAACAGCTGCAGGGATTTGGTTGGGAAGCTCTTTTTCAACTTAGATCTGAGTGGCATCACTCGAGAGGCCAGTCTCGATTTGGCTTCGAGGATGGAGGTCCAGATGATGCCGGAAGTGATTTCTCCTATAAAAGCACCTCAGCCTGCCCCTGAGGTGCCCGCTGTCCTACTTTGCCCCAAAGTCGGGGCTCTAGCTTCCATCGAAGCCTTGGCACTTGCTCCTACCGAGGTTCCAATATCCATGCCTACCCCTACTCCATCCACTCCTGTTGAGGCCTCAACTATCGGGACATATCACTTGAAGATGACCAGACAACTATCTCTGCAAAGGCCCCTCAAGTGAATGCCTAACTTTTGTATTTTGTTCTTTTTCTTTCTATTTTTGTATCTTTTTCTATTGGCCCAATTCGAGCTTTTATAAAGATTTTATTTAATGAAATTGAAATCTTCTTTTCCCATAACTATTTTTGTGTATGTGATGTCGGATTTTTTCGATCTAGTATAATTTGTTGTGAAGCTTTGTAAGTTCTATTCAAAAATTTTTTTAAGTATTAATAGAATAATTGTTCGTTCACCTCGATTAGATCTCGATGTAGGTTACCTTGTTAGCTCAGATATTATGATCCGAAACATCATCGATCCAGAGATCGATGTCAGATAGGAGTCCAACATAATATCAATTTAGAGATCGATATTTAATAGAAATCGATCCTAAGATCGGTAATTAATAGAAATCCATAATAACATCGATTTGAAGATTGGTATTTAATAGAAGTCCATCATTAATAAAAATCTATAATAACATCGATTCAGAGATCGGTATTTAATAGAAGTCCATTATAACATCGATCCTGAGATCAATAATTAACAGAAATCCATAATAATATTGATTTGGAGATCGATATTTAATAGAAGTCCATCATAACATCGATCTTGAGATCGGTAATTAACAAAAATCTATAATAACATCGATTTGAAGATTAGTATTTAATAGAAGTCCATCATAACATCGATCTTGAGATTGGTAATTAACAAAAATCCATAATAACATTAATTCAAAGATCAGTATTTAATCGAAGTGAAGATCTTATCTTTAATGCCCATCGGGGCTCTCTCAATTTGGAGATCGATTTTATGAATAGGGGAGATCTTATCTCCTATGCCCTTTGGGGCTTTGTCAATTCTTAGATTGATTTTAAGAATGGAGAAGATTTTATCTCCTGTGTCCTTCAGGGCTTTGTCGATTCTGAGATCACTCTTAAGAATGGGAGAGATCTTATCTCCTATGCCCTTTAGAATTTTATTGATCCTAAGATCGGTCTTACGAATGGGAGAGATCTTATCTCCTATGCCCTTCAGGGCTTTGCCGATCCTGAGATTGATTTTAAAAATAGAAAAGATCTTATCTCTTATGTCCTTCGGGGCTTTGCCGATCCTAAGATCGATCTTAAGAATGAAGGAGATCTAATCTCCTTGTTGAAGCAAAGCTTGTTTTTAGTCTAGCTCAATTTTCTACTAAGGTCATCAAAAAAGTTTCGCCATTTTGAAGAAGTCTTCAACGAGACAATCTTTAGACCCTTTATTCAGAATTTATTAATAGTATATTCTAAGATTTTCAGCATTCTATGTTCTCAAAATATTTGATCCATCCAGGTTCTCAATTCTGTATGCCCATGGTCGGATTACTTCAGTAATTCAATATAACATTTCTTAATTTAGGGCAAGTTTTTCTTGTTCTAGAGGCTTTGAAACTTCAACTCGATGGAGAACCAAGTCATCTTTATGGAAGATTTTTAGTTTGACCCTGGCATTATAATATCTAGCTACCTTTAGTTTGTAAGTTGCCATTCAAATTTGAGTTCTTTTTCTTATTTTTTCTAGAAGGTCGAGATCGGTTCTCAGTCGATCTGAGTTGCTCTTCTCATAAAAGTTTTCCACCCTTGGTGTCGAGAGGTCGATTTCTACTGGTATTATTGCCTATGATCTAAACGTGAGTTTGAAAGATATTTTCTTAGTAGATCGCCTGGGAGTGGTTCTGTAAGCCTACAGGACGTTATACAGTTCATCTGCCCAGAGTTCTTTGGCTTTAGTGAGCCTGATTTTCAGACATTGGAGAGTTATCCGATTTATGACCTCAATTTCTCCATTAGATTATGAGTGTCTCATTGAGGTTAATCTATGGTTAATATGCAATTAAGAACATAATTCTCTAAACTTTACATTGTCAAATTGATTCCTATTATCGATGATAATTACTCGAGAAAGTCCGAAATGACAAATATGTGAGCTCAGGTATGGTGCTCTCAAGCCTTGAAAGTAGTTAGAAAGAGAGCAAGGAGTGAATGAAATCAACCATCGAAAAGTTTCATCAAATACTTCAGAAGAGCTGGCTTGGATCCTATTAGAAGAGCTAGCCCGAGCTGCATAAAAGCCAGCCTGAGCTGAAGATGAGCCAGTCCGAGCTGAAGATGAGCCAGCCTGAATTCTGAGAGAGCTGACTCGAGTAGAAGTCCAGAAAGCATATCTGGCTGATACATTGGAAGAGCTGGCTCAATTCGTGCCAGAGCTAGCTCGAGTAGAAGTCGAGCCAGCTCGAATTTTGAGAGAGCTGGTTTGAGCAATAGAACAGAAAATGATGATTCGGGCTCTCGTAAGAGATATCATTGTCGAGCCAATCCGACTGCTGATCGAGCTAGCTCGAATAATGAATAGAACATAGTTTCTGCTCTGGCCTGGGATTGGATTTAATCCTAGAAACTTAGGACCTTATTTTGTAAGGTCTTAAGGGGGCTAACCTATAGATTAGACTGAGATTTGTCTAATGGATGTGTGCATGGGAGACATGGGTGTACATGAGCTCGAAAAATGTATTATATTAGTTTAGCTAGGAGAGTTTTTTAGGTTGGATCTTATTTGACCAAATATATATACTCTATACTAAGTTTTGTAAACTAAGCACGAAATCAATACAAGCCTTTTCTTTCTGAAATCTCTCTTCCTCTTCTGTTCTCTTCCTTTTCTCTGTCTTAGAGTTTGCTAGAATTTCAACAGAAAGGTCATCCATTTTCTTGGATCCTTGTTGTTGTTTCCGCAATCATTGAGTAGTAAGAATTATTCCCAATAGATTGGTATCAGAGCAGCCATCTAGAACAATAATTGGTATCAAAGCCATGGTATTAGATCTGGTAGAGAAAAGATCAAAGCTTCGCCTAATATTGTGGTAAGGTGCTAAACAGATTTTTTTGAATACTGTTTATTTTCTTTTGTATTTGGTTATTGAAATTTGGTTGGGATGACATCGAGTATCATCAAGGTAGACTTTAGAAAGTTTGATGGCAATGATAACTTCAACCTTTAGCAGTAAAGGATGAAGGACTATTGGTGTAGAATAGGATCTAAAAGGTCTTGACTTGTGAAAGATCGAAAAAAAATTTTATTAAAAAATGGGAAGAACTTGAAGAGATAGCCTTTAGTACGATTCATATATACCTTGCTGATGAAATTTTGTCAGAGATTAATATGAAAATCACACCAAAGGAGCTTTGATAGAAACTGAAGAACACGTACATGGGCAAGAACACAACAAACAAGTTATGGTTGAAGAAGCAGCTGTAAAGTTTGCAGATGCCCAAAGAAGGAGACATAGTTTTCCATATCTAAAAGTTCAATCAAGTTTGCTCGGATGTTATGAGCCTTGATATGAAGATTGATGAGGAGGATAGAGCTCTTATGTTATTATGTTTACTACCAACAGCATATGATAGTCTCATTACTACTCTGGTGTATAGAAAGGAGACATTAAAATTTAAGAAAATGGTTGAAGTTCTCAGATCCAATGAGCAGCGAGAGAGGCTAGTTAGAGAAAACCCTAATTCATAGGTACTTTTTGTAAATGATAAATAAGGAAGGCCTAAGAAGATGACTCGAGATAAATCTAAGGATAGATCAAAATCTTAAAAAAATCAAAAGGTTTGAAAATGCTACAAGTGTCATCAATCTGATCATATTAGAAGAAATTGCCCACTTTTGAAGAATAAAAAGGAAAAGGATGCTTCTAAGAATGGATCGACCAGCAGGAGTGGTGCTCTATCATTTGAAGATAGTGGAGAAGATATACTAGTAGTATCAGATGAAGTAACAGAGTTGGACAATCATTGAATTCTAGATTCAACGTATTTTCATCATTACATTGCACATTGGGAGTGGTTCTCATTTTATGAAAGATCCGATGGAGAGAGTACAAGTTTTGGAGATATTATCCATGTAAAGTTGCTGGTATTGGTACAGTAAGAGTGAGGATGTATGATGGAATTATATAAACACTCACCAATGTGAAGCATGTACCAGAACTAAAGAAGAACCTGATAACCCTGGATTTCTTAGAAAGATAGGGATATGCTTTCAGTTATCAGTCAGATAGTAGATGTTTGAGGATTTCCAAGGATGCATTAGTGGTAATGAAAAAAAGAAGACTGAGCAACAACCTATACAGGATGGAGGGCTCAATGGTTACAGATAGTACGGAGGTATCCATAGCAGTATAGGAGGAGCAGCTAGCCTACAAGCTGTGACACTATCGTATGGGTCACTTAAGTGACAAGGGGCTCACAGAGTTGAGTATGAAAGATCTGATTCTAGTAGTCAGAAAGGAAGAAAATGATCTATGTGAGTCTTGTATCTACGATAAATAGCATAGAGCTATATTTGCCAATAGTACCAAGTAGAGTAAAATTATTTTGGAGCTTGTTCACTCAGACGTATGGGGACTGGCACCTATTGCATATCGAGATGGAGCAAGATATTTTGTCATCTTTATAGATAATTTCTCTAGAAAGATATGGATCTATCTAATAAAAAAAATCAAATATTTTTATCCAATTTAAAATTTAAAGAGCTGAGGTGGAGAACAAAATAGGACAGTCAGTAAAGTTTTTAAGGTTTGATAATGGAGGGGAATACATCAGCCTAGCATTTAGGAGATATTATGAGGAAAATGAAATAAAATGCCATTACATAGTAAAGATAGCCCCTCAGCAGAATGGTGTCATAGAGAGAATGTGTCATAGAGAGAATAAATCAAATACTGATAGAGAAGGCTAGAAGCTTGAGGCTGTAGGCATCACTGCCCAAATCATTTTGGGGTAATGCTCTTATTTATGCATGTTTTCTTGTTAATAGATCTCTCCATAGAAAATTGAATGGAGAACTTTCAGAGGCTGTCTAGAGTGGGAAGAAGGTGAAGCTTGGCCACCTAAAAGTGTTCGACTATCCTGCATATGCTTTGGTGGAAGAAGCCAATAGAAGTAAGTTGCACCTAAAGTCACAGAAGATGATATTCATCGAATTTCCATGAGGTATGAAGGGTTTCTTGCTATGGGATTCACATTCTCAAAGATGCATCATCAGTAAGAATATGATATTTGATGAAAAGAGCATCATCTTAAAGTCGAAAAGTATAAATGAAGTTGTGAAGACAATATAGGATAGTATGAAAAAGCTCTCAGATACAGATAATTTGCCCTTAACATCAATCTCGGATTATGTTCAGTTTGAGGTGGAGTTAGGCAGGCATGGTGATACACCTATATAAGACTAGCATGAAGAGTGATCTATCTTGGAAGAAGTGCGAGGTAGCCACAGATAGTAGACTTGCAAGATACTATAAGGGGAGTGGCACTGCATAAGTGAAAGTGCACTATTTGCAAATCAGTGCAATATGGTATTGATAAGACTATTTTCTATACTCTCATCACTATCAATGGAGATCCAGAGAATTTTGAGGAGGCCATAGAGAGTTCAGATCGAAAGTCATAGATGTAGACCATGATGGAGGATGTTGGTGTAGAATCTGATTGACGCTAGATCGAACTGAAGTTGAGGAAGAAGAGATCGCCGTCGGTGACTTGTAAAATAAAGTCCCATCCGAAGTCGATGGTGGTAGCTCCGGTAGAACCCTCCGATGATCAAGTCAGCTCTTCTGTTTAACAGAAATGGAGTACTCAAAAAAGAGTTCGGCAGAGTTTTGAGAAGGAGAAGAGAGCTTAGAGAAAATATATCTGAAGGATCTTTTTTTATAGACGAAGCCTGTAGCAGATTGATAGTGACAACCATAGCCATCTAATAGTGGGCCACTCAAGGTTTGATGGAGTCTATCATGGAAGAGGTGCTGCTTATTGCACCACCTGACGCTGCTTGTAGTAGATTGATGGCGACAACCATAGATGTTTGGTACCGAGCCGCTCGAAGCCATATGAGATTCGATACGGAGAGGGAGAGGTATCGTCAGAATGATAGTGACCATTTATTGAGATTCAATAATCAAAGTTTGAAAAAAGTAGGTGTTGGTTGGTGAAGAGCTTCGACATACATCCATTCTAGAGGAGTTTGGACTCCTAAAGGGGATACGCTGAAGAAGAAATCCGAAAGAAGTTTGGCTCTCGAAGGAATCCGACTGAAGGCGAGGTCTGAAAGAAGTTTGGCTCTTGAAAGAATCCAATTGAAGAAGAGGTTTGGAAGGAGTTTGACTCTTAGAAAAACTTGACTGAAGGAGAAATTTGGAAGGAGTTTGGCTCCTAAAAGAATTCGACTGAAGGAAAAATTCAGAAGGAGTTCGGCTCCTGTAGAAATTCAACTGAAGAAAAAATTTAGAAGGAGTTCAGCTCTTGTAGAAACTTGACTGAAGGAGTTCGAGAGGTGTTCAGATCCTGTAAAAACTTGACTGAAGGAGTCCGGAAGGAGTTCGGCTCATGTAGGAATCCATCTGAAGGAGAGATTCAGAAGAAGTTTGGCTCCTACAGAAATTCGACTGAAGGAGAAGTTCGACTGAAGGAGGAATCCAAAAGGAGTTTGACTCCTGTAAGAGTCTGACTGAAGGAGGAACCCAGGAGGAGTTCGGCTCCTGATGGAGTCCGACTGAAGGTGGAATCTGGAAGAAGTTTGGCTTCGATTGAAGGAAGAATTTGGAAGGAGTTCAGCTCCTGGAGGAGTTTGATTGAAGGAGGAATTCAGAAGTAGTTTGGCTCTTAAAGAAGTTCGACTGAAGGAAAAATTCAGAAGGAGTTTGACTCCTGAAGGAATTTGATTGAAGGAGAAATTCGAAAGAAGTTTGACTTCTGGAGGAGTTTAATTATTGGAGAAGTTCGGGTGGGGCTCCATCGTTGAGGAGTTCGGTCGGCTGAAGGAGTTTGGCTAAGGTTTGGCTGCTGGAGGAGTTCAGCTGGGGTTCGACCACTGAAGGAGAATTTTCGATCGAAGCTCTTCCATAATTATCAATTGCATTAGGCTAAGCATCAGACTGGACTTCGATGGAAGCAAAATTTATCCCCAACAATAGTCCCACCACTCTCGAGTTCAAAATTCAAAGAAAAGAAGTACAAAAAAGGCATCTGCCAAAGTTCTTTTTTGATCTCTGCACCCATTGAGGTTGAAGCTTGAGGAAGATCTTATCTCCTGCCTAGGTTGATGTTGAAGTAGAAGCTTGAAGGAGATCTTATCTCCAACCGAGGTTGAAAGAGATCTTATCTCCTATTGATGTAGATGTTGGAGCTTGGGGGAGATCTTATCTCTAGCTGAGGTTAAAGAAGATTTTATCTCCTGTTAATGTTGAAGTTAAAGCTCGAAGGAGATCTTGTCTCCAATCGAGATCAACGTTGAAGTGGAAGCTCAAGAGAGATCTTATCTCCAGCCGAGGTTAAAGAAGATCTTATCTTCTATTGACGTTGAAACTCAGAGGAGATCTTATTTTCAGCCGAGGTTGAAGGAGATCTTGTCTCTTGTTGACGTAGACGTTAGAGCCTGGGGGAGATCTTATCTCTAGTTGAGGTTGAAGGAGATCTTATCTCCTGTTGACGTCGACATTGAAGCTCCAAAAAAATCTTATCTCCAGCTGAGGTTGAAGGATCCCTCTTCTCACCTCGTCTAAAATGAACGAGATCTTTGACTTTGCTCATGTTAGGATGAGGTTCTCTTCCTATTTCTAATGGACCGTAAGGGCACATAAGGGCCATTATCAGAGCCTCTCTCCTCATCTCATCTAAAATAAGCGAAGCCTTCGACTTTGCTCGCATTAGGATGAGGTTCTCCTTCTATTCCTAACGGGCTGTGGGGGCACATAAGGGCCATTGTCAGGAACCTCTCCCCCATCTCGTCTAAAATGAATGAGGCCTTCGACTTTGCTCACATTAGAATGAGGTTCTCCTCCTACTCCTAACAGACTGTGGGGACACATAAGGGTCGTTATCAGGACCTCTTCCTCTATCTCATCTAAAATGAACAAGGCCTTCGACTTGCTCTTGTTAGGACGAGGTTCTCCTCCTATTCCTAACATGGCCACTATTGGTGCAGAATTTGGTTGACGTCGGATCAAGCTGAAGTCGAGAAAAATAAGGTCACCATTGGTGACCTACAAAATAAAGTTCTCTCCGGAGTCAGTATTGGTGGCTCTGGTAGGATCCTCCGACGGTCAAGTTAGCTTTGACCAATAGAAATAGAATGCTCAGTATGGAGTTCAGTAGAATTTTGAGAACAAGAAGAAAGCTTAGAGAAAATGTATCTGGAGGTTCTCTTTTTATAGACAGAGCCTGTTGTAACTACCTTGATTAATGACTGTCGTAACCATCCTTGATAAACAATAATCATGATTGTCCTGATAAATAATAATTATAATTATCCTAATGAATGATGTTCGTGATTGTCCTAATAAATATCGATTGTAATCATTCAATAATTGGATCGCTTAAAGGAATTCATCTGAATGAACGGTCTGAAAGAAATTCGGCTCCTATAGGAATCCGACCGCTAAAGAAGTTCGAAAAGAAGTTCAGCTTCTATAGAAGCCCGGCTGTTGGAGGAGTCCGGAAGGAGTTCGGCTTTCATAGAAGCTCGGCTGCTGGAGGAGTCTGAAATAAGTTTAGTTTTCATAGAAGCTCGACTGCTGGAAGAGTCCGGAAGGAGTTCGGCTTCCATAGAAGCCCGACTGCTGGAGGAGTCTAAAAGAAGTTTGACTATCGTAGAAGCCCAGCTACTGAAGGAGTCCGAAAGGAGTTCAGCTTTCATAGAAGCCCGACTGCTGAAAAAGTTTAGAAGGAGTTTGGATTTCGTAGAAACCCGACTGCTAGAGGAGTTCGGCTTCCATAGAAGCTCGATTGCTGGAGGAGTCTGTAAGAAGTTTGACTTTTGTAGAAGCTCGATTACTAGAGGAGTTCGAAAGGAGTTCGACTTTCGTAGAAGTCCGACTACTGGAGGAGTCCATAAGGAGTTTGGCTTTCGTAGAAGCTCGGTTGCTGGAGGAGTCCGACTGGGGCTCATCCGCTGAGAAGTCCGGCTGGGCCTTGGTTGCTGAATGAAGGATGGGTAAAAGCTCGATTGCTGAGAAGTTCGGCCAGGTTTGACTATTGAAAAGTTTGATCGATTGAAGAGGTTCGACTGGGGCTCGGCCACTGAGAAGTTCAGCTAGGTTTGTCCGTTAGGTAGTTCGGCCACTGAATGAATCCGACTGCTAGGGAGAGAATTTTTGATTGAAGCTCTTCCATGATTACCAGCTACATTAGGCTAAGCTTCAGACTGAACTTCGATGGGAGTGAAATTTATCCCTAATAATAGTCCTCCCACTTTTGAGTTTGAAACTCAAAGAAAGGAAGTACAAAAAGGATGATTGCCGAAGTCCTCTTCAAGGCTATGCACCTTGTCTCCAGCCGAGGTTGAAAGTGCAGTTGAAGCTCGAGGAAGATCTTGTCTACTGTTGTTGTCGAACACAATCGAGCCATCTTCGAGGCCTTTCATCTTATGACCAAAATGGATGAGGTCTTCGACTTTGCTCACATTAGGATGAGGTTCTTCTCCTATTCCTAATAGACTGTGGGGGCACATAAGGACCGTTATTAAGACCTCTCCCCCTATCTCATCTAAAATGAACGAGATCTTCGACTTTGCTCACATTAGAATGAGGTTCTCCTCCTATTTCTGATGGACTATGGGGGCACTTAAGGATCGTTGTCAGGGCCTCTTCCCTCATCTCATCTAAAATGAACGAGGTCTTCGACTTTGCTCACGTTAGGATGAGGTTCTCCTCCTATTTCTAACGGATTATGGAGGCACATAAGGATCGTTGACAGGGCCTCTCCCCCCATCTCGTCCTAAATGAATGAGACCTTCGAAGCTTGGGAGAGATCTTATCTCTAGCCAAGATTGACTCGATCGCTTGGAAGAGATCTTATCTCTAGCTGAGGTTGAAGCTCGGGTGCTCGAGAGAGATCTTATCTCTAGCCGAGGTTGGTACAGTCGCTCGGGAGAGATCTTATCTCTAGCCGAGGTTGAACCTCGGGCGCTCAGGAGAGATCTTATCTCTGGCCGAGGTTGACTCGGTTGCTCGAAAGAGATTTATCTCTAGCTGAGGTGACTCGAACACTCGAAAGAGATCCATCTCTAGCCGAGGTTGATTCGGATGCTCTGGAGAGATCTTATCTCTAGCCGAGGTTGAAGCTCGGGCACTCAAAAGAAATCTTATCTCTGGCCGAGGTTGACACGGTCGCTCGAAAGAGATCTTATCTCTAGCTGAGATTGAAGCTTGGGTGCTCAGAAGAGATCTTATCTCTAGCCGAGGTTGATACGGTCGCTCGGAAGAGATCTTATCTCTAACCGAGGTTGACTCGATCGCTTGGGAGAGATTCCATCTCTAGTCGAGGTTGAAGGACTTTGATCGGCTCATGTTAGGATGAGGTTCTCCTTCTGTTCTCAACACGGCTACTATTGACTGCTTCTTCTCTGTCATTACATAGTTTTTGCATAGTTTTTTGCATAGTTTTTACATAGTTTTTTCTGTCATCACATAGTTTTTGCTTCTTTTCTGTCATCACATAATTTGGAGCGAGCTCTTCTTGACTTTGACGCTAGAGATGATGGATCGTCGAAGTATCAAGCTCCTCCCAGACATGGCATCGATGATACAGAAAGCGATCGATCTTTCTATTGTTCCTCCATCATTGGTGGTTCTGACTATGGCAGCACCCTCGATCGATCTTTTTCTGCTTCAGACTGGCGCCTGAAGGACCGACCCAGTTGACCTCTCCTGATGAGCTCCTTGATTTTATTTCGAAGCTGAACACATTCTTCAGTGTCGTGATCGTGGTCACGATGGTAGAGGCAGTACTTGCTTCGATCGTACTTATTTAGGGGAGATCGTAATTCTTCTGATCTTGACAGCTGGATCCTAATTTTCTTTAGAACTTGAGTCTTAGAAGCACTGAGGGGGGCATAGTTGTGGAACCTTCCAGAAGAAGGACTTCTTGGCGTTCTTCTATCGGAGGTTCCTTGATGATGAGCTCAAGGAGTTTGGGCTCGCTTGCATCCAGGGGGAGTCTGTGAGCGTAGCTGAACTTCACTCGACCCTCCATCGGTGGTGGATTTATTAGACTCATCCACCCACTGCTCTCCTGTGACTTTTTCGTCCTTCAATTTGAAGGCTTCTTCCATATGGGCATATCTCTCGACTCGGGCTAATAGATCGGCAAAATTCTTAGAATACTTTTTTTCAGAAAAAATAGTAAATCGTTCTTCTGAAGGCCACTCTTGAGCGCGGCCATTATAACAGACTGATCCAGATCCCAGACCTCTAATGCCATAGCGTTAAATTGGATGACATAAGCTTGGATGGATTCTCCCTCCTTCTGCTTGACATTCATCAAAAAATTCAAACTTCAGTGCGGACGTCGGCTGCTGACGAAGTAAGCCACGAACTGATGGCTCATCTAGTCAAAAAAGAAGATCGTACTCGGCTTCAATGCTGAGTACCAGTTTCTTATTGCTTCCTTTAAGGTAGATAAAAAAGCTCGACATAATATGGCATCTGGTGCGCTATGAAGTAGCATCATGGTTTGGAAGGCCTTCAGATGATCAACCGAATCAGAGGTTCCATCGTAGCTTTCAAGTTAAGGAAGCTTGAAGTTCGGTAGAATAGGCTCTTGCATAATTCGGAGAGAGAAAGGAAGATCGGTGCGGACGTCGTCATGGTGAGCTGGTGCGACGTGGTCGAGCTCCTCAATCCGTCGGTCCATCTTCCATAGTTTGTGATTGAGGATGTCATCTCGATCGCAGACCTTGGAGGACTTTCGACTATAGATGGAAAAGGTCTCCTCCAGAGGAGAACTATGATCCAAACTTGGATCCTCTACTCTCTATTTTTTCTTCCTAACGAAGACGGACATGCTAGCCCAAATATTTTTTCTTGGAATTGGTTCCTGACATCCTCACGGTGGGTTTCTTGATGGAGTCATCGTTGGAGGCTGCCACATGGCCTGTACCATCTCGGTGAGGCTCTAAATCCACCATATCAGTAGGTTAAACTGCTTCGGATCCACTATGACTATAGGTGAAGCTTGAGTTATTGGAGCTGATATATCTGGATGGGATCTAGTTACAGAGACCGTTGATCATCGGGTCGAAGCTTTCCTAGGAGGCATTTTTTTCTGAGAAGAACTCTAGATCGCTGCTGAGCACTCCTTTAAGATCAAGAAAACCTCAAGAACATAGGGCCCTCCTTCTAGCACCAATTCTATTGGTGCAGAATTTGGTTGACGCTGGATCAAGCTGGAGTCGAGAAAAATGAGATCATCGTTGGTGACCTGCAAAATAAAGTCCTCTTCGGAGTCGGTGTTGGTGGCTCCGATAGGACCCTCTGACGGTCAAGTTAGCTCTGACCAACAGAAATGGAATACTCAGTATCAAATTCGACAGAATTTTAAAAAGGAGAAGAAAGCTTAGAGAAAACATTTCTAGAGGTTCCCTTTTTATAGACGGAGCCTGTTATAACCGCTTTGATTAATGACTATCATAACCGTCCTTGATAAATGACAATCGTGATTGTCCTGATAAATGACAATCATAATTATCCTAATGAATGATGTTCGTAATTATCCTGATAAATGCCGATTGTAATCATTCAATAATGAAATCATCTGAAGAAATCCGTCTGAAGGAATGGTCTGAAAGGAGTTCGGCTCCTATAGGAATCCGACCGTTAGAGGAGTTTGAAAAGGAGTTCGGCTTCCGTAGAAGCCCGACTGCTGGAGTAGTTTGGAAGAAGTTCGACTTTCATAGAAGTCCGACTGCTGGAGGAGTCCAGAATAAGTTCGGCTTTCATAGAAGCCCAATTGCTGGAAGAGTTTGGAAGGAGTTCGACTTTCGTAGAAGCCCGGCTATTGGAGGAGTCCGAAAGAAGTTCGACTTCCGTAGAAGTTCGACTACTGGAGGAGTCTGAAAGGAGTTCGACTTTCGTAGAAGCCCGACTGCTGGAAGAGTCTAGAAGGAGTTTGACTTTCGTAGAAGTCCGACTGCTGGAGGAGTTCGAAAGGAGTTCGGCTTCCGTAGAAGCTTGATTGCTGGAGGAGTCCGTAAGGAGTTTGGCTTTCATAGAAGTTCGATTGCTGGAGGAGTTCGGAAGGAGTTCAACTTTCGTAGAAGCTCGGCTGCTGAAGAAGTCCATAAGGAGTTTGGCTTCCGTAAAAGCTTGATTGCTAGAGAAGTCCGTATGGAGTTCGGCTTCCATAGAAGCTTGATTACTGGAGGAGTCCGACTGGAGCTCGTCTGCTCAGAAGTCCGGCTGGGGCTCGGTTGCTGAATGAAGGATGGGTAAAAGCTCGATTGCTGAGAAGTTCGATCAGATTTGGCTGCTGGAAAGTTCAATCGACTGAAGAGGTTCGACTAGGGCTCGACCGCTAAGAAGTTTGGCTAGGTTTGTCTGCTGGATAGTTCGACCACTGAATGAATCTAACTGCTAGAAAGAGAATTTTCAATTGAAGCTCTTCCATGATTACCAACTGCATTAGGCTAAGCTTCAAACTGGACTTCGGCGGGAGTGAGATTTATCTCCAACAACCACTGTTGATTGCTTCTTCCCTAACATCAGATAGTTTTCGATCGAGAAACAATAATATTGAAATGGAGGAGTTTTATTGAGAAAAAATTACCGATGGTACATTCTCAAATTTTCTAAGTTTCAAGATTGTGGGAGCATTATTCCTTCGAGCTTCTTCAAGCGATAAGTTTCGGATTGGATGACCTCCTCTATTTCATATGGGCCTTTCCAATTCAAGGCAAGCTTCCCCTGACTCTGAGACTGAGAGATAGTAGCTCATCGAAGTACTAAGCCCTCTAGAGGTAGTGTTGATGATCCCGGGAGGTGGTCGATCTCCTTATTGTTCCTTCCTCATTGGTAGTTCTAGTTGCAGTAGCGCCATTGGCTTGCTTCAGGCTAACGTTTATGGAGCATTGAGGGAAGCGTAGTTGTAAAACCTTCAGAGAAGGAACTTCTTCGTACTTTTCCATCAGAGCTTCTTTGATGATGAGCTCGAGAAGGAGTTCAAGCTCGTTTGCGCTCGGGAGGAGTCTGCGAGTGCGGCCGAACTTCATTCGACCCTCCATCAGTGGCAAGTCTATGCCGCTCTCCTATGGCTTCCTTATCCTTCAACTTGAAGGCTTCTTTCATTCGAGCATATCCCTCAGCACGAGCTAGCAGATCGGCAAAGTTCCTGGGATACTTCTTCTTCAGGAAGAATAGCAAATTGTTCTTCTGAAGATCACCCTTGAGTACGGCCATCACAACTGACTGGTCTAGGTTCCAGACCTCCAACGCAGCAGCATTAAACTGGGTGACATAAGTTTGGATGGATTTTTTCTTTTTCTGCTTGATGTTCATTAGAAAATTCGAACCTCGGCACGGACATCGGCTGCTGATGAAGTGAGCTGCAAACTGATGGTTCATCTGATCAAAGAAGAAGATCGTATCCAATTTTAACATCGAGTACCAGTTTCTTACTGCTTTCTTTAAGGTAGATGGAAAAGCTTGGCATAATATGGCGTCTGGTGCACCATGGAGTAGCATCGTGGTTCGAAAGGCTTTTAGGTGATCGATCGGATCAAAGGTTCCATCGTAGCTTTCAAATTGAGGAAGCTTGAAGTTCAGTGGAATGGGCTCTTGCATAATTCGAAGAGAGAAAGGAGGATCGATGCAGACATCATCATGGTGAGCTGGGATGATGTGGTCGAGCTCCTCAATCCACCGATCCATCCTCCATAGTTTTTGATCAAGGATGTCAACTCGATCACAGGTCTTAAAAGACTTCCGATCGTAGATGGAGAAGATCCCTTTCATAGAAGAACCATGATCTAAGGATCCTCTACTCTCTATTTCTTTTTTTCAGGGGCAATGGGTATGCTAGCCCAAGTGCTCCTCTTGGGATCGATTTCTGACATTTCGATGGTAGGTTTCCTAGCAGAACTGCCATCGGAGGCTGTCGTATGGCCTACACCATTTTGGTGAGACTCTGAATCCACTGCATCAGTAGGTTAAACTACTCTAGATCTACCATGGCCGTCGGTGGAGGAGAAGGTTGAAGCATCAGCAATGGAGCAGGAACAAATGGATCTGGCCCAGATCTGAGAGTAGAAACGGTAGATCTTCGGATAGTCATCCTCTTTGGAGGCATTTCTTGGGATTGAGGGAGAGGATAGAGATGAACCTTAAAGAAGAAGATCCATAGGGTCAGCTGAGCACTCTTTTAAGAACAAGGGTATCTGAAAAATAGAAGATCCTTCCTCTAGCACCAATTCTGTTGGTGCAGAATCTGGTTGACGTCGGATCGAGCTGGAGTTGAGGAAGAAGAGGTTGCCATCGATGACCTACAAAATAAAGTTTCATCTAGAGTCGATGGTGGTGGCTCCAGTAGGACCCTCCGACGATCAAGTCAGCTCTTTTAGCTAATAGAAATGGAGTGTTCAAAAAAGAGTTCGATAGAGTTTTGAGAAAAAAAAGAGAGCTTAGAAAAAATGTATCTAAAGGATCTCTTTTTATAGATGGAGCCTGTAGCGGATTGATAGTGACAGCCGTAGCCATCTGATAGTGGGTCACTCGAGGCTTGGTGGAGTCTGTCATGGAGGAGATGCCGCCTAGCATCGCTTGTAGCAGACTGATGGCGACAATTGTAGCTATTTGGTACTGAGCTGCTCGAAACCACATGGGGTTCAATACGGAGAGGAAGAGGTATCGTCAGACTGATAATGACCGTTCATTGAGATTCAATAATTGAAGATCGAGGGAAGCAAGTGTTGGTCGATGAAGAGCTTCGACATACATCCATTTCAGAAGAGTTTGGATTCCTAAAGGGGATACGGCTAAAGAAGAAATTCGAAAGAAGTTTGACTTCTAGAGGAATCCGACTGAAGGTGAGGTTTGGAAGGATTTTGGCTCCTAGAAGAATCCGACTGAAGGAGAGATCTAGAAGAAGTTTGGCTCCTAGAGGAACTTGACCGAAGGAGAAATCTGAAAGGAGTTTGCTCTTGGAGGAGTCCGACTAAAAGAGAAATCTAGAAGAAGTTTGGCTCTTGGAGGAGTCCGACTGAAAAAAAAATATGAGAGGAGTTTGGCTCCTGGCAGAGTCCGACTGAAGGAGAAGTTCGAAAGAAGTTTGGCTCCTAGCAGAGTTCGACTGAAGAAGAAATTCGAAAGGAGTTCAGCTCCAATTGAAGAGAGAATCCAAAAGGAGTTCGGCTCCTGAAGGAGTCTGACTGAAGAAAAAATTCAGAAGGAGTTCGACTCATGGAGGAATTCGATTGAAAGAGGAATCCGAAAGGAGTTCAGCTCCTGAAGGAGTCTAATTGAAGAAAAAATTTGGAAAAAGTTTGGCTCCTGAAGGAATTCGACTGAAGGAGCAATCTAAAAGAAGTTTGGCTCCTGAAAGAGCCCGACTGCTGGAGGAGTTCGGATGGAGCTCGATCGTTGAGAAGTTCGACTGGTTGAAGGAGTTCGGCTAAGGTTTGGCCGTTGGAGGAGTTCGACTGGGGTCCGACCACTGGAGGAGAATTTTCGATCAAAGCTCTTCCATGATTATCAGTTGCATTAGGCTAAGCATCAGGCTAAACTTCAGCGGAAGCGGGGTTTATCCCCAATTGATGAGATGGAGTCTCTTAAGAAAAATCGAACATGGCAGCTGGTGGATCTACCAAATGATGCTCGATCCATTGGCTTCAAATAGATTTTCACTAGAAAAGAGGCACCTTTAGAGCATGATGGAGTAAGGTACAAGACTAGGCTGATAGCCAAAGGGTACTCACAGAGAGAAGGGATTGATTACTCAGAAGTCTTCTCTCTGATTGTCAGACATACATCCATCAGGATGATATTGAGCATAGTTGCTACTCATGATTTGGAATTGGAGCAAATGGATGTTAAGATAGCATTCCTCCATAAAAATTTGAAGGAGAACATATACATGGAGTAGCCACAGGACTTCGGGAAGCCTGGGTTAGAGAAAAAGGTCTGTTTACTGAAAAAATCACTGTACGAATTGAAGTAGTCTTCTAGACAGTGGTACAAGCAGTTTGACACTTATGTGAGAAGTATTTGACTTTTTAGGTACGATCATGATCCATGTGTATATGTGAGGTCTTTGAAAGATGGATCTTGGTTATACTTATTTTTGTATGTAGATGACATGCTGATAGTATGCAAAAGTAAAGAAGTTGTGCAGAAGTTGAAAGAAGCTTTATCTCAAAAATTTGAGATGAAGGATCTGGGGCCTGCAAAGAAGATCCTTGGTATGAAAATCATCAGAGACAAAACCAAGAGGCTTCTACTTCTATCTTAGGGAGGATATATCAAAAAGGTTTTGGAGAGATTTAGAATGAAGGAGGCCAAACCAGCTGAACAACCACCAGCTGGGCATGTTAGACTCTCTAAGACCATGTCACCATAGACTGAGATAAAAATTTTGGAGATGAAAAAGATTCCATATGCTTCTAGTGTGAAAAGTATTATGTACTCTATGGTATGTTGTAGGAAAAATTTAGCCCATGCAGTGAGTCAAGTGAGTAGATTTATGGCTTAGCCTGAAAAGACGTACTAGAGAGCACTGAAGGATATCTTCAAATACTTAGCAGGTTCAGTTAGGATCGGCATCTACTCTGATCAGCGGGAAGGTGTTAAGGAACATCTTAACATATCTAAGAAAGCTCAAGGGCTAATAGAGAGATTTGTGGATGCAAATTTTGGTAGAGATGTAGATACTCGATGCTCGACTATAGATTTTGTATTCAGCTTGAATGGAGGTCCAATCTCATAAAGATCTTGCTTACAGTCAATTATAGCCTTGTCTACTACTAAAATGGAGTACATTGGCATCACGGAGGTAGTGAAGGAGGCTCTGTGGTTGAAGGGCTTGGTGCTAGAGATGGGATTCCTACAGGATACAGTCAGAATGCATTATGACAGTCAGAGTGCTTTGTTGCTCGCATAAAACTCTATGTATCATGCAAGGACCAAGCATATTGATATTAGATACCATAGAATTAGAGGACTAATAGAGGATGGTGAAGTGGAGCTGGTGAAGGTTCACACCAAGAAAAATCTAGCTGACATGCTTGCAAAGATACTTCCATGGAATAGCTTTTATAATTGCATGATATTGATAGGGTTGTTGGATAGAGTTGAGTTCACAATGACTTGGGAGCACCAAGATGGATAATGTGAGCTCAGGTATGGTTCTCTCAAGCCTTGAAAGCAAGTGAAAAGAGAGCAAGGAGCAAATGGAATCAACCGTCGAAAAGTTTCAGCAAATGCTTTAGAAGAGCTGGCTTAGATTCTATCAAAAGAGCCAGTCCGAGCTGTAGAAGAGCCAGCCCAAGCTGAAGATGAGGCAGCCCAAATTCTAAGAGAGCTGGCTCAAGTAGAAATCCAGAAAGCATATCTGGCTGATACGTTGAAAGAGCTTGCTCGATTCGTGTCAAAGCCAGCCTGAGTAGAAGTTGAGTTGGCTTGAACCCTGAGAGAGCCGGCCCGAGCAGCAGAATAGAGAGTGATGATTCAGACTCTCGTAGGAGACATCACCGTCAAGCCGATCCGACTGCTGATCGAGCTATGAACTGAATAGAATGTAGTTTCTGTTCTGGCCTAGAATTGGATTTAATCTTAGGAACTTAGGGCCTTGGTTTGTAAGGTCCTAAGGAGGTTAACCTATGGATTGGATTGAAATTTGTCCAATAAATGTGTGCATGGGAGACATGGGTGTACATGGGCTCGGAGAGTGCATCACATTAGGTTAGTTAGAAGAGTTTTTTAGGTTGAATTTTATTTGACCAGGTATATATACTCTGTACTGAGTTTTGTAAACTAAGCACGAAATCAATATAAGCCTTTTCTTCCTGAAATCTCTCTTCCTCTCCTGTTCTCTCCCTTTTCTCCAAGCCCTAAAGTTTACTAGGATTTCAACAGAAAGGCTATCCCTTTTCTTGGATCCTTGTTGCTGTTCCCACAATCATTGAGTAGCAAGGATTATTTTCAACAGATTGGTATCAGAGCAGCCATTTGGAACAACAAAATGATCGACTTTCAAATGAAGTCTTATATCTATTTCTCAGTAATTTGTATCCGTGGTTTAGCTTCTACCTATTTGATAAAATAATCGATGGCCACCATCAAAAATTTTCTTTGTCCCATTGCTATGAGAAATGATCCTAGAATATCCATCCCCTAGATGACAAAAGGTAAGGAAGTAGTAATAGAAATGAGTTCCACAACTGGTTGGTGCTTAATATTCGCATACCTCTGGCATTGATCATACTTATTGACGAGATCAGCAGTGCCTTTCTGTATAGTTAGCCAATAATATCCCTATCAGATAATTTTATACACTAAGAATCTTCCTCCTAAATGATTGCCATAGATTTCTACATAAACCTCTCGAAGAGCGTAATCAGCCTTCGAGAGCCTTAAGCATCAAAGTAAGAGGAAAGAAAATGATCTCTTATAGAGTTTTCCATCCAAAATGACATACCATGGAGCTTGCCTCTTGATTTTTCTTGCGTCAGCAGGATCGTTGGGTAGTATTCCTTTGTCCAAATAATCTATTAAAGGATCTATCTAGCTTAGTTCATAATTCACTTAAATGATTACTTGGACCTCTATGCTGGGTTTTTCTAGGACTTCAATGAATACTTTCTGGTTGAGATCGAAAATCTCAATATAGCTAGGTGTGAAAGCATATCATCTTGGGCTTTTTCTGATCTCGGTATTTGAATAATTTTGAAATCATCAAATATTTGGATAATTCTTTGACATTATATAAATATTAAGATATAATAAAATTTTTGGCCTCGTATTGACCTCATACCTGTTTGACGATAAGCTGGGAGTCAATGAAAACTTTGAGCTTCTTGATATTCAGCTCCTTCGCCATTTTGAGTCCCGCAATGAAGGCTTCATATTTGACTTCATTGTTGGAGACTTTGAAATTGAATCTCAGAGCGTGTCCAGTAACAGCTCTCTCACGACTAGCTAAAATTAAACTAGCCTGCTTTCTTAAGCATTGAAGGCTCCATCCATATGCAAAAGCCAGTAAGATTCTTCAGTAGTTTCTGCTTGGATCTTTGGGGCCAAACTTTCTTCAGATATTGAACATTCTACCATGAAATCAGCTAACACTTGAGTTTTTATAGAAGGTCTGGGCCGATAATAAATATCAAATTTACTAAGTTCAATGGCACATTTGTAAAGCTGTCAATAGGCCAGGTCCAGACCTGAGACCCGTGGGTATTTATTTGATGGGTTCGATATTAGTATCAGACCCATTTATCTGGACCTGGCCCTAATAAACTATAATATAAACGAGTAGGATCTGGATATTTAATATCCATACTCAATAGATTTGAGATCTAAATAATATATATATTAAAAATAATTAAAAAAAACTTTCTCTCTCTCTCTCTCCCTCTCTCGATCTCTCTCATCGGATGCCCTCCCTCTCTCTCTTCCTCTCTCAATCTCGCTCGTCGATAGCCGATAAAAGACCGAAATGATGCCACGATGGAATTCATCCCTCTCTCCCTCTCTCGATTTTCCTCTCTCCCTCTCTCACAGTCTCTCCCTCTCTCAATCTCACTCACTGGTGACCGACGAGCAACCGAAACCCTTTCCTCTCTCCCTCTCTCGATTCTTCTCCCCTCTCGTCTCTCCTCTCTCAATCTCCCTCGCTGGTGGCCTAACCCCCCTCCCTCTCTCTCTCTCCCTCTCTCAATTTTGCTCATCGATAGCGTGAGCGACCAGAACACACCACGATGGAACCCCCCCCTCTCTCTCTCTCCCTCTCTCAATTTTCTCTCTTTCCTCTCTTGATCTCCCTCACTGGCAGTTGGATCCCCTCCCTCTCTCGATCTCACTCGTCGAAGGTCACGAGCGATCGAAATGGCACCATGGTGGAATCCCTCCCTCTCTTCCTTTCTCTCTTTCTTGATTTTCCTCACCGATGGCTGAATCCCCTCCCTCTCTCTCTCGCTCTCTCGATCTTGCTCGCTGGCGACCGAACCCTCTCCCTCTCTCGATCTCCTGGTCTCAGTCTCTTCCTCTCTCAAGTGGCCGGTAAGTGACCAGACCAGCAAACCCCTCTCTCTTGGTCTCCGTCTCTTAGTCTCTCCCTCTCTCAATTTTGGATCCTAGAATCGGATTCGGATACCTGGGATCCATTAGAATCCGGATTTAGCACTTCAAGGCCAGACCTATCGGGTTTTCGGGTTTAGATCTAGTACCAATAATTAAAATTAAATTCAGGTCTGGATATTCAGGTTCTAACCTGAATCTAATCCATTGATAGGTCTACCCATTTAGCCAATCGCCTAGGGGTATCAGATCATTGCAAGACTGATCTTAGTGATTGTTTGGTCAAGATAATAATAGAATGAGCCTGAAAGTATGGTGAAGCCATTTGGTGATAGTGATCAGAGAATAGATCATTTTTTTGATTCTGGGATATCGGATCTCCGCATCTCATAATAGTTTGCTGGTGCAATAGATAGGCTTGTGTGTCCCTGCATCATCTCGGACTAGAACGGAACTAACAATGTTAGGTAAAATAGATAGATATATGAATAAATTCTCATCTTTGATGAGTTTTGATAGCAATGAAATCGTTCCAAGATATGCCTTGAGTTTGTCAAAGACGGATTGACACTTCTCTATCCATTTGAAATCTTTGATTTATTTTAAAATTTTAAATAATAAAAGGTATTTTTCAGCTGACCTAGATATAAATCTGCTAAGCGACGCCGCTCATTCAGTGAGCCTTTAAGGAGCTTGGGGGCTTCATTTCAAGTAATGCTTAGATCTTCTCAGGATTAGCCTCTATTCCTCTCTAGATCATAAGAAAACCTAAAAATTTTTTGCCCGTAACTCTGAAAGCGTACTTATTAGTGTTGAGCTTCATTTAGTATTTTCAGAGCTCCCCAAATGTCTCCTCCAGATGAATAATATGTTGATCTGTCTCTATGCGTTTGACTAACATGTCATTGACATAAACTTCTATATTGCAACTGATCTGATGCTTGAAGACTTTATTGATTAGGCATTGGTAGGTGGCATCTACATTTTTCAAACCAAAAGGCATCATTTTATAACAATACAAATCTTTATCGATGACGAAAGCCATATTTTCTTCATCTTCAGGAGTATCCTGATTTTATTATAGCTAAAGAAAGCATCCATAAAGCTTAATAGCTTATGCCATGAGGTTGCATAAACTAACTGATCAATTTTTGATAGATAAAAGCTGTCCTTTGAGCAAGCCTTGTTGAGATTGATAATATCAATGCAGATTTTTTATTTTCTATTTGCCTTTTTAACCATCACAACATTAGCTATCTAGTCTGGGTACTGTGCTTCTCTAATAAATCATGCCTTTAAGAGTTTATCGACCTCTTTATTTATTGCCTTTTGTCTTTTCAGAGTAAAGCATCTCTTCTTTTGCTTCATGGGCTTATGTTAGGATCAATGTTTAGCTTGTGCATAATGATGTCAGCAAGAATTTCAGACATATCTAAGACTGACTATGCAAATACATCAGAATTTTTTCAGAGAAAGAATATTAGTTTTTTCTTAAGGTCAGTATTTAATCGAGCCCCTATCTGGACAATTCTCTCTGGATCTTTGCCTAGCAGGATGGTAATGAGTGGTTCTACTGATTCACCTCAGATTTTTCCATCCTCATATTTAATCTCTTGGTCGAGAATTTCGATAGGTGAAGTCCTAACTGGCACCTTCATTTTTGAAGCTATCAGAAAGCATTACTTGACCATTGTTTGATCTCCATGCATTTCTCCGATATCTAATCTGGTTGGAAACCGGACTAGCAGATAATAAATTAAGACTACCACTCTAAGGGTGTTAAGCTCGGGTTGGCCGAAAATGACATTGTATATAAATGGCATGTTGATGACCAAGAATATAAGTCACACTGTTAACTGATAGGATTCTTTCCTGATAGTGATTGATAGTGTAATTTCTTCTTCAACTACCATAAAATTGCCTGAGAATTCAATCAGAGGGCCGCCAACTTATCTCAAATTATTCAGCATATTCATTTTTAAGAGAGCATCATAGAACAAGATGTCTGCCAAGCTTTCATTATCAACTAGAATTTTTTTTACATCGTAGTTTACTATTATCATATAAATGACGACAACATCATTGTGAGGTGTCTGAACCTCTTGGGCATCATTATCAGAAAAAGAAATAATATTTTTGATGCACTGTCTCTTTGGAGAGGGACTCTCAGATGCCCTTCAAAGCCTACTACTTTATGAAATCATGTTGATAATTCCTATAGTTGGTCGATTATGCTTGACAGCATTGTCAGGCTTCTAGCATGGCTCCAGAGCCTGGTTTGCCTGATCTCAGACATACTTGCTGAGATAATCTTGATGAATTAAGGCCTCAATCTCATCTTTGAGTTGCCAATATTTTTCAGTGTCATGCCCATGGTTTCGATGGAAGCGGCAGGATTTATTCTTATTTCTTTTATCAGCACAAGCCTTCATGGGATTGGGACGATGGAGATATTCTTGATTTTCTACCTCCATTAAGATCTATGATTGTGGATCGATAGGGAAGTATAGCTGTCAAATTTTTGGGGTGGACTCCCGAACCTCGGATTTTTTCGAGGTGACTTGTTGCTACTTCTCTGATTCCCGCATTCTTCCTCACGGGATCGCTTCTTTTTCTTTTTATTTTTTTTTCCCTTCTTATTTAACTTTTTTTCTTCCTCAGTGTGGGCATACTTTCAGATTCAAGCCAGCATTCCCTCATAATTTTTTGAAAAGTTCTTATTATGAGAGAAGACTAGGTGGTAGCTCCTGAGTCCTTGGATCCGTTGAAATCTTTTACTCCAAGGATGGTCACATTGAAATGGGCCATATATTCTTGGAGAAATTTGTCCGCCTATTGCACCATGGAGAACATGCTATCTAAGTATTTCAAGTGAAGATGGTTGCTTCCAAAATAGGCTATAAAGAGCCTACTTAGTTGATCAAAAGAAGAAATGGACCTAGGATAGAGTTTAAAAAACTATATCCTTATAAATTTTTTTAGGGTGATGGAGAAGGCCATGCAAAAAAGGGCATCAGACGTGCCCTGAAGCCTCATAACATCTTTATATCCCTCAAGATGATCTTGAGGGTCCATGGAACCATCAAATGGCTCTAGTGTAGGCATCTTGAATTGGGCGGGAACCAATTCATTTAAGATTTCAGCAGAGAAAAAGGAAGTTAGGTGGAAGTCCTTCTTACTTTGCAAAGGCCTTTCGAGCTATACTTTTTTCAGTCTCTTCTTAAGATCTTGAAATTTTTGTTCAAGATCTGCCTCCCACCATGGCTTTCTGCTATAGGGGTTGATTCATCTTCATAGGAGCATTCTTCTTGATCAAGAAGGTGCTCCCAATAGAATTCTCAGGGGGTTGGAAGATGACTGGTTCATGATGTAGCCTCTCGAGGAATGGATTCTTATCATCACTCTGTAGTTTGCTGGAGATGTTGCACAGCATTGGTGAGGGTTTGGACCTATTGCACCAGAAAATCGAATTATTGTGAATCGATTGTGGTTAGAGGATGGAATTGGACCATTTTTGGAGGGGCTCTTGGAGAGGATGGAGACGGATTCTGTGCTTTCTTGATCATTTTTACCAAAATTTTAGGCATATAGCCTTTCCTCTAGTGCCAATCTATTGGAGCAGGATTTCAGATTCTTGAAAAAGATTCATGCTAGAGAGCTGATCAAGGGTTGGATCGACTTAGATCGTATAACAACCTACAAAAAAAAAGTTCAATAACCAGTAGGATACCCTCCAATTTAGGATCCTTCAATACTTAAGTCAGCTGAAGCTTTATCAACAGATAGTAGAAATAGAAGATTGAAAGATAGAATAAGAAGATTCGTGTGAAGAGAGAGATAGAGAAAGGAAGGGAGAGAGCTTGATCTTTTCTCAATGGAAAAGTCAAGAGTAGATTTCAGCAGAGTTTTGGTTATGTGAATCTTGTTCTTGAACTTACCAATGAAGGATACCATGCCCCTCTATTTATAGAGGAGTTTGCTTAAGCTCTAAAGAGAGTTTATTTGGTCGTTAGTTTGTTATGACCAACTGGATTGCAATTGTTGGCTGTTTGCTTTGGTGGCTGTTGGTGTAGAATTTGGTTGATGCTGGATCAAGCTAGAGTCAAGGAAAACGAGATCACCATCGATGACCTACAAAATAAAGTCCTCTTCGGAGTCGGTGTTGGTGGCTCCGATAGGATCCTCCAACGATCAAGTTAGCTCTGATCAACAAAAATGGAATGCTCAGTATGGAGTTCGGTAGAATTTTGGAAAAGAGAAGAAAGCTTAGAGAAAACGTATCTAGAGGTCCCCTTTTTATAGATGGAGCCTGTTGTAACTGTCTTGATTAATGACTATCGTAACCATCCTTGATAAATAACAATCATGATTGTCCTAATAAATGACAATTATAATTATCCTAATGAATGATGTTCGTGATTGTCCTGATAAATGCCAATTGTAATCGTTCAATAATGGGATCACCTGAAGGAATCCATCTGAAGGAACGGTCTGGAAGAAGTTTGGCTCCTATAAAAATTCGATCGCTAGAGGAGTTCAAAAAGAAGTTCGATTTTCGTAGAAGCCTGACTACTAGAGGAGTTCGGAAGAAGTTCGACTTTCATAAAAGTTCGATTGCTGGAGGAGTCTGGAATAAGTTCGACTTTCGTAGAAGCCCGACTATTGGAAGAGTCCGAAAGAAGTTTGGCTTCCGTAGAAGCCCGGCTGTTGGAGGAGTTTGGAAGAAGTTCGACTTTCGTAAAAGCCCGACTACTGGAGGAGTCCGGAAGGAGTTCGACTTCCATAGAAGCTCGATTGCTGGAGGAGTCCGAAAGAAGTTTGGCTTCCATAGAAGCTTGATTGCTGAAGGAGTTCGTAAGGAGTTTAGCTTCTGTAGAAGCTCAATTGCTGGAGGAGTTCGAAAGGATTTTGGCTTCCATAGAAGCCTGGCTACTGGAGGAGTCCGTAAGGAGTTTGGCTTTTATAGAAGCTCGGTTGTTGAAGGAGTTCGTGAGAAGTTCGACTTTCCTAGAAGCTCGATTACTGGAGGAGTTCGACTGGGGCTCGTCCGTTGAGAAGTCCGACTGGAGCTTGGTTGCTGAATGAAGGATGTGTAAAAGCTCGATTGCTGAGAAGTTTGGTTGAGTTTGACCACTAGAAAGTTTGGCCGACTGAAGAGATTCAATTGGGACTCGGTCGTTGAGAAGTTCAGCTAGATTTATCCACTGGATAGTTTGACCACTGAATGAATCCAACTGCTAGGAAGAGAATTTTTGATTGAAGCTCTTCCATGATTACCAACTGCATTAGGCTAAGCTTCAGACTAGATTGAACTTCGATGGGAGCAAAATTTATCCCCAATAATAGTTTTTCCACTTTTGAGTTTGAAACTCGAAAGAAGAAAGTACAAAAAGGACTACTATCGAAGTTCTCTTCAAGGCTATGCACCTTGTCTCCAACCAAGGTTGAAAGTATAGTTGAAGCTCGAGGGAGATCTTGTCTCCTGTTGTTATCGAACACAATGGGGCCGTCTTCGAGGCCTTTTCTCTCATGACTGAAATGGATGAGGTCTTCGATTTTGCTCACGTTAGGATGAGGTTCTCCTCCTGTTTCTAATGGACTGTGAGGGCACATAAGGGCCATTGTCAGGGCCTCTTCCCCATCTCCTCTAAAATGAATGAGATCTTTGACTTTGCTCATGTTAGAACGAGATTCTCCTCCTATTCCTAATGGGCTGTGGGCATATAAGGGCCGTTGTCAGGGCTCTCCCCATCTATCTAAAATGAATGAGGTCTTTGACTTGCTGATGTTAGGATGAGTTCTTCCTCTTATTCCTAATGAGTTATGGGGGCACATAAGGGCCATTGACAGAGCCTCTCCCTCCATCTCATCTAAATGAATGAGACCTTCAAAGCTCGAGAGAGATCTTATCTCTAGCTGAGATTGGCTTGATCACTCGAAAGAGATCTTATCTCTAGCCGAAGTTGGCTCGATCACTCGAAAGAGATCTTATCTCTGGTCGAGGTTGAAGGTGGAGCTCAGTCACTCGAAAGAGATCTTATCTCTAGCCAAGGTTGGCTCGGTTGCTCGAAAGAGATCTTATCTCTGGTCAAGGTTGAAGGTGGAGCTCGAGCGCTCGGAAAAGATCTTATCTCTGATCGAGGTTAGCTCGATCGCTCGGAAAGAGATCTTATCTCTAGCCAAGGTTGACTCAAACACTCGAGAGAGATCCCATGTCGAGGTTGAAGCTCGGACACTCGGAAGAGATCTTATCTCTAGCCAAGGTTGAAGCTCAGGCGCTCGAAAGAGATCTTATCTCTGGTCGAGGTTGATATGGTCGCTCGAGAGAGATCTTATCTTTAGTCGAGATTGAAGCTCGGACGCTCGGGAGAGATCTTATCTCTAGCTGAGGTTGACACGATCGCTTGGGAGAGATCTTATCTCTAGCCGAGATTGACTTGATCGCTTGGGATAGATTCCATCTCTAGCTGAGGTTGAAGGACTTTGATTGGCTCATGTTAGGACGAGGTTCTCTTCTTGTTCTTAACATGGTCACTATTGACTGCTTCTTCTCTATCATCATATAGTTTTTGCATAATTTTTTATATAGTTTTTTCTGTCATCACATAGTTTTTGCTTTTTCACTATCATCACATAATTTGGAGTGAACTCCTCTTAGCTTTGATGCTGGAGATGATGGATCGCCGAAATACCAAGCTCCTCCTAGATTTGGTGTCGATGATATGGGAGGCGACCAATCTTTCTATTGTTTTTCCATCATTGGTGGTTCTGGCTATGGTAGCACCTTCGGTCGATCTTCTCCTACTTCAGATTGGCATCCTGGGGATCGATCCAGTTGGTCTCTTCTGATGAGCTCCTCGATTTCATCTCGGAGCTGAAGACATTCTTCAGTATCATGGCCATGGTCGCGATGGTAGAGATAGTACTTGCTTTGATCATACTTGTTTGGGGGAGATCATAATTTTTTTGGTCTTGGCAGCTGGTTCCTAATTTGTATCAGAACTTAAGCCTTAGAAGCACTGAGGGGGGCGTAGTTATGGAATCTTTCGAAAGGAGGACTTCTTGGCACCCTTCTGTCAGAGGTTCTTTGATGACGAGCTCGAGGAGTTCAGGCTCGCTTGTGCCCGGAGGGAGTCCGTGAGCATAGCCGAACTTCACTCGGCCCTCCATCAGTGGTGGGTTTATTAAACTCGTCCGTCCACCGCTCTTCTATGACTTCTTCGTTCTTCAATTTGAAGGCTTCTTCCGCATGGGCATATCTCTCGGTCCGAGCTAGCAGATCGACAAAGTCTCTAGGGTACTTCTTTTTCAGAAAAAATAGCAAATCATTTTTCTGAAGGCCGTCCTTATGCACGAACATTGCAACAGACTAGTTCAGATCCTGGACCTCCAATGCCATAGCGTTAAATTGGATGACATAAGCCCGGATGGATTCTCCCTTCTTCTGCTTGACATTCATCAGGAAATTTGAACTTCGATGCGGATGTTGGCTGCTGACGAAGTGAGCCACAAACTGATGGCTCATCTGATCAAAAAAGAAAATCATACTCGACTTCAATGCTGAGTATCAGTTTCTTATTACTCCCTTTAAGGTAGATGGAAAAGCTCGGCATAATATGATGTCTGGTACACCATGAAGCAGTATCATGGTTCGGAAGACCTTCAGATGATCAACCGAATTAGAGGTTCCATCGTAGCTTTCAAGTTGAGGGAGCTTAAAATTCGGTAGAATGGGCTCTTGCATAATTTAGGAAGAGAAAGAAGAATCGATGTGGACGTCATCATGGTGAGCTGGTGTGATGTGGCCGAGCTCCTCAATCCATCGGTTCATTTTTCATAGTTTGTGATTGAGGATGTCATCTCGGTCGCAGACCTTGGAGGGCTTCCGACTACAGATGAGAAAGGTCTCCTCTAGAGGACAACTATGATCCGAACTTGGATTCTCTACTCTCTATTTTTTCTTCCTAACGATGATGGGCATGCTAGCCTAAATGCTCTTCCTTGGAACCGATTCTTGACATCCTGATGGTGGGTTTCTTGATGGAGTCATCGTTGGAGGCTGTCGCATGGCCTATACCATCTCGGTGAGACCCTGAATCTGCTACGTCAGTAGGTTAAACTATTTTGGATCTACTATGACTATAGGTGGAGCTTGAGTTATCGAAGTTCATGTATCTGGACAGGATCTGACTGTAGAGGCCATTGATCGTCGGGTCGAAGCTTTCTTGAGAGGCATTTTTTTTTAGGAAAAACTCTAGATCGCTGTTGAGCACTCCTTTAAGATCAAGAGAACCTTAAGAATAGAGGGCCCTCCTTCTAGCGCCAATTCTGTTGGTGCAGAATTTGGTTGACATCGGATCAAGCTGGAGTCAAGAAAAATGAGGTCGCCGCTGGTGATCTGCAAAATAAAATCCTCTCTAGAGTCGGTGTTGGTGGCTCTGGTAGGACCCTCCGACGGTCAAGTTAGCTCTGATCAATAAAAATGGAATGCTTAGTGTGGAGTTCGACAGAGTTTCGAGAAGGAGAAGAAAGCTTAGAGAAAATATATCTAAAGGTCTCTTTTTATAGATGGAGCCTATTGTAACCGTCTTGATTAATGACTGTCATAACCATCCTTGATAAATGACAATCATGATTGTCCTGATAAATGACAATCATAATTATCCTAATGAATGATATTTGTGATTGTCCTGATAAATACCGATTGTAACCATTCAATAATGGAATCGCCTGAAGGAATCCATCTGAATGAACGGTCTGGAAGGAGTTCGGCTCCTATAGAATTCCGACCGTTGGAGGAGTTCGAAAAGGAGTTCAGCTTCCGTAGAAGTCCGACTGCTGGAGGAGTTCGGCTTCCATAGAAGCCTGGCTGTTGGAAGAGTCCGGAATAAGTTCGGCTTTCGTAGAAGTTCGACTATTGGAAGAGTCCAGAAGGAGTTTGGCTTTCGTTGAAGTTCGACTGCTGGAGGAGTCCAGAAGGAGTTTAGCTTCCGTAGAAGCTTGGTTGCTGAAGGAGTCCGTAAGGAGTTCGGCTTTCGTAGAAGTTCAATTGCTGGAGGAGTCTGAAAAAAATTCGGCTTTCATAGAAGTCCGACTGCTGGAGGAGTCCGTAAGGAGTTCGGCTTCCGTAGAAGCTCGGTTGCTAGAGAAGTCCGACTGGGGCTCGTCCGCTGAGAAGTCTGGCTGGGGCTCGATTGCTGAATGAAGGGTGGGTAAAAGCTTGGTTGTTGAGAAGTTCGATCGGGTTTGGTCATTGAAAAGTTTGGTCGGCTGAAGAGATTCAACTGGGGCTCGACTGCTGAGAAATTCGGCTAGGTTTGTCCGTTGGATAGTTCGGCCACTGAATGAATCCGACTGCTAGGGAGAGAATTTTTTATTGAAGCTCTTTCGTGATTACCAGCTGCATTAGGCTAAGCTTCAGACTGGATTTCGGTGGGAGCGGGATTCATCCCCAACAATGGCGATTAGCTATAGTATAGCTGGAGGAGGGCCGTAATTTGGTTGGAGCGCAGTTGGTGCTTAGTTGGTTTTCAGATCATGTCGAGATTGGTAAATTCCCGATCTAGCTTGTATGTAGAGGTCGGTGATTTGCTGATCTCAGTGTTAAATAAGATGAAATTCATCCGTAGAGTTGATGATATTGGTGTTTTACCGATCTCAGAAGAATAAGCTAGTCACGGAGATTTATCTCGTGCTAAGGCAGATTGCTGTTGTTTGAGATCGGTATAAGCCCGATCTCCTGTGAAACTCGATGATTGCTGCTTCTTGAGTTGGCAGAGTACTGATTATACTGAGGTCGGTTAATTATTGATTTATGACCATATGTGTTTTGGATATCATGGAGAACGGTGATTCATCGATCTAAACTTTACTATACTCGGTGTGTTACCAATCTGGACCTGATCACTAGGTCAATTTGGCCATCTAGCTAAGATGAGAATGTCTGATCTTCGGATCGGTATTTTATCGATCTAAGATTAAAACTTATCATTTTTTGCTATATTCAAGATGATGGTTCTTCTGATGATGCCACGTGTCTAGCGAGAATTATCCATACCAATAGGGTATTTTAGATATAAAATTAAATATCTACTTTACTGACTGATGAAAAAATGATTTAGCCATCCCTTAGATGGATAAGATTTTTTTCCATTTCATGGGTAAATGCTATCAATGAAAAAGTAACTTCTCCATCTTGAATAATATAAGAATATGGGTAAGTTGGTCAATAGTAAAGTAGATAAACTTTTCATGATATTTACCCATAAAAGAATGAGTGAGGATTCATTCTTTTGCAAGTAAAAAAATTACCTATAAATCTATATTTTTCTAGGTAAATATTTTTTAGACAATATTTAGATAGAAAAATAATTTATTTATATTTTTTTATGCATATAAAAGTTGCTCTAAAATCTATTATCTACGTTCTTTTGCATTACTACTTTCATGGGTATGTTGCTAAAATATATTCATATTTTTCATAATATCTCTTATGTTTTTCAAATTTGGAGAAAGTAGATGGCTAAGTTATTAAGCATTGAATGATGGGGACATTAACATTAGAAATGAGAATAGGATATTCTTGGCATAAAATTAAATACCTACTTTATTGGCTGATGGAAAAATGATCTAGCTATCTTCTATATATATAAGATTTTTCTTCATTTAATAGGTAAATGCTACCCAGGAGAAAGTAATTTTTTTCATCTTGAAAAATGTGAGAACATGGGTAAGTTGATTAATGAGAAAGTAGACCAACTTTTTTATGATATTTATCCATAAAAAATAAATCCTTAGATAGAAAAATAATTTACCTATATTCTTTTATGAATGGAAAAGTTGCTCCAAAATCTATTACTCATATTCTTTTGCATTACTATTTTCTTAGATAAGTTGCTAAAATTTATTCATATTTTATATAATGCCTCTCATACTTTTTAAATTTAGAGAAAGTGAATGACTAAATTATTGAGTATTGAATGATGGGGATATTGAAAATGAGGATAGAGCATTATATGTATAAAATATTTAAATGCTTACTTTACTAGGTGATGAAAAAATGATTTAGGATCTGTTTGACCAAACTATGAAAATTAGCTTATTTTAAAATTATTTTTTTTAAATAGAGTTTCAGAAAAGTATTATAAGAGAAAAGTAGTTTGTATTTGGCAAAATCATTTAATAAGCACTTTTATCAGTATTTAAGAAGCGATTTATGTTTGGCAAATCTTTCAAAAAAATATTTTTGACTATCAAATTATGAAAAAAAGCATGTATAGATTTATTTTATAATTAATATTATTTAAATAAATAAATAATTTTTTAAATATTCATTATGATTAATTTTAATCTAAATTTTTTATTTTTTTATTTAATTAAAATAAAAAAAATAAAATAATAAAAAATATTAAAATTTTAATCAATATAAATATAATTGAATCAAAGATAATATGTATTGAATATTTTATATAATTTTTATATAATAATATATATGTATTAAAATACATCAAAATACATCATTCATTAAATAATGGAAGGATTAGGTGAAAATAAATAGGAGTAGTTATGAAAAATAATGATTTTAAATAAGAATATTTTTATTTTAAAAAAAATTAATTTTCTGCTTCTACTTCTACTTTCAAGGAGAAGTTCTAATTTTTTATTTTCTCTTCACAGCAGAAAAATTGCTTTTGCTACCACTCAAAAATAGATTATTTTTTAAAATAAATTTGGTCAAATACTTTATTTTTTTAAAATAAATATTTTTTTAAAAAAATAAATATTTTTTTCTTCCTAAAAGCTTGGCCAGGCCCTTAGCTAGATAAGATTTTTTTTGATTTTACGAATAAATGCTATCTATAAAAAAATATTTTTTTTAATTTTAAAAAATATGAAAAAAATGAATAAGTTCTCGTGAAGTAATTTAATTCTGCCGGGCGCGTAATAATTTTTCTTATTGAAGGCGGCAATGGGTTGGCGACTCAGAGATAGATCCGACCCGTTATCGCTTCCCTCAAGGAACCACCTCAGTGGATAAAGCGCGGCCGTCTCATCCGTCTCGACTCCTGGGGTTTTGGGAGCAAGAACGAGAACAGGGGTGTGCTGGAACAAAGAAGGCGATGGCCTCGCCGGCTCCCAGCCCACCGGCGCTTTCGCGCTTCTCCAAGCCGTCGCTCCTGTTCCTTCCGTTCCCCGCATTTTATAGAGCCAATCTCGGACGCTATCAGCTCAAGAGGCGCCTCTATGTTTCCACCGGCTTGAGGCATCGTCTCAAGAACGGCCGTTTTGGGATACGGAGCTCGGAATCGGATTCCCCCGTAGTCTCCAATGGCGAAGCGGCAGCTTTAGAGGGAGGAAGGACGGCAGAAGAGATGGAGTCGTATCGGCTTTTCGAGGTACGGCCTTGTTTTGCCAGTTTGAGGTCTTGTTGTTGATGAAAGATTCGTTTTTGGAGATTGTTTTGAGGTTCCTGACGGTGTGCCCATCGCTTTCTGATTTCAGGTTTTCATTTTTTTAATTTTTTATAAAAAAAACTAAGGGCATACAACTCGGTTTAGGATGCATTCTACATCAAGAAGATTCCCCAAAACATGTGCACATTTGTGAGCATTTGTTTTTTGCATTTTTTTAATTCGAAAAGTTCGTGGTTATATTTGAACTGGTATACTTGAACCGTTGCTAAGCTGTGGCTTGGATGTTGTATACTAATACGGGTGTTTGATGTTTTGACTCAGTGAAAAAAGGAAAGAGATTTTGTGATGATACTACTCATACAAATGACACACTATTAATGTAATAAATTTCACGACTAATATTACATGATTTTAAACTCAATACTGTAATTCAAGCCTTGGTCCATATGATATTGGTTCTGGTCTCACTGGTTGCGGAAAAGACAAAATTTATGCTTTAACGCATACATAACACAAACCACAATGGGCCTATCATATGACGCTTTTGTTGAGTCTCTTTTGGTAAATCCCTGCCTTAGAGTCAGGAATCTTCTTAATATTATGTTCAAACAAAGAAGGTTTTTTTGTGCTTTCTATAAGATGCTAGGCATGTTGGGTTACGTGAGAACTGAATCCTCTTAGAATTTTACTCTTACAAAGGGAAAATGAAGAATTCTAGTGTTTACGGTTTGCTTAAAACATGCTCTGAAGTTCTGGTATGGTAGACTGGGTAGAAGGAGATATATGAAAAGATAGAAGAAGTTCAAGAATGGCAAGGCTGGAGGTTGATACTTCATAGTGATAAAAAGAAACAAAGAGAAGACAACAATTAAAGAGGGATAACATGGTACTTTGGATGTCCTTTTTTTTAATAAAAGAAATATAAGGATTGAAACAGAATATAGGAATGCCTAATATCCACGAGCAAAAGAAATTTTGTGGCCTTTTTATTCCGCTTTGCACATATTATGTTTCTTGTCTTGTAGTTTCCACTTCCTGTGGCAATTAAGTAGTCTTCTTATCACTTTGACATTCCACTATATGCTATAATTGCCATATAACCAGGCTTCTAATCTCGAGACCTGTTAGATTTTATAATTCTGGCAGAACTAGATTTTCTGATGGTTGAGCAATTGGATGAAATCTTAGATGTGGTCTCAAAGTATACTCCTTAAGATAAATTGTCATGAAGGGTTCAGTGAACCCAAAAAGTTAGGACAAGGCTAGATGGTTATGGTTTGTCATGAAGAGCGCAAACTAGGGCATCATGCAATGCAACAAGCTTGGATGACGCTCGATTGTTGTTCGAAGATCTTGGAAACCTGAGTTGATGTTAATGGATGAGTCTTCTGGTGGAATTCTCATGTTTCTATTTTTGCTACTTCAGAAAACCCTGGGTAGAAAATGCTTGTGGATGGCAGCATTCTGATTTGACCAATAAAGAAATTAAAATGCTGGGTTGTAGAATGCTTACTAGGGTATCCCATGTTTAGAAAGCACTCCATATCATACCAAGACAGTCATCAGATGAACCTAATGAACTACCCTCTCAAATCTTTGGGGAACAAATAAAAATAACTAAAACCTAAAAACATATAAAAATTCTAGCTGAGGCACTATTCTTATATTTGTCAATTTATCTGATTCATTTTACATCTTGCAACTTACGAAGATTGAGTGTCTATTTTTCACATTTGTAAAGTTCAAAAATTGGGTTTTCAGACGTTGAAGGAGGCTGAGCGACAACGTATTGATAAATTGGAAAAGTTTGAGAACAAAGCAAATATGCAATTGGAGAGGCAGCTTATCATGGCTTCCTGTTGGAGCAGGTCATTGCTGACCTTGCAAGGAAAATTGAAGGGAACAGAATGGGACCCCGAGAACTCTCACAAGATTGATTTTAGTGAATTTTGGAGGCTTCTTAACTCAAACAATGTCCAATTCATGGAATACTCTAATTTTGGGCAAACAATCTCTGGTATGTGATTCATCACCTTGACTCCAAGTCTTGCATTAGATGTTAAAGTGGCTAAATCTCTCTCTCTCTCTCTCTCTATATATATATATATATATATATATATATATATATCTCCAATGCATTTAAAAGAAAAGGCTTACATTTAGTAAAGAGAGGCTGGTCATTTTGTTTTGGTCTTGTTGCTGTAGCATATTATTATAGTCTACTCTAGTTTCTTGATAAGAGGATCAAATGGCAGAACATTTGAAAGTGAATGGAAGGCAATTGCATTTATTAATTTTTGCATGCCATTTAGTGATCATTATTTTGGACATACTAGACAGCTTTCCATATGATACTGTAGTATGAAATGCAATGTGATGTCTTTCTGCTTATGCTTTTTTCTTATATCAAGATGTGATTGACTTGAATTCTCTTTTGATTTTAGAGTAAATCATTACAAGTCTGCTCAATTTATTAGTTTTGTCATGGCTATCCACTTAAGAGATTTTTTAGTTTTTTCTGTATGAGAACCTTCATAAATGACTGATGCCTATTTCAGAGAATTAAGATTTGAGGAACCTTTCCCTTTATCAGATTTTTTTTTTTTTTTTTTTTTTTTAAAAAAAGAAGAAGAAAAGATCTGAGGTGTCTTAGGCGCAGCCACGATCTGCCCAGGAATTGAAAATTGTAGGATTACTCTCTGTGGCCAGAGTTTCTGAAAGGAATTCCTTTCAGGGCACTTTCTCTGGGTCTCTTCTATTATACTTCGTATGTATTGGAACCAGTTAACTGGCATCTGGATAAAGACAATAGCTTTCTATACAGCTTATGAATGGTTTACTGAAGAAACCTCAAGTGAAATGGCTGATTCATCACTAGCATTGTATATTTTTGCAAGGTAAATGAAATTCTAATGGACTGCTTATTGTCTCTCTTTGCTGATGAAATCATGTGTTTGATGATTCTAAAAATGTCAAAGAGGACAAATTGAAAAATTCTTGATGATTCATGGGATTTGCAGACATTCCAAGTACCATGAATAACCAAGCAAATCATTCCTCCTGTTTGTCTTAGAGTCATGTGCATTTGTTAATAGAGCAATCCTGATAGGCAGTCATTAAACAGGTTTATCCTACCAGTTTTTCTACCTTTAGGGGGGCCGCTATCCAAACACATGGTCCTTCCTCTAATGTGTGATTACTCAGGTGCTGACCTTTTTTATATTGCTTAACATGAACTTTATTTGTTGTATGATTCTTCTTGTAATTTATTGATACCAGCATACTTGTTGGGGTTTGCAAGAGATCTTAATCCATGATGAGAAGTGAGTGGATGACCAAGATATGGGACATTGATGATTGCAACATTCCTCTTTTTTTCTGCCTATCCTTGTTACATTGAAATGTTCGAACCACTTCTGTACAAGTGCTATATTGACAAGACTATCACTATGCCTTGGACATGCAAGCACATAAACATCACTCTTCTTGTATTGTTGCATGTGGTGCCTGTCCATGCATAATTTGTAGAGTAAAAAGTCATTTTAGACTATCTCTGTACCCTAAATCAGGATCTTTTCCACATGTGACCATTTAATCTCTTCCATGCTATGAATTTTGTTTAATTTTCTGCTCCCCTTCTCTTTCTGGCATGATTTAGCTGTATGAGCATACATGCCGAGGCATCTATCAGATGCTCCCTCCTCAGTTACTTCCATTTTGAATTTCTTGTTTATGCTACTTATATCAGTGGCTTTATGCAATTTTTGACCAGTCAATATCAACATTCTGTTTAAATTATTCTGCAGTAATTTTACCATATTATAAAGATGGAAGAAAAGAGGAAGAAAGTGGAAATTCAAATAGAGAAATTGTATTTCGCCGCCATATTGTTGATCGAATGCCAATTGACGGTTGGAATGATATTTGGAATAAGTTGCATCGGCAAATCATAAATGTTGATGTTATTAATGTGGATTCTGTACCTGCTGAGATCTACTCCACCATTGCAACTGCAGTTGTATGGTCTATGCGGTTGGCCCTCTCGATTGCAGTATACCTCTGGGTTGATAGTGTGACAAGACCAATTTACTCCAAGTTAATTCCCTGCGATCTGGGCAAACCTGCACCAAAAGTAAGGCAGCCCCTCAAGCGCCGTGCTCTTGGGTCTTTAGGCAAAAGTCGGTAAGTGAAACCTATTTCTCTTGAGATATTTGTCTGCTTATTTCTTGCATTTGAATTCCTGCAAAAATTGGTTCGGGTGAAATTTTCTTTAGATGCAAATGGCTGTGTCTATATGCTTATAAATATACCATACATATACTCATGGACATCTGAGAATAAACATGACAAGACTAAGAATCATAAATTGTTAACTAATGCTGTGCAAGGAGCAAGGAGAATAATCACGCATGAAATCAACTCAAGTAAATCATTCTCTACCGGTTCACAAGAAAGTTCTTGGTGTTGATGCTTGCATGCAGTCCTTACACTAATGCTGCTGTGTAACTTCGTTTCCAGTTCACTTAGTACTATGTGCAAATTGCTTTGATCCTATTTGGAAGTTACATGCAGTGACTTAGAAATCAATGCACCCACATTTTAATATATGTTGTGCCTCTACACTTGAATTTTATCAGTAAAACCTGTGTAAATGCCAAACTTTTGTTGAGTTCGCTTGTCATTTCAGCAACATTTCTTTTTTAGTATGGACAGCCAATACTGTTAATTGGATGGAAGAGTAGATTTTCTGAGATTGATGAATGCAATAACATGTCAGACACATTAAATCTCAAATGGATTTTCCAGCTTCTTATATTAGTGTCTCCACAGGGCGAAATTCATATCCGCAGAAGAAACTACAGGTGTCACATTTGATGATTTTGCTGGCCAGGAATACATAAAGAGGGAATTGCAAGAAATTGTGCGTATCCTTAAAAATGATGAGGAATTCCAAGATAAGGGCATTTACTGCCCAAAAGGTGTGCTTCTTCATGGACCACCTGGAACTGGAAAGACTCTGCTGGCTAAAGCCATTGCTGGTGAAGCAGGTCTCCCCTTCTTTGCTGCAAATGGCACTGATTTTGTTGAGGTGAGTCCCAACCTAATGCTGCATTGAGAGACTATGCAAAAGATAGAGTGCAACCTAATATTGCAGCACGTGAAACTGAGTAAGCTAGCAGACTAACATTACTTCCACTATTCACATTCTACGTGATTGAGGACTGTTCATTGATAATGATAATCTTCAGTTGTCCTCCTTTTAAATTGGATGTGTCTTATGCTATTTAAGTAACTTCGACACTGCTATTATTGTTTTATTATGTTAATAAAATGACTGGTAATTAAACTGCACATAGTTTTGCCATTTCTGACAGGATCAAATTCAGAAAGTAGCTGTTATTTAATTAACAATATAGGAAATAAACAGTTATCATTTTTTTTTTTATACTATAAATATATGTGGATTATTTCTCGAGGGATATACTTGTGCATTGGGTCCATATGATGCATAAGGAAAAGATAATTCACACAAGCAGGTAAGATCTATCTTTGGTTGCCATGTAAAGTCCTCTTTATTATTATTATTTTTTAATTTTTTTTTTTCTGGTGACACGGTTAGACAGCCAATTAATGGTGCACCTTCAGTTTGCTCTATTGTTTGTCCTTTGCTAAGGATGCTTTGAAAGTGTTAAAGAAAAGAATAGTCCAATGTGGAAGCACACGATGCACAATTCTTCCCCATCAAGCACAATTCTCTCTTCTCTTTCCTTTTCCTTTACCTCCCTACGCAACTGAGTTTTGGCTGGCAACTTTTCCTGCACCACCTTTTACAACTACCTAATGATATGTACTATGCCACAAGTTTACTAGCAGAATACCATGGTGCATTTATCTTGCATCCCTCTGTATTATTCACAGTGGGTCCCTATAATTGCAAATCATATTCTATCAAAGCAGTACACCATGGCAAGGTTTGACATGGCTTGTTATGTTCTTACAGTGGGATTAGTTTGCATCTTACTCCCCTAAACCTCTCCAAAGTTGTCTTGCCATCAAAAAAAGGTTGGATGCATAAAATTACAAGCAAAAACATACAAATTAAAAAATAATTTAAGATTTAAAGAGGTAGTACTTAGAATCTAAATTATTTAGTTCTAACATTTCAATTTATATTAAATTGATGATAGACAATAAACACATTGAGAATCTTGGAATTTTCTGTAAATCCGTTTATTATCCTTCATTGAAGAATGGGTTAAGGGAGTTTAGATGATAAACGAGTTTCCCTTTTAAACTATCAATACATAAACCCATTCAGTTGAAAGTAATTTTTGCTGTATTCTCTTTTCATATATTTGTAAGCATATCATAGTTATGCCTAAATTGATTATTTGTTTTTAATTAAAACAATGAAAGTTATTAAAAAATCTGTGTTTCAACAACCTGTTTCACATGTTATTCTTTTTGATTGCTAGGTTATGCATGATGTTCTTTGATGGAATAGATTTTATTATATAGTGCTTTGGGATTTTGTTCATTAGCAACAAAGCATGTTTAATTTGACTTAATATTCTTATGGAAGAGTATAATTTTTTTGAACATTCAAATATTTACTTCTCATAAGAGGGCAACTAAAATAAGCTTGCATGCCAAAAGAATAGAAAAAAAAAAATCTTTGCATAGGTATCGTTTACTTTGGAACATGCATTGAAAATTGAGTATCTTTATTGTTGGTGCATGCCAGGTGCTGGTGTAATGTGGTGCCATATTTGCTCTGTGCCAGCCACTAGCTGGTCTCAGACATGGTACGTGATACTTTATTCCATCCTGGATGTGGTTTTGGGGGGGGGGGGGTGCAGGGATGGTAGAGGAGGAGAAAGGACAAGGATGGTGGCTGACGATGAAGTTATCTACCTTGGTTGGTTTGGGTCTTTGAGCCATTGGTTCTTATCCTTCAGTGACCTTTCATTGTTTCCCAATTCTTGTGGTTGACTTGTAATATTTTAGACTCGTTTCATATAAGGTCTTCATATACATAAGTTGTTTTGGGGTCTGGCAGAGACAAACACACCCTTTAGTATTATTCACAAGGAAAAGAGAAGTCAAAGGGAGTTCATCACAACATCTGCTAGAGTGGCCCCAGGCTGCTGCTATCCAGTATGCGAGTCTTCAAGTTTATCAAATTTGTACACAAGTATTCAAACTCAAGAATAAAATTGATGGCCAGCTGGTATGTTATGATCCTCTATATAGGAATGGTATGCCTCGATACACCTCAGAAGAAATAAGCTAAAGAAGAGTAAAAGGAAAGTTTACTGGGTGATACTGAGTTGGTATGGGTTTGATATGCCTTGAGATGGCAAGATAAGGGTTTCTTTTACCAAAACTTGTGTCTATCAGCCCCTATTGTTCTGGCTAATGGTTAGTGATGTATATTGGCTTGTGTGGGGTCAATATGCATTCAATCTCTTTGTGCATCATTCATATATATATATGACTTCTGTATCACCTGTAACAATGTTATGTGAATCACCCTTGACCTTTAACACAACCATGAACACCTTTATCTCTGAAAAGAATTTGCACTGCATGCATTAATTAATAAAGAATGGCTATTGATTGAGAGACAACAAAATGAATGCTTTTCTTGTATTTTCTTTCCCACCGAAAGCTAACTTTTTATTTTTTGTATTTGTAAATCAAGTATTCATCATTGTTCTCAGTATCTTAAAAATTGTTTTTTAGTGCAGTAATATATTGCATTTCAACCTAGGAGGATCTTCTTTCATTTTTCTGTGAATCATACTGCACTATTTACTGAAACATTTGCATGTTTGTATGCAATATATATTGCAATTATAGGTCAAATGTTCTTATACAATAAATATTTCAATTGTAGATCAATATATTGTTTTCCATGTGTCTTTTCAGCTTTAAGTTTTAGCAAGAGAATAAATTTGCTTTCTGACATGAATTAGTGCAGATGTTTGTAGGTGTTGCAGCAGCACGTGTTAAGGATCTATTTGCTAATGCAAGATCATTTGCACCATCTATAATCTTTATTGATGAGATTGATGCAATAGGTAGTAAACGTGGTGGGCCTGACATTGGTGGGGTAAGATGGAACCTGGTGTTCTCTCTTCTTATACGTTTGATACTTTGATGTTTGTGCAGTGTGAAAATGTGCATATATGGCCATGGGACATCTTGCTCTTTCTGTGTGCGTCTGCATGTGCATGCACATCCATGATTTACAAACTTTGCTTCCATCCCACAAAAATTGCAAATGTTACTGTTTTCTTTATTCTTATGACTGTTTTAACAACTCTGCATCTTGTCCTTTTTCTATTCATTTTATGTTCTGGATTTTTTTCCCTTTTTTTTAAAACCCCAGAGGAGTTACTGTTTATTGACATAACAAGGAGTAAACTGATAGCATTCCGTATAGCTATGCCTGAGTTATCACACACTCTAGAAGTAGATGATCTTGTGAACAGTGCCAGTTAAGCATTGTGAAAGATTTGAATTATTGCTAACACAAATGAAGATTTCCTTGGAAAAAAGTTAAAATTTTACCTTTGTGGGAGTGAGAAGGTTTTCTCATCTCTCTTAACTTCTACATAATGAAAAGCAATTCATATTTGTGATAGTCTGTGGACATCGTTAATGTCCACGTAAATAGCTAAAATAAATTTGTCGGGCAACAGGTACAAGAAATATTAGTCAACAGCAAAGCCATTAATCATAACGTCTGTTTGATGCATCATAGACTTACAGCATTATTCTTTAATTGATTGCTGTGCGCTAAAAGTTTATGAAGAAAGGTCTTTCACCTATAGGAGAGGACAGAACATACGGAAATGGGAAAGGCGCCGTCGTCGTCCTTTCCACAAGGCATCCAATGACTTATTTGAAAGGAAAGAATCAGATAGGCAAATCTCTTGATAGGCATGATTGGTGGTTTCAAGTTCATCATAGATGTCATTAGAAATTGGACACCTGCAGTGTGGATCAAATAATGAAAAGAGCAAATTAGATATGGGATGCATGTGATATGAATAAAACAATTTGTGTCATCTCCTAGGGAGGAAAGACCTTTTTCTTGCAGGAATGCTCATTTTTAACACGTTTGAATTATCATGTCTCCTTACATTTTGAGATGTCAGTCGTGTTTGTTCAAAAGTTGATGTTTCATCCTAGTTTCAATTGGGATGGGAGATATGGTGACTGAAAGTACCAGTAGTAAATCGGGAATCCATATGTTGGCCAGTAAAATTGATGTTCTTGGCATCGCTAGGTAGCTCAGGGGAGGGGATTGGTGCTCTTTTAACATGATGTCACTGAAGGAATATTAAGAGTGTGTAGGAAGGAAACCATGACCTCAAAATTTGGAAGGAAGCTTCACATCACATTATGTAATTACCTAAAACATCATGGGTGCTACTTGTGCAAGTGAGCGGGCATGGGGGGATGTACTTGCAGCCTTGTACTGCAACTGGTGCCACATCCAATATAAAAGTTTTTGGTTATACATTAATTTATTCCAATTTTTCACCTAACATGCTGCTTTTGCATAAATGCTGTACTCATAGCAGCATGAGGCTCTAAGCATGCTTCTCCGGTGGACACTCTGGTGTGCATCTAACATTTCCCTATAACGTTATTGTATACTCACTAAAAAATTCCCATCCATGTTTTGTCATTTAATATGTCCTTGCATATAACATGTGTGGAACAAATCCTGATGCACTCTTAAAATAGTGGCAGGTGCAATATGCTTAGTGTTGGAAGGACTGTAGCTTTTATCCTTTTTTTTCCCCAAAAACTAGTAGTTACTGCTGCACAGCTTCTTGTCATGTCCAATGACTCAAATGTGAGTATGCTTAATTTAGGGTGGTGCTGAAAGGGAGCAGGGCTTGCTTCAGATTTTAACTGAGATGGATGGATTTAAAGAATCAACATCACAGGTATGCTATAGTTTATAATTTTTCTTATTTCCAGATGGAGGATGCTATTAATATAAACTGCTATAATCAACTGTTCAGGTGTTAGTTATAGGTGCAACCAATCGCTTGGACATATTGGATCCAGCTCTGTTGAGAAAGGGTCGCTTTGACAAAATTATTAGGGTTGGTTTGCCATCTAAAGATGGAAGGTTGGCCATATTGCAGGTAGCTCATAATTCATTTCCTGTGATTCTGCTTTATTTAAGTTTGTAGTATTCCTGGCAGATAATCTAATTCATGGCTTATAAACCTGCTAGGTCCATGCTAGGAACAAGTTTTTCAGATCAGAAAAGGAAAAAGAGGCCCTTCTACAGGAGATTGCTGAGCTTACAGTAGATTTTACTGGAGCAGAGCTGCAAAATATACTGTAATTATTTACCAGACCTTTTCTATTTTATCAAAACCTGAGAGGGAGAGACACTTGAAAAATTCAAATTGATGGTCAGGAATGAGGCTGGTATTTTGACTGCAAGAAAGGATCAAGATTATATTGGAAGAGAGGAGCTATTGGAAGCTTTGAAGAGGGTAGATCATTTATTCATTTGATTTTAGTGTTGGCATAAAACCAATGTTTATACTGTGATTCAAGTGAACTGAACCCTTTCTTGTGCATAGCTATTGTCTTACACATTCTACATGTTTGCAGCAAAAAGGTACCTTTGAAACAGGTCAAGAAGACAGTACTGAAATTCCTGAGGAATTAAAGCTTCGGTTGGCATACAGAGAAGCAGCTGTTGCTGTTCTTGCATGTTACTATCCAGATTCTCACCATCCATTTATTGAGGTTGGTCAAAGAATTTAAATTGTTCTCTTTATTTCTCATCAGTGGCAGTTCTTGTTGTTTTTAAAATAATGCCTTGAAATATATCTTTATTTTGCAGACTGATATCCGTTCCATCCATAGTAAGCCAAATATGAGTTATGCCGAAGCTTCAGGAAGAGCATTTCTGAGAAAATCTGATCATGTAAACTCTATAGTGCGAGCATGTGCACGTAAGTTTTTATCTTTCTACTTTGTTAGTATTACTCTTTCTTTAGATATTTATGCAATTACAGTGAGGACTTAGAAAGTTATGGTCTGGTCCATTGTCATCTTAAATGTTATCTCTCCACTATATTTTGTTTCACACACACGTGTGTGTGTGTGTGTGTGTGTAGACACATGAATATGCATAGACAGGATTTCCTCTAAAAATCCGACATATTGACACGGAGTGAAGCTAATCTGTATAATATGGAAGTCTTGAAATCCTGATGTAATGCCAAGGCAAATCTGGTTTCTTAAGCCCAATATTGAGTCATCTATGGTCAGGTCCAAAACTTAAGCCCTACCTTGTCAAAGCAAGCTGGTTTCCTATAGTGGTCTTGCTAAGTTAGCCCTTAAGAGAACACTTACAAGGTGCAATCTACTGGAAGATGAACTTTGAAGGAAATGAGCATGACAATGCATAATCATGGATGAACGAAAGGTAGGGTCCAGGGTTAGCTGAAATGAGGCAGTTTGGGTCCTACTGAACCGAACCACTGAAGAATCGGAATGGTTTGGGCAGGCAGGATGGGATGTTTTGGTCCCTCAATAAAACCCCAAGCCCCACTCTTTTCTGAGGTCCTAACCCCATTGATCGATCAATCGATTGACCCCTCTTCCCTTACCACCACGATGCGAGCTTCGAAGCTCCACAATACACAATGCCGAAGACCATTGGCAATGGCAATCCTGATGCTCCCTTCAATCAGCCTCGATGGCGACTCCGACAACCTTGATTGTGGCTGAACCTAGGTACTTCTCTCTCTTTCTCCCTCGCTCTCCTCCTTCCTCTTCCACCTCTTCATGCCCCTCTTCCTCCCTTTCCTCTTCACTCTGTCCCTCGATTCTCCTAGGGTTAGAGTTTTCTCTCCCCCTCCCACCCTCCATCCTCTCTCTTTCTCCTCTCCCTCTCCCATTTCAATATGCCTTAGCATGGTATAATGCGGACTTATATTGCGTAGAACGGTTGCTAACTAGTATAAGCCCCAGTATTAGTTCAGCAGACCTTTGTATGAAAAATTTATTAATGTTGAAGTTGAAGTTTTTTTTGGTTACAAACATTGAAGATGAGTTTAAGAATACTAGAATTGCCATTGATTGTGAATTTTATGCTCAATTTTGGGAACTTTTATTTTAAATAACATTGGAAGCAATGTTTGCTCTATTGCATCATATTGGTGGGAACGGCATGAAAGTGCCATTTTGGTTGGTACAAATCCTGAACCAGCTTGTACCAACCCATACTGAGATGAACCATATTGTATCATAAGGTGCTGCCCCAAACTGGGGTGCATGCTATATTGTATGGACCTATATTGCTTGGTTTCTGGTGGTACCATGATACAAAGTGAGAAAAAGGGGTTAGGAGCTGTCTTGCTATGGGATGAATAGTATACCATTTCAACCGTATCATAATATATTGATATGGTATGTAGTACCGAGATTGCAGATTTTGATTGGAAATACTACTTGCGATTGTTCTTTTCTATGTAAATTATGAACATTCTTGTGCAAGAGGATATATGAAAGACTAACTAGTTTGTTTGACTATCATTACCTTGGCTTCACCATCAGTTGGAAACTAGAACCCTCGTACTCTGACATTTTACTTTTACTAACAAAAGTTGAAGTTCTCTACTTGTACATTGAAGAAAGGCAGACAATGCAAAAACTCAAGACTTTACTAAAAATTATGAAAACCTAGGAAAATCTTGAAGAAAGCTGAATGCACTAGATTACTAGACAACTTAGAATATGTATGGTGGCGATGCCAAAGTACTTTGTGTTTATCTCCTGCTTTCTTTGAGGGACCTCTTATACCCCTTTGAATCCTACCATTATTTAACTTAAATCATCTCTCTGCATTGTAGAGAGATGATGATGGTTTTTACATTCGGGGGCAATTTATGAGAATGGTTGTAATCTACTTGTTGACGCAGAAACTGGACGTCGTCGAAGTCCGCTGGAGTGGAGGGCGATGAGGTCGCCGTCGGGGATCTGCAAAACAAAGTCCCGTCCGAAACCGATGGGGGGTGGCTCTGGCAGGACCCTCCGACGATCAAGTCAGCTCTGGCCAACAGGAATGGAGTGCTCGGAATGAGTTCCGGAGCTTGGAGAAGAAGAGGAGAGCTTAGGCATTTGAGAGATCAGAGATTAGCGTATCTGGAGGGTCCTTTATAGACGGAGCTTAGTTGATGGTGATGGCCATACCGTCAGGCAGCGAGCGGCGGGAGCCGCATGGAGTTTGGTATGGAGAGGAAGGCGTCGTCAGGTAGATAGTGACAGCCATACCGACAGGTCGTGGGCTGCATGGGGCCGATTACGGAGAGAGTGGTGTCGCCAGTAGTAGTAGCCATGTCGTTCGGGCTGCATGGGGCTAGTTACGGAGAGAGTGGTGTTGTCGGTAGTAGTGGCCACGTCGTCCGGACTGCATGGGGCTAGTTACGGAGAGAGTGGTGTAGTCAGTAGTAGTGGCCACGTCGTCCGGGCTGCATGGGGCTAGTTACGGAGAGAGTGGTGTCGCCAGACTGGTAGTGGCGGCCATACTGTCGAGGTTCGATAGCCGTAGCCTGAGGAAGTAGGTGTTGGCCGACGGACTCGGGCGTATACCAATCCCAAAGAGGTTCGGACTCCAAGAGGAGTTCGGCCGAGGGAAGCTCGGTCGTTGGAGAGTTCGGCCGGTTGAAAGACTTCGACTGAGGCCCGGCCGTTGGGAGTCCGAAGGAGCTCGATCGTTGGGCAGTTCGGCTAAAGCCCGGCCGCTTAGAGTTTAAGGAGCTCGGCCGTTGGAGAGTTCGGTCGAAAGGAAAAGCTCGAGAGGAGCTCGGCCGTAGAGGAGTTCGGAGGGGCTCGGCCGGCTGAAGGGATGGCCGTTTGAGGAGTTCGGCCGAGGGACGACCGCTGAGGAGTTCGGGCGCCGGGGGATTCCATTAAAGCCCGGCCACTTGGAGTCCAAGGAGCTCGGCCGCTAAGCAGTTCGACCGGCTGAACGGGTTCGAAGGAGCTCGGCCGGCTGAACGGGTTAGATGAAGCTCGGCCGCTGGGGGTTCGACTGAAGCCCGTCTGCCGAAGCTCTTCTGCGGCTACTGCTTGCATTAGGCTGAGCATCGAACTAGACTTCGGCGGGAGCGGGGTTTATCCCCAATACTAGCCCTCCCATTTTTGAGTTCAAAAATCGAAGGAAGGGAGTGCAGGAAAGGCGACTGCCGAAGTCTTCCTCTGAGCCCCGTGCTGATCCAGGTCAACAGATCTCTAGCCGAGGTTGATGCTCGCGTTAGGATGAGGTTCTCCTCCTATTCCTAACGGGCTGTGGGGGCACATAAGGGCCGCTGTCAGGGCCTCTCCCCCATCTCGTCTACGGTGAACGAGACCTTTGACTTTGCTCGCGTTAGGACGAGGTCCTCCTCCTGTTCCTAACGGGCTGTGGGAGCACATTCGGACCGTCGTCTGTCTTCACCCGTCTCGTCTAAGGTGAACGAGGCTTTCGACTTTGCTCGCGTTAGGACGAGGTCCTCTTGTTCCTAAAGGGCTGTGGGGGCACATGCGGACCGTCGTCCGAGCCTCTCCCCCATCTCATCTAGGGTAAACGAGGCCTTCGACTTTGCTCGCGTTAGGACGAGGTTCTCCTCCTGTTCCTAACGGGCTGTGGGGGCACATGAGGACCGTCGTCCGAGCTTCTCCCCCCATCCCGTCCTTGTGAACGGGGCCTTCGACTTTGCTCACGCTAGGACGAGGTTCTCCTCCTGTTCCTAGCGGGACTTTTGCTCGCTTTTTCCTCCCACGACCTGAAAACGATAGTGTCGAGCAACAAGGTTTTATTGAGGGAAACTACTGGTAGTACATTCTCAGGTTTTCTGAGTTCCAAGGTCGGGGAAGCGCTAGTCCTCCGAGCTCCTTTAGGCGATAGGTTCCAGGTCGGATGACCTCTACCACTTCGTACGGACCTTCCCAATTTGGGACGAGCTTCCCTTGACTCTGGGGCTGAGAGACGGCTGCTCGTCGGAGCACCAAGTCCCCAACTCTGAACGCCTTGCTTTTTGACTCTGGAATTGTAATACCGAGCCACCTTCCGTTGGTAGGTGGCCATCCGGATGCGGGCTGCCTCCCTCTTTTCTTCTAGAAGGTCGAGGTTGGCTCTGAGGTCCTGGGGGTTGAGTTGCTCGTTGAAGCCCACGATTCGAGCAGACGGAAGTTTGAGCTCGATCGGGATGACTGCCTCGGTGCCGAAGGCCAAGGCGAAGGGTGTCTCGCCGGTCGGTACCCTCTGCGTTGTTCGGTATGCCCAGAGGACGTGGTAGAGTTCGTCTGCCCAGGCCCCTTTTGCCCTGTCGAGCCTCGTCTTTGAGGCCTTGCAGCAGGGTCCGATTGGTCACTTCGGCTTCCCCATTGGCTTGCGGATGAGCCACCGATGTGAAGTGGTGGGAGACGTTTAGTCCTTCGCAGAACTCGGCAAACCGGGCTCCAGCGAACTGTCGCCCATTATCGGTTATGAGGGCTCGGGGCAGACCGAACCGGCAGATCAGCGTCTTCCAGACGAAGTCCTGCACCTTGGCCTCGGTGATCTTCGCTAGTGGTTCCGCCTCGACCCACTTGGTAAAGTAGTCAATCGCGACCAGGAGGAACTTCCGTTGTCCGGACGCCGTTGGGAAGGGGCCGAGGATGTCCATCCCCCACTGCGCGAAGGGCCAGGGTGCAGTGAGCGGAGTGAGTTCGGATGCCGGCTGCCTTTGCACGCTGGCGTTCTTCTGGCAGCGGTCACATCTCTTCACGTATTCCGTGGAATCACGAAGTAGGGTTGGCCAGTAGTACCCTTGCCGAAGTAGTCTTTGCGATAGGGATCTGGCTCCCGCGTGACTTCCGCAGAGTCCTTCGTGGACATCCTGTAGCGCGATGCAGGCCTCAGAGGGTCGGAGGCACCTCAGCAACGGGAGGGAGTACGACCTTTTATATAACCTGCCCTCGTACAAGACGTAGCGGGAGGCTTGACTCCTGAGCTTCCGAGCTTCTCTCCGGTCGTGAGGGAGGACCCCTTCTTCGAGGTAGGCGATCAGCGGATCGATCCAGCTGGGCTCGAAGTCCGTCCGCAGGACGGCCTGAGGTTCCTCGGTGGTCGGGCACTTCAGAGTTTCCAGAAACACCTTCTTTTGGTAGTTCGGCCGGGGCAGAGGTGGCCAACTTGGAGAGGAGGTCGGCCCTTGTATTCCCCGGTCCTTGGGATGTGCCGAATGTCGAAGCTGTCGAAGGCTGGTATTAAGTTCTTCACCTTCCCGAGGTACATCACCATGCTTTCCTCCCGCGCCTCGTAGCTGCCGCCGACCTGACCGACCACCAACTGGGAATCGCTATAGACTTGAAGCCGACCCACCTTCAATTCCCTGGCTATCTGCAGCCCGGCTATCAGCGCTTCATACTCGGCCCCATTGTTGGTTGTGGGAAACTCGAAGCGCAATGCGTACTCGGTGACGATCCCCTCGGGGCTAACCAGGACCAGCCCTGCGCCGGCCCCGCTAGAGTTGGATGAGCCATCCACATGCAGAACCCAGGCGCCTTCAAGAAGGTCGGCCCTTTCTTCAGGGAAGCTCGACCGCCACAGCTCGGCTTCGTTGGGGCCTGGTGGTCTCCCTCCGATGATAGTCTCGCTTGATTCAAGCTTCGGCTTCAACTGGTGCGGTGCATTCCAGCACGAAGTCCGCCAGTATCTGAGCCTTGATCGATGGCCTGGGCCGGTAATTGATGTCGAACTCCGTGAGCTCGATCGCCCATTTGGCGATTCTTCCTGAAGCGTCTGCTCGGTGGAGGACGGCTCTTATTGGTTGGTCCGTGAGGACCGTTATGGTATGCTCCTGAAAGTAAGGTCGGAGCCTCCTGGCTGCGATCAGAAGACAGTAAATTAGTTTTTCTAACTTGGAGTACCTGGTCTCCGCGTCCCTCAAGGCTCGGCTCACGTAGTAGACTGGTTGTTGCGCCTTCGCATCTTCCCTGACCAGGACAGCCGCCAGGGCCATTGGAGAGACAGCTAGGTATAGGAGCAGCCCTTCTCCAGGTTCGGGCTTTGCCAGCAGTGGGGGCGCGCCGAGGTAGTTTTTAAGCTCCTCGAATGCCTGTTTGCACTCCGCTGTCCAGCAAAAATCTTTCGGTCGCCTGAGGACCTGGAAGAAAGGCAGGCACCGCTCGGCCGACCTCGAGACAAAGCGGTTCAGGGACGCCACCTTCCCAGCCAGGCGCTGAACTTCCTTAATTGTTTTCGGGGCAGTCATCTCCTGGATGGCTCGGATTTTCTCGGGATTTGCCTCGATTCCGCGTCTCGACACCATGAATCCTAGAAAATTTTCCGGAGGTCACGCCGAAGGCGCATTTGGTCGGGTTCAACTTCATCTTGTGCCTCCTAAGCGCACCGAAAGTTTCTTCAAGGTCGGCGAGGTGGTCTGTCGAGGCTCGGCTTTTGACCAGCATGTCGTCCACGTACACCTCCATGTTGCGGCCGATCTGCCCCTTGAAGACCTTATTGACCAAGCGCTGGTAGGTGGCTCCTGCATTCTTGAGTCCGAAAGGCATGACCCTGTAACAATAGAGACCTCGGTCAGTAATAAAGGTGGTCTTTTCTTCATCCTCGGGCGCCATGCGTATCTGGTTATAACCAGAAAATGCGTCCATAAAAGTGAGGAGCTCGTGGCCCGAGGTTGCGTCCACCAGCTGATCGATCCTCGGCAGGGGGTAGCTGTCCTTTGGGCAGGCTTTGTTCAGCTTCTTGAAGTCGACGCACATCCTCCATTTGTTGTTTGCTTTTTTGACGAGGACCACGTTCGAGACCCAGGTCGGATAGTTGACCTCCCGGATGAGTCCAGGCTTCGAGGAGCTTATCCACTTCTTCGGCTACCGCCTTCTGTCTCTCTGGGGCTTGGTGGCGTAACTTTTCTCTGATGGGTCGGTGCCTTGGGTCGATGGCCAGCCGATGTTCTATAACATCGGCGTCGATCCCTGGTACATCCGCTGGGGCCCAGGCGAAGACGTCCGCATTCCTTCTGAGGAAAGCGACGAGCTGTCCCTAACCTCGGCCGCCAAGTTGGAGCCGATCCGCACCTCATGCCCCGGGTCTCCGTCGTGTAAGGACACAGGGACGAGGTCTTCCGCAGGTTCGCCCCGTTCTTCAGTGAGGTCGTCGCGGACGTCCAGTCCATCAACAAGGTAAGGGTCGGGCCGGTCTCCCCCGCGCAGGGCGAACTGAGTAGCAGTACTTTGCCAGGGCCTTGGTCTCCTCTGACCTCGCCGACTCCGTGGCTCGTCGGGAATTTCATCTTTAAGTAGTAGGTTGACACTACCGCCCGTAGTGCGTTTAGGCCGGGTCGCCCAAGGATTGCATTATAGGCGGACGGGGTCCTTCACGACCAGAAAGTCGATCCGCGCCTTGGCCAATTTTGGGGATTGGCCCGCCGTCACCGCCAAAGTCACCATGCCTTCGACCGGAACGGCGTGTCCGGCAAATCCTACCAGGGGGGAATTTACAGGTCCTAAGCGGGTGTCAGGTAGGGACATTTTTAAGAAGGCATCGTAAAACAATATGTCCGCCGAACTTCCATTATCCACCAAAACGCGGCGTACATCATAATCAGCGACGTTTAAAGAGATTACAACCGCGTCGTTATGTGGAAATCGGATCCCCTTGGGCGTCTGCCTCGGTGAAGGTCACGGGCTCCGAGGTCCTCTGCCTCTTCGCCGGTCCCTCGGATTCGTCGGTCTTTCCCCGCTGCGGTCCTCCCGAGACGGGTGTTAATGACGCCGAAGAGGCGGCCGATCCTCCTGCCGATCCTCCCCATCCGGCGGCAACATTCTCGGCCGATCTTCCCGCTCTTTAGGTTGTCTTTGCAGGAATCGGCCAAGCCTGCCCCGCCGGACCAGCTCCTCGATTTCGTCCTGGAGCTGGATGCACTCCTCGGTATCGTGACCGTGGTCACGGTGGTAAAGGCAGAACTTGTTGGGGTTGCGTTTTCTGGGATGGGAACGCATTCCTCTCCGGCTCCGGAAGTCGTCCCTTGATCTCCAGCAGCACTTGAGCCTTCGGGGCGTTGAGGGGGGCGTAGCTGTGAAAACGCCGTCGGAGGGGAGAACCTTGGGCGCGGAGAGGAACCTCGTCGCGGGGGAGAACCTCGGCGCCGGGGGGAACTTCGGCGTCGGGGGGGACTTCGGTGCCGAGGGGAACTTCGGCGTGCCCTTCCGTCGGTGGCTTCCCGCCCCCGAGCCTGAGGTGGAGTCCGGGCTCGCCCGCGACCAGGGGGAGTTCGGGAGCGCGGCCAAGCTTCGGTGCGCTTTCTTTCCTTCGGCAGGGCCTTCCCGCTCTGCCTACTCGTCGCTTGTCGCGAGCTTCATTATCCTTGGCCTCAAAAGCCTCCTTCTGCCCGGGCATAGCTTTCGGCCCGAGCTAGCATGTCAGCGAAATCCCTGGGATATTTCTTTTCCAGGGAGAACAACAGGTCGTTCTTCTGAAGGCCGCCCTTGAGGGCGGCCATAGCAACTGATTGGTCCAGGTTCCGGACTTCCAGCGCGGCAGCGTTGAACCGGGTGACGTAAGCCCGGATGGGTTCCCCCTCTTTTTGCCTGATGGCCAACAAGGAATCCGAGCCTCTGCGCGGCCGTTTGCTGCTGACGAAGTGGGCCGCGAATTGTTGACTCATTTGGTCAAACGACAGGATGGTGCCCGGCTTAAGCGCCGAGTACCAATTCCTGGCCGCTCCCTTGAGGGTAGAAGGGAAAGCCCGACACAAAATGGCATCAGGCGCGCCATGGAGCAACATCGTCGTCCTGAAGGCCTCCAAATGGTCGACCGGGTCGGTGGTCCCATCGTAGCTTTCAAAATGCGGGAGCTTGAAGTTCGGCGGTACCTGTTCCTGCATAATTTTCTGTGAGAAGGGAGGATCAGTGCAAATATCGTTACCGCGGGAGGAAGGAGTATGACGAAGTTCTTCTATGCGTCGTCCCATCTCCAAGAGCCTTTGATCCAGGAAATCTTCGCGATCCTTAATCCCCAAGGTCTTCTCGCGGAATAGGTGTGAAGCCTCTCCCTGGGTCGAGCCGCGGTCCGAGCAGGGGCTCTTTGCCGGCTGCCCTTCTCTCCCGAGGGCCGGAGGTCGGGTAGCCCACATCGGTCGCTCCTGGACTGGGTTCCCGGGCTCCGGGGAACCCCGCGCCGGTCGAGTGGGCGCCGGACCTCGCGAATGCGTGGCCTTGCACTGCCTGCACCGCCTCCGTAAGATCGCGGACCTGCTGGGCAAGCAGGTCGAACCGCTCCGCATCTACCGCGAGTACGGAGCGGGCCCGTGTCGCCGGGGCCGGAGTGGGAGCGGACGGACCCGAACGGGATCGGGCCGCGGAGGCTGCCGACCTCCGGGTCGAGGCTCTTCTGGGGGGCATTTTTCTTTCCAGAAAAGGAATACTGAAGAGGGAGAAGAGAGATCCGGAGCAGGGGAAGGAAATCGTCGCCGAGCACTCCTTTAAGAACAAGGGAACCTCGAAGGTTCAGGCCCTTCCTCTAGCGCCAATCTGTTGGTGCAGAAATCCGTCGCCGCCGGAGGTCGCCGCAATCGAGGCCGCTGGGCGCCGCCGGGGACCTGCAAAACGAAGTCCCGTCCGGAACCGGTGGGGTGGTGGCTCCGGCAGGACCCTCCGACGGTCAAGTTAGTTTCCGGCCAACAGTAATGGAGTGCTCGGAATGAGTTCCGGAGCTTAGAGATGTGGAGGAGAGCTTAGAGAGTCGAGAGTTCAGAGAGCTTAGCCTTAGTATGTCGGGAGGGGTCCTTTTATAGCGGAGCTTAGTTGATGGTGACGGCTGTGCCGTCTGGCAGAGAGTCGTCGGGCAGCATGGAGTTTGGTACGGAGAGGAAGGCGTCGTCCGGTAGATCGTGGGAGCCATACCGGCGAGTCGTGGGCCGCATGGAGTCCGGTACGGAGAGGAAGGCGTCGACGGCTGATGGGGTAGTACGGAGAGTGGAAGGGCCCCGTCTTGGTCGGCGGCTGGACCCAGTCCCGCGTACTGAAAGTAGTTGGCCGGGGACTCGGGCAATCCATCCAAAGGGTCGGTCCGAGGAGTTCGGCTGAGGGAAGCTCGGCCGCTGGAGAGTTCGGTCGGTTGAAAGATTTCAGCTGAGGCTCGGCCGTTGGGAGTCCGAAGGAGCTCGGTCGCTGGGCAGTTCGGCTAAAGCCCGGCTGCTTAGAGTTTAAGGAGCTCGGCCGCTGGAGAGTTCGGCCGAAAGGAAAAGCTCGAGAGGAGCTCGGCCGTAGAGGAGTTCGGAGGGGCTCGGCTGGCTGAAGGGACGGTCGCTTGAGGAGTTCGGTCGAGGGACGACCGCTGAGGAGTTCGGGTGTCGGGGGATTCCGTTAAAGCCCGGCCGCTTGGAGTGTAAGGAGCTCGGCCGCTAAGCAGTTCGGCCGGCTGAACGGGTTCGAAGGAGCTCGGCAGCTAAGTAGCTCGGCCGGCTGAACGGGTTAGATGAAGCTCGGCCGCTGGGGGTTCGGCTGAAGTCCGTCTGCCGAAGCTCTTCTGCGGCTACTGCTTGCATTAGGCTGAGCATCGAACTAGACTTCGGCGGGAGCAGGGTTTATCCCCAACACTACTAATTGTCATTTACCAAATTTCATTTTTGCTCTATGCTTGGCTTGTTATGCTCTTACTTTGCTGACCTTCACTCAAATAATTTGACTTGTGATTTATTGTCTCCTAAAGTTGGATCCATATTCCATAATCTCATTCTCACCTCTGACAATGATGATTTATTCTCCAGCACATGTTCATGAATATGCTATTCCATTTTGCTTTAAATTCTGGTTTGCTTATTCTTTTTAAACTTTTATTGTTTTCATAATTTTGTATATACATATACACATTTTATTGGATTTATTGACCAAACTTTGCTAATAGTTTGTGTTCTGGGCTGTTAAATGTTTAAATAAATAGCAAGAGTTATTGAGGAGGAGATGTTTGGTGTGGACAACTTGTGTTGGATTTCTGCAAAGGCTACATCAGAAGCATCGACTCGTGCAGAATTTTTGATTCTTCAAACAGGGATGACAGCATTTGGCAATGCGTACTACAGAAATCAGAGTGATCTTGTGCCCCATGTAGGTAGATATGTTCAATTTTGACAATCCATTCATTTTGCCTTGGGTTCTGCAAATGGCTAGCCTTTTTCTTTCCTGAAAATAGCTCAGATAAGTAATCTAAATTTATTTAAGGCTGCAGCTTGCAGCAAAGTTGGAAGCTCTCAGGGATGAGTACATGCGCTTTGCTGTGGAAAAATGTTCATCTGTGCTGAGAGAATATCGCTCAGCAGTTGAGACAATTACAGGTATTTCAATCTATGTCATTAATTAGTTGTAGTTGTTCTTTAGAAGGCTAAAATGTTTCAGATGCAACATCGTTTGCTTGATGTTAAGACTGAAGTATTATATCATGTATTGGTGTAAGTGATAGTTCATGCTGCTGAAAAATGATACATTTTGTGCTGTTTTAGATGTTTTGCTTGAGAAAGGACAAATTAAGGCAGAGGAAATTTGGGATATATACAGAAAAGCCCCACGAATTCCACAAGTATGCATATCATTCTCTTTCTCGCTCTTTCTATTATTTTATTAGGTGGCAGAAAAATTTCTCCCATTGAAACACTATGGCTTGTTTCTGAGCTTCCATTGCATAATTAGTTATTTGTGCCTCTAGTATATTTTGTCATATTTAGTAGACATTGCATAGCTATAACGTTTACAAATGAACTGATCTATAATTACATGCATAATTTTTTTTGATCATTATACAAATTGAATTACTTGTTGTTGTGTGCTTTACTTCCCGGTTGCGATCAATTGATATTATCAGTCTTGATCAAATTATTCATAGCATGCGAAGGCTGACATGCTTAAGGGTCAGAGCTGTGGAACCATAATTTTGTATGAGGAAACTGATAATGCATTTGTCAATATAAAGAAGACATAGTTGAAGACTTGGGATGTTCACATGGTCGGCCTATGGTCCTACCACTGGGTGTATGATCCTTGTCCTCATTGTTTGCGCCATGCTATTTTCCCCCTCCAATTATGGATAGTTTCAAGTGGTTGATGGATTTGTGATATGTAAGTTTGAGTTTGACATAAAAGATCGTGGGGAGAAGTGAATAATAATTATTGTTATGTAAGATGGTTAGTATATGTGCAATGTGGGCCAAAGATGGATTTTTGGGTTAGGGGTCTTGGATTTAGACTCTAGAGGGTGGGCCTTCGTGCAATCTTAAGGTTGCTCCATTATGACTTTGGTATCACATTCTTGAAACATGGAAGAGGCCTCTTTGCATGTGGGGGTAACACCGTGTACATCTGACCCTCCCCAAACAATGCAATAATGGGAGCCTCATGCACCGGAACGTCCTTTTTAATGAGAAAAAAGGGGGTTTGTCGAAGAAGACTTGGTTCATGGTAGCAAGGATTGAAGGAGTGGAAGACACTTCAAGTTGGATGACTTAATTATGTTGGTAAGGAGCCAATGATGAAGAATGATCAATGAAACTATTGCAAATATATAGGGTAGAGCTTGTTTTTAGGTCTCCATTTCTGATAAATGGTGATATAATGCTTTAATTGAGGCAGGAACTGACAAAAGACTGCAGTGATAACCTGGAGATGTGGTGGATATTATTTCTATTTTCTGATTCTTTGCAATATTATAGATGCTTTTCATGTTATATTGTATACATGAAGACATGCACTTATAAATATCTTGCATTTTATTTGCTACATTAAAGGCATGTTTAGATGCCACCAATAAGATCTTCTGGCAAGACGAAAAATAAGATGGAAACTGGGATGGTTAGTGGAGCGGTCATCTGGGTGGAGCATTATAAATTCCTTTTCAAAATTGATTTAACTTAAAATATGATTAGTCATTAGTTGTCCCACTGGCTGCTCCGATATCCTTCAACCATCCTGTTTCAATTATATTTTCAGAAGAGGAGCCCCACCAGAAGATCTTATCGGAGGTGCTAGTTCTAGATGGTTCTTCTTTACCATGCTCTGGTGCTCTAGAACTCCGAAGCTTTTATTTTACTTTTGCATGGTTTAGTTTCCTACTTGATCTGTAATTTTTCATATGTTTTTTGTTGGGCTGCAGTTGTTTTTTGTTCACAACAACAACAACAGTGATGTTTGATGTTGTGGAACTTTAGGCATGTAAACATACTGTTTGCTTTTTGATATATTTGTTTGGTTATTGTTGCAGCCACCTGTGCGTTCAGTTGATGAGTATGGGGCACTTATTTATGCTGGAAGATGGGGAATTCATGGTATCTCTCTTCCTGGGAGGGTTACCTTTGCACCTGGAAATGTGGGTTTTGCTACATTTGGTGCACCCAGACCTTTAGAGGTATATGAACTTGCATTCAAGGTGGTCTTTTAAAATTTAGAAGTAAATATCTTATGGTTGCAGCTAATTCCTGCCATTCTTAATTACTACAGACACAGATCATCAGTGACCAAACATGGAAGTTAATAGATGGCATTTGGGACAAAAGGATCCAGGAGATCAAAGATGAAGTCTCTATGCAGATTGAAGAAGACACAGCAAAACCACAGCTGTTGATGGCTGACCACTTACTTTGAGGATTCCATTTGATTGAACCTCCGTATGTTTTTACCATCTTCTTTAAGGGAAGTTAATTTCATATATGCTAGCATAAATCTAAGTAATCCTGTTGGATTTGTGGTATTGGGAACATGATTTCACTAACTATATTGAACCCGGCCCACATCTACCAGACCCTCCAGCCCATATCCTGCATGAAAAAACAAAAGACCTCCGTTGGTCCTTGTTTTCCTTTTTTTCTGCGATGTTCGGGCCTCTCCCTGTCCCTCATCATTTCTGAACCCCACCCTCTCCCTGATCTCCTCCTCCCATTCACCACACCCCTCCGCCTCTTCTGTTCCTGCAGGAATACCCAAACAGGCCTTAAAAAAGAATTGAAATGAGGCTACATAGGAAATAAAACTTGGGTGTGATTAACTTCTCGTCCTCAGCTGAGAATTGCTTGCCTTCCTGGTTTGTTGCCTTGCTGGCTATGTAGGATCCTTATTGTTTGCTTGTTAAATCTTTAAATAGGAACTGGAATGCTACATAGACTGATGATGATTTTTATGTTTGGAACTAGTCATAGTGGAGACTAGTGTTTTAAGTATCGGTTATTGGACTTTGCATCAATCAAGTACCGGCTTGGCACCATTCTGGCGCAGTTACATTAAAAATTTCATTTTTCAAATTTCTTCTTTCCATTTTTTTTATTGTGTCGGTTTCTTTTAGTATTTCATAGGTTTTTCAGGCTATTCTTCCAAGTTCTAATTGTTTTTTAGGGAAGCATGTTGACATCTTAAGCATTAACGCATGACCATTTTTTCTCAGAATTATTTCTATTTCTAATATTTTTCACTTCAAAAATCAAGTTACTTAAAGAATAAAAAAATAATTTCAAAAAAAATCTACAGCATATCAATAAATTATTCTAAAAGAAAAAATGACGGTATTTTATTTGAATTTCAGCCATTTTTGGTGGCAAAAAGTTGGTGATGGTGGTTGGGAGGAGGGATGGTTTTGCTAAAAGCTTTTCCTGTGCCTATTTGTAGTAAGGGTGGTTGAATAATTTGAAATAGGAGAACTTATTTTTCGCCTCACTCACCCTTTCTCCTACTTTAAGCACATGAAAAGGAAAAAAGAAAAAGGAATAGAAAAATGGTAGCAGAACTTTTTTTCACCCGGTATCAAGCGGTTCCAGGTGAATGCCACATGTGCCACTTGCTAACTGATGACCTATTGGTAGGTTATTAACCAGTTGGACCCAGTTAACCCAGGAATCAGGTTGCAAATCCAGTTTCTGTATTTGATTACTCACTAGGCTGGTATGGTATAGTACCTTTTTGGGCTCGTTCTTAAAAATGCTGGTGGAGACCTTTATATATACAAAATCAGTGCTGACATGTGATGTTTTGCTCACTGGATGTTAATTGTCTTGTGAATTTTAATTGAAAAAGGGTGATTGGAAAACTTTTTGGGTATTGGTCTTTTAAGTAAATTATGAGCCCTCCACCTCCCAAACAAAAAGAAGAAACCAGTCCTGGATCTATCATCTCAATATGACACCAAAAATTCCAACTTGAAGAGAGAATATATGTATTTTCACTGGCATTACTTAATGTTGCCTATAGGGAGCAGCAGGGTGAATTTTGCTGTAGGAGTGTTGGTAAAGATTGCATGCATGATGCATACTTGCAATGAACCTAATGTTATGACTTCATGGAGCCAATCTAGTTGCATTTGCTGACTTGCTTTGTTTCACCACTAACACCCACTCTTTGCAATGTTCCCTTGCACATTGCTGTATCTATGCTTCCTCCCAGTTGATGGATACATATATAATCTTATTTATCCATTTATCATTTTTTTAATTTTTCTTGCTTTTTCCAATTTTTAAGGGACATTTTTTTCCTAAAAGTTTTTTTTTTAAGAAAAATTTATGTTCCCCCTGATATGGCAATTAAGGGGCACATAAAAGAACTAATTTGCTAGCAGTGCTGATGAAATTAGATACTGGATAAGGAGGTTGAGTTGGCCTTTTTCCCATGCAGGAAGCCTTTCATATGTTGGACAATTGGCTTTGTAAAATGTCAAGGTCATTAATTGATTAACTTTGGAGAATTTTAATTGTAGAATACATCTTCAAATTGAAGAAGATTCAGGGTTCTGAAACTAAATTCAATTAAATGCATTCCTTTTCAAATTAAAATTAAGAAATAAGAAGCATCCTAGGCTCTGGATATATTTCTTGATCATTTCTTATCAGTTAAAGTACAATCCCCTCCCACTTTGCTTTTCCAAATTTATTTGTAACTGACCTATCTTTTACTTGCTGAATTTTATGTTGATCTCTTTTACTCAAGATAGAAACTTTTGCAAAGTTTATTCCTATTGTTAAAGTTGGAAAGGCTCTGGAAGACCTAAACACATCACGGTAACTTTGGTGTTTCCATGGCAGGCAAACAGGGATGTCTCAATTGTTTCTTCATGCAGATGGACTTAAAAGGGTATGGCTCCATTCCAGTTGAGGTGCATGCAGTTTTGCTGCCCAAACTTACCGAATGGAAGCTTGTGTTTAGGTGAGTGAAGATACATGTCGCCACATCGTCTGAACCCATCAATTTGTCACTCCTCTCTCTGAGTATATTGTTTTCTGATTGACAATGGAGTGGCACACCAAGCAGGTCAGGCACTCCGCTAGTTAGTTGTTGAGATCAGTGAATTTGTTGCTTCTTCCAGATGAATATATTGTTTTGATGCGCAATGGAGTGGCATTCGGGGTTCAGGCACTCCGTGCTAATTACTTGTTGAGATCTTACAATTTCATAGGGAGTCATCCAAGCAGCACACATAAATTTTGTAGGAGAAAGTAGTGCAACTCAGCGCTTTCACAGTTCCACAATCTATCAAAGACCAGAACTGGAATCTTCAGTGTATGATGTGAATGTAATGATACACATTGCTCCCTAAATGTTGTAAAAATATATTTTCTGCCATTAAATGTGCCTTTGTTCATGGCTGGATGCCTCTGTCTCTGTTAATAACCCATTTATTTGCTAGGTTGATTTTTTTCCGAAGCATCTTCCACATAAATTCATTGCATTCTTGTTAACATTTTTGTTTCCTGATATATATCCATCCTTTGAAATTATGATGAATGCCACTTGTGTTCATTCCAATCAGCAATGAAGTTGGAATCATCATAGAAACAACTCCTGGTGGTTAATGATATAGCTATACTTATTTGCCATTTTGTTCACTTTCAACATAGATTATGACTGGTCTCTTGAATCTTTCAACACATTCTTTTAGGTAAGCCTTACCAGTAATGTCTCTAATGAACTTCTCTAAAATCAACTCTTTGATGCATTTTCATGAGGGATCGATAGTATATTCAGATTAAACTTCAGCTGTCAAAGAATTATGTTTTCCCTACTAGTATGACTTGATGAACTTTACATTCACAGAAAAAAAGGGGTCTCTTATTAACATGATAATGTACTGAACTTTAAAAATCTCGCTTATAGGCATAAACACCTTGGTCATAATCAGAATTTCTGTTTAGGTTTGAAGATGTTTCTTTTAGTAAGTTTTTTAGGACTTACATACAGACATGATTTGGTAAAAGTATAATTTTCTCTATAAACAATTGAGGCCCTTGATAATGATAGATTTTCTTATTTAAACATTAAGTTTATTGGGAGTTTTGACAATTATAGCATTTGAAGAGTTTTTTTTTTTTTTTTGCCTTAAATTTCAAAGTTTGTTAGAAATTGCTACATTTAAGCAAAGTAACTTGTGTTTGTTTGTGTAGTAATTTTGTTTAAAATGATGTTTGAATATGACTGTCACCGTCTTGCCATCTTGTCCACATAAGCCTCTTCTCATCAAATACAAGGTTAGCTATATGACATCACTCAAAGTTGAGAAGGTTCCATGGAAGAATTGACTCAATGTGATGGCGGCGCTTCCTATCTAAATTTCAAGCCAAGGCAAATTTAGGAAGCTAAAAAATGTACATGGTAAGCAGGCAAGCGGGAAGATGTATGGTACTAGTCTCATTTAAACTCATGTAACCAAGAAGCAACTCTTCAGGATTTCTGTAGATTTGGAAAAAATTTAGACTTACAGGAGCGGTTGGTAGTAACTGAATTGGCAGTTATCTGGAATATAATTTTGAGTTCTTGGATGAACATCCTGCAGGAATCTGGTCTGTTGGCTTGCTTTGCCGGTATAAAGATCCACTCTAGTCTTAAGCCTCAATCCTGTCTGTGGGCTTGTTAGTCTTCACGAGAAAAAAAAAGACTCAAGGAGGTCTCTCCTCCTCCTCCTTCTTGTGCATCCCATAGGCTGGGGGAATATTGGGTTGATATGTGCCCTGCATGAATAGATTGCTCAATCTATGAATTTCCCAAACTGGCCCTAGAGGGTGCAATTTCCAATTTCTGGTGTCTTGGGTAGACTAACTAAATGCAGTTTTCTGCAGTACATGCCATGGATTTTTTTTGATACATGGAGAAATTAACAATTTGGCTACAGCAGTAGGTTCCCTATAAGGAAATTTAATTGATTTTCCCTGGAGGTTCTGAGGTTGAACTATGAAATGAAGCAACTAAAATATATCCTATGAGAACAAATTTTGATACCAATGTTGGGTGATTCAGAATTTCAGGCAATAAGGCCAAGCCTCAGAAATAATTCAAGGAATCTATTAGAATCTTGCTCAAACTTATGCTTAACTGCATCCAATAAACAAACAATTCTACATAAATTTTGTGCACAACAAATATTCTGGAGTGTCTAGTTCGGCATGCTCACTTCCAAGGGATGCTCACACATTCTTGAGATGCTGTGATGTGCTCCAGTAAATACTCCTAAATTCAAGTATAGTATCTCAAATATATATATATATATATATTATACATGTATTTGAAAAATACTACGAACTTGGAAGTACGGTAAATGACACTGCTTTTGAACCAAGGAAACCGTCTCAGGGGTTTACCATCAAAATTATGTGTGAATTTTTTTTGGGATGGATACAGTTGTTGATAATGTTTGCTGAATCTCTTTGATTTGTTATCATGTAAAATTTGGAGGACACAGGGAACTTAAATCCATGCAATTCTTGATTACATGTGAGGAATCTGCAATCTGTTCTAAATCCCTGTAGCGCCTCTTCCATTGAAGACCTGTGAAAACCGAGAGCTTTGTTAAGTTTCAAACTCTTGACTTTGTTTTCCCTTAAGGTAACTCAGAAAATGATGGAAGATTGTATTACCAGTTGCAGTTGCATTGAACAAGTAGAGCCGGTTTCCAGCAGCAGTAGCTGTGATGAGTGCATAGAATGGTTCCAGTTCATATGATGGTAATGTTCTTCCTGAATGCCCTCCTAACTCCATGCTTAGAACCTTTCCTGAATGCTCTCCTAAATTCTGGCCCAAAAGCATCGATCAACTTCTCAGGTGGTCCAGTTTGTTCAATTTTGTCATTTCCTCCAAGATCCAAAATGCAAGTAATTTCAAGAGTGAATTATAATATTATTGGAAACACACTCTTCATTGTTCTTCCCAAACAGAAAAGGGAAGGGATAAAAAAAAAAAAAAAAATCAAGGAGACCTGGAACTGGCATTCCCTTGAAAATTCCTAAAATGAAGGTTGATAATCTCAACAAACCCATTGGCCTTTGTGTTGTGTTTATATTTGGTCAATTATATATTTATTTGTGGTTAGCGCAAGCAACCATGATCAATGTTCTGGTCTTGCTACAGATAAATCTAATATCAGTCAGTATTGCTTTATATCATAGCAATGGAATTAGTAAGTTATTAAATTGCAACAACAGCAGCAGCCGCAGCAGCAACAGATAAAAGTCATCAATCATCTCCAATTTGAGTTTGCTCTCCCTGCTGCACTTCAAAATCTCATTTAATGATTAGTGCTATTCATTTGTAGAACATGGTCATTACTCTTAGATTTTAGAAAGATTGTCAGGGGCTTGAGTGTTCTTTTACCACCCTGCAGAAGAGGCCAGAGATTCTACCAAAGAAAAGGTATGCTTGGCATATCAGATCATTGATTTGCCATCCAAGTATGAATATAAACTTTGCTAGTTGATTATCAAAGCTAAAATAGCCTACAAACCAGAGAGTATTATGAAGACTCCACATCATGTCATTATATTAACAAGGTGAGGCCACAAGTTCTAGAGAATAGAGAGCAAGCAGCACTCCAAGGTTCACTACCTGCACATCTCAGAGCAGGAGCTTTAGTAACAGAAAAGGGACCTTGAGAGCTTGGAAATCTTTAATCAAAATCTGTGCCACCAAAATCTGCAATTGATGCAGGATCCTAAGCAAAGCAGTTTATCAGAATGTGGTGAGTAAAAGCAGCTGGGGTGAAAGTGCTCTGCTAGTATTCTATGCACTAAGAAGTCCTCATGGATGCGTGCTTCAGGAATTATTCATCCCAACCACTCACCGTACACAAAATTGACCGGTAAACTAAAGATGTTTCCTCCTCCCAGCCCTGAGGAACTTTTGAAGGTGCATGAGAAATTTCTTTCCTTATAATGAAGGGCCATTGATTTATTGAAGAGTAAAAGAGACATGATTGAGGCAAATGACTGCACTCTGCACGTTATTAGAATTTAATATCATGTTGAAGAGAAGTCACCAAAGTTGAAGTTTATTGGAGCAAATTACTGGAAGTCATGTGCCTTGAAATTACAAGTTATGATGATTATTATTATTATATAATAATATTGGGTGTTTGGTTTTTCTCTGACATTTCATAAAGCCCTAAAACCAGCAATTAGAAATTTCCACGTCGGGTGAAATTTTTCCATATTCATATTATTCTCTCCTTATCATTTTACTATTTTTTTTTTTTCTTTCCATTTTGACAGCTAATATGCCAATTAAAGAGTCCTCTAAAATTCTCAGAGCTCTTTTTTTTCAAGAATAAAATCATGACTTGATGCTAAAGACCTCCAAAGACAACTTTAACTTGGAGTGTATACTGAACATGGTTATGAAACCCAAAGAAAACATGGTTGTGAAGAGGGTAGTGCCCCTCTCATTCTCTCTGAAGATTTACTTCTTCTTTTGGCTCCTCTTTTTTCTCTTCTCCCTCTCTTTCTTTCTTTCTTTCTTTCTTTTTTTAAATCTATTTTTTTATTTATTTTTTTTTTCCTCTGGGTTTTTTAGGCCACCGAACCAACATAAGCCATGGATTGAAGTAGTGGGATCTGGTTTGGTATTCCCGTGGAATAGAATAAGCCAGGTGATCTGCACCCTGTCTATAGGCTTATGCGGTGGACCTCTTTAAACAGGTAGCATCCTGCACGTGTGCCTTCATAACTTTCTACGCTGATGATGCTCTCCCATTCACCTTTTCTATGAAATGGAACCGTTTTCTTTTCCTTCTTTTTAATTAGATCGAACTTATTCCTCAGCAAGTTGGAAGTCATGCTCTCATAGATGGGAATATTTGAGCCTGAAAAAGAGAAATTTCCTAGACAGTTTGTTCTGATAGGATAATTGATAGGGATGTAAGAAGATAGGTTTGCCTTAAATGATGCCAACTTCGCCAAGTTATATAACTCTACAAGTAATCCTTGACATGTTGCACTTCTCTTCTCAATAGCATTTCACCAATAAGACTCTTTGGAAGCATAGATTTGCTAGTCTAGATAAGTAGAGGACTTCCTCTTTGATGATGAATTAGAATTGAAATGAGAATGGGACAAGTCCAAGATGATGTCCAAAATTTTGTAGTGCGTAGTGCCGGTCATGGCGTGAACCATGCAAATGGTCAAGACTTTTGAAAGTCCAGCAAACATTTCTCGCATTCAACTTCATTTGATTCCATCCATCTACTACAAAATTGCAAGTTTTAGGAATGCGTCTCCATCCTAGAGTTCCACTTGTTTGGGGCTTTGATTCTACGTTGTTTTCTATATTTCTTTAATTGTTAATCTACCATTAACTCTCTTTGCCAAAAAAAAAAAGTTTAGATCAGTTGGTGGGCGTCCCTCTCTAATTAGAAAATATCCAAGAATCAAATCTTCATGGTTGTATTTCCAATGTAGCTCATAAGGAACCATCTTTTCCTTGAGTTCAGATCCTCTCTAGCAAGTGATCAATCACCAATTATCCGGTGATCAAGCAAAACATAAATTGCATGTGTAGTTTATGCAATATATGAATAGTTGGTGATCGGCCCTTGCAATTTGACCTCTCTAGCTTAATCCATAAATTAGAGACAATCAGACTCTTTCTCCTCTTTAGAGGTGTAAAGGAGTTGAGCTGCTCGTGAGTTACTCGAGTTCGATTTAATTTGATTAATCTCGAATTCGAGTAGTTCGAATAATTTTTTGAACCAAGCTCGAATAGTGGCTCGAAAGCTTGCGAGCCTATTCGAATTTATATATATTTTTAATGATATTATCTTTATATATAAAAAATAATTATTATTAGGTTAAGATTCGATTTTAAATTTAAACTTGAGCTTGAGTATGGTTTGGTTGATATTCAAGTTAAGCTTGGAATATTAAGACTCGATCGATTTCGAGTCGAGTTTTAAGTTCGAGCATTTTATATTGAGTCGAATTCCTGCATTTGACTACTCGATTTGGGTTGATTGCACCCCACTCCTCTCCCCTACCGCTGCTCTTTCTCAAAAGCAATTCTTTTCTCTCGTCCACCTTCATACCTCCTCGCTCTACCCGTAAAGGCATATGCATCGTATACGCTAAATGCTAGTTTGATATTAAAGAGAAGGAGAAGCTTTTGTATACATGAGCTATAGGCGTTGATGCTTCTTGGGGATTGTGATTAGGTGGTCCAATTTCCAAAGTGGGAACGGACGGAGTTTACGAACCATGAAGTTGCACCTAAAATACAATATCTTGACTTTTAAAAGCACTTCTCCATGTATCCATTACAAACATTATATTGAAAGCAATCACGTTGAAACATATGTGGGATTTTACTCATATGACATGCAATCTTCACATAATATTCCATCTAGTACATGCCATGCCATGCATATCGCAAATATTTTAATTTGATTGGACCTTTGACATTTTTGTAATGCAAGCAATTTGAACTCACCAAGTCAGTCTTCTATAAAGGAAGCTAAAGTGACATTCAAACCAATTTTCCCCTCAAGAAGTTCATTTCTTTTTAGTGGTGTCCTTCCAAAATAAAGAGTATGATTGACCAAAAAAAAGGATAATAAAGGGCTACAATTTTTGAATGGAAGGGAGGCAAAGCCATCCTAATTTGTTAAAGAGAAAGAAGGATACAGAGAAAATAAGAGAGATACGAGAAAAGAAAAAGGAACAATAATAAGGGGCTACGCAGATAGCCATCTACTTATAATGACAGTAGTGGTGAGATACAGGGTTCTTAGCAGCTTAGGGTTTCCGACAAGGTGGAAGCACCCAAATATACCATGGTGCTCAGCATACTTCTTTTACGATGAAAATTACTAGAACGATCTTTGCTAAAATCTGTTCACATTTACAGACTTTGTTTTTCCAATTCCGCCATAGCTCACATCTTTTCTCCATCTTTTTCAGAACAATGAACGTGTCAAAGTAGTTAAAGTCCCTTTCTTCAATAATTATAAATATAAAACTACTACTAAAAGACTCCAAGATTCAACACTAATATAAATATATTTATATATTACATAGTAATGGCTGAAACGAAGCTTTTACAAAAGTCCATAGATTTCGTAGCGTATCATGCTAGCTAAAACGTGTCAATTTAGTTTCCTCACCTCTTTTTCTAATTAATCTTCTTAGGCTCAAGAAAAGATTTAGATGCCTTCTTTTATTCCCTAGAGAGCATTTCCCCATTATTGTTGGTCACTAGCTCTCATTTTACAATTTCTAGCTTCCTCTTTTACTTGCCAAGAAGATTGTATTGTCATGCACCAAGGAGCTCATTAGATTCTGAAAAGGATCAGGTTGGGATCGATGTCATCTGGAATACCGCTTGAAAGAGGGTGCTCAGGGAGGGAAAGTGCAATGCTTCTTGCAATCTCCAAGTAACACTCAAATCTTTGAGCTGCACTCGTTGTCTTGGGGTTCTCATCACTTGCTCTTCCTGCCTTTGAGCTCCATGGCTTCTCTTCCTTCGCATCGATACCATTCTCCACCGACGAGTCATGCGATGCGAGGGCTAGTTCCTCTTTCATTAGATGATACTTGAACACATGCTTACGAAAAGTCCAATCTCCTGTCACCCAATCAAATTGATATAGAGGGAGGAATCGGTGACCGTGCGTTGCAATGAACTCAAGTGAAGTAAGGATGAAGTCAAATTCTTCTTTGGACATGTAGTATGGGAAGCTAATTCTAGTCCATCCTGGTTTCAATCCATCGTACCCCTGTCAGATATGACAAAAATGGCATTAAAGTAGCAAGCGTCGAGGGAGTCATCCCGGCTACGATCAGCATGCATGAATAACAAGCAAGAATTTTCTTCGAAAAGAGAATAAACAATGATCAATTTATTGTAGTCCATGTTGGGCTCATCAAATAATCATTAATAAAAGAGGGTTCTAGTGCATGAATCATGCAACATCTTTCAAATGTATAATTGATGTGGAACAAGCTCGCATGGATCCTGACATACTTTCTTTATTTAAGTCTTGATATTCTCGCCAAATTCATTCAAATCTAATATAAATACCATAAATTTAACCACAAACATCATAATCAACTATTGGTCAGCCCGAACAAGGTTGTGTTGTGGTACGTACCCTCTTATTTCTATGGGTCATGAGTCGGATTCATATTGATTTCATTTGTAATAATTTAGAACTTCATCTAAAAAGATTCATCGAAAAATATTATCTGATTTCTTTAATTTCATACAACTATCCTATGATTTCTTCGATGAATAATCGATATGAAATTAAATACATATCTAGGTGCATGCTCACTATGGTTACTGTAGAGTTTGAAGAAGATCATATTATTTTTATGTTTCCATGATATTGGCATTTTATTTGATATTTTACATTGTATGAAATGATATTTGCATTTCACACGGAGAGAGAAAGAGAGGGAGGGAGAGAGAGAGATGATACTGGCACTGGTTGCTGAGATTAGTACCTTCAGAATAGCCGACCGAATGCGAAGAGAGAGCGTGTCGTCCACTCCAAGAAGATAGTGGCCGTAGGGACCGGCACAAGCACACCCACCACGACCCTGGATGCCAAAGAGATCATTAAGTAGCTTTGCAACGAAGCGCCCATGGAGGGGCTTCCCTTCCTTGTTCTCTCCCTCCGCCCACCTATAACCTTCTCTTCTTGCTCCATTACCAGTACTTGTAGGTCCATACGCCTCACCGCCCAAAGAACTCATGGGAGGGTACACAAGGAAGGAGAAGATAGGGAGTCTCTTAACTTGCTTGTTGCCTAGTACTACAATGTTTGGATTGGGAAGTAGCCTTCTGAGTGCCGTCTTAGCATAAACTCTCTCCTGTAGATCGATGTGATCATGGCCAACGTACTCTTTCACCCAAAAGGCCATTGCAGCTCGGACCTTTTGGATGATGGGTGGAGTTCCACCGTCTTCCCTCTCCTCCACATGGTCATGGTATAGTGTATCCTACGTTAGATTTGTTCCATGCCTTAGATTTTGTCATAGATATAACCAAATCTGACCATGGACGACTCATCTTAATTAATTTACCTTCTCATTAAAGCCATTAACGTAAGAAACAGTGCCGCCTCCACAAGTTGAAGGTGGCGAAGACCTCAGCTGATAGAGGGCTTTGTTCATCAGGAGGATGCCAGGAGTCCCAGGGCCTCCCACAAACTTGTGTGGACTGAGAAAGACCGCATCATATCCATCTATATCTCCTGATCTCATATCAATTTCTACATATGGGCCACTGCATAGACTTAATTAAATCCATAAACTTGTACATGAAGGCAAAGACACAGTCATAGTTGATAAAATATAATGAAACACATTATAGTTTCCTCAGTTACTCGGGGAATGACCAGAAGTTAAAGAAGGAATAACTAATGATCCATGAAAATAATTAAGATAGTTCAGTAAATGGTTTAATTTGTTTGATTTACGAGCTTTAATTCAAAGTTGGGTGGTCATGAGGTAGCTGATGTATCTTGTTAGTAGGTGGGAAGTAGTTGTTTGGCTATGAGGGGAAGCAACATCTCAAGTTGAAAGTTTTTTTGATGATCATCTCGAGTTGAAAGTAAAAGAATAGAAAATGATGCATTCATATATTGATCAGGCTAGTCATGTAGTCATGTGTCACAAGGTCAAATTATAGTTTTGATGTTCTCCAAGTCTCCAGATCACGATAGCCGACCAGCTTATGGTTTAAGCCATCAGCTGATGTGGAATCACATCTAGAAATATTCTCAGCAAACTAAATATAAAATATTACCAGCTGCTCAATTGAGTACAAGGATTTTGCTGCTAAATTAAAATAGAGTGAAGGGTTTTGACAAGTTGAGTGTCAAACCCACCTTTGCCACCCTATCTTCATTTTCTCTTTTCTTCTTAGGTGCTACTTTGAAATTTTGAAAACGAAGAGATCTCCAAAACATAACAGAAAACAAAGGCAGGCTTGACATAGTGCAGGTGAGAACTGTTCTATCAAGGACCCAGGCTAAGACCTGAGCCATGTAATGAGATGGAGGCCATTGCTTACCTCGCCGCGAAGTCGAAGCATGCAAAGGCACCATGTTGGTGCAGAAGATGAGCCAAAGCCCGGGTGTCGGTAAGGATTCCGGTGACATTGCTGCAAGCCGAGAAAGAGCCGAGCAAGGGCCGGTTTGCATACTTGGGCGACATGAGTTCGAACCTTAAGGCTTCCATGTTGAGCAGGCCCTTGTCATCAATTCCTATCTCCACCACCTCTGCGAGGCTCTGACGCCATGAGAGGAGGTTGGAGTGATGCTCGAATGGCCCGACGAAAACTACCCATCTTTCATCATCCCTTAGGCTCTGCAGCACCCTATCTCGCATGATTGAAGGCACTGCAATGCCTATCACTTCTTGGAGTCTCTTGATGGCTGCAGAGGAGCCTGAGCCACAAAATATGAGTGCATCATTGGGTCCTCCTCCCATGCATTGCTTGATGTATGTAGCTGCTTTTTGAACCTTCCTTGTGGTCTTGCTCCCTACAAAGCTGTCATCTGTGTGGGTGTTCCCTATAAGCAAGCAGATCAATTCAGAGGACAATCTATCAATTTATAACTAAAACTTGCATCATAAATTGTTGAAATCTTCTAAAAGTAAAGAAATTTCTTTCTTCAAAGAAATGGCTTGATACAAAGAAAAGAGAGAAGAATGAATGACCAACAGAAAGAAGCTAAGGAGGCTAACTAGAGTACCATATACAGGGAGGACTTCTTGCATGATATAATTCTCAATGTACTGCAAACACCTTCCCGATGCTGTGTGATCTGCATATGTGAGAAGGCGCTTCCCAAATGGTGTGTTGAACTCCAAGCCGCCGCCGATCAGCTGAGATCGCAACCATGCAGTCCTCCCTTCTGCTGCATTGCTTCTCTCCGGCTTCATCGCGCAACTAAATAGCTCAGATTTGGTGTTAGCAGAGTAATCATCAAGGTTTGCTGAGTCTTGTGCTTGATCAATCTCCATGATTCTTTGAAGGGAAGGAATGTGTTTGGGTCTGGAGAAGTATGATGTTGCTATACTTGCTGTCAATTTAAAGCTTCATGCTGAAACAAAGGCAGAGAAATTAGTGTCTGAATTAAAGTCCAGAGGAATGCTAACATGTACAGTCTGACAATGAGACTTGGCAGTCAGTATTAAATGTTGAAAGAAAGAGCACCAAAGGAAGAACATACCGCTGAGTAGGAAAATAAAATTTTCCAAAAGTATGTAAGCCAGGGATCAATGGTCAAGGCAGTTACTTAAGGGGAAACTTCACCATTTTGATGTAGCCCTGGTAGCCAAGGTTGTCAAATGGAGCTCAAGTGTCGAATTATTTATTTATTTATTTTCCTTTTCTTATCCTTGTTCATCTATTCTCATCTTTGGCTGACTTATTATTTGTATTGATTTGCTGAAAAAGATTTTTTTCTCTTTAATCATGGGTCTTCTTCTTTCTTATCTGGCCTCTATCTTCTTCAAAGATATCAAACGTGCCAATGTCACTGAAAGAAAAACTCTCAGTTATTAAAAACAAATATATTATAAAGAGGTCCTTGTCTGGCTCGGGCATTGACTTTTTTACGATATGTTAGACATGATCAGATGATTCATCAACCGTAGAAGCAAGTCAATTAAAAATATGATGAGCATTTTTTACATAAAACTGTGGCGTATAACTTGTCACATTTATTTATTTATGATGGAATTCTACATTTGAATAATTAAGCGACCATTTTTGACAGCACCGCTGGCTATGGTATGCTTGAGCCAGAGTATTTAATAGAACAAAGGAATCTTCACTTCGACATTTTCTTGCAATGATAAGGACCTTAGATTTCTTCATATGCCAACAGCTTTCAGCAGTTATTTCTTAATGCAATCCAAGTGTAAGTTCATGAAGCTGATAGGTAAAATAAATCAATGGTGATTGTTTCAGGAGTGTAGGAGGGAAACCTTGTCAGGATATCACCTGGTTCGTTTAGATCAACCGTCTTTGGTGGGTGACTTTGTATTTTAGAGCTCATTGTATTCTCTTTTTTCTATTTATATAGATGGTTGGAATGGTACCAAGTCCATTTGTCTTTTGAATTCTAGAGACTCTAGTTATAAAGAAGAGCATGAGTGGTTAAGATTTTCTAATATTTTGTGGCTATGTATGATGCTTTCTTCTCATGAACTGCTGAGTTTCTATTTTATAACCACAAAATATTTGATCAAAATATTTAGAATTTCTTAAGAATCGCCGACATCAATCGATCCATCGAAATTCTAAACTTGGGAGTATAAAAATCTATTTATGGTACTTAACAAAATTTCAAAGATTTAATGCTTCCAATGCAAGCTGTTTTGGATCGGCCGAAGTAGTTGTAGTTTTTCAAGTCTGAGGTTGTTATGTTGGTCTTTTTTTTGGCATCATCCGGTTTACTTTACGGGTTCAACTTGCCTAGCTAAGTCCTTAGAAAACTTAAATTTAGGAGAAGGATGGGTTCGGTTCATTCAACAAGTCAATCAGTGTTAGGTTATCGGTTCTTCCTTTTTTGAGATGGTGCATATCAGGGGCAGAACTGCTTGCGGACATCTTATTGATATTAAATGGCAAGATTAATTGAACTTTGTAAAAAAAAAAAAAAAAAAATTATATATTTGATCATACGTGGGCTTACATGGAGGAAGGACACCTCTGAATTTATTGGTGCATTTTTATTTTTCTTGTTTCTGAAAATATATATACATATATTTTCGCCGATCTGAACTAGTTTGGGATTAAGCTGAGTTGAGTTGGATTTCAGAAACACATCTTTTATGCGGGAGATAATCTAGAACTTCCACATTAAAGCTTTGTGTTAAGATTTTATCTTCAATAGAATCTGCTCAACAATTAATGGGTAGTGGACCTAATTGTTGGGTGGTTGGGATTGAGAGAAACATCTATGCTGGCAATAATTGTTTCATCAAATGTACTCAACTCTTGAAAATTTAAGAAGCAGCATGCTGGACGTATATGTGAATCAGGTGATGGATGTTTGCCCAAAATCCTCTCCCACTACACTTGAGTCACGATTGGTGTCCCTCAAATCTTAACATACGATTCGATGCTTAATTCTCCGACGCTTTGCTGCTAAGCTATGGTGGCATTTATATTAAAGTTTTGTGCATCGTAAATTTAAACTGACGAGGGGTTGGGGATGGAGTAGAAGAGGAAAGTCTGTCTCGTACTAACAACTTGGTACTTAAATGGTGAATTATAAATGACTTTGATTGTGTTGCCTTTCAAGAGGGCAAAGTTAAAAAAATTGATCTTGCTTCCTCGTCGAAGATGGCATGCATCTCAAACCAGGACCGAGAAAATTTGTTATACATAAACTAATTTAATAACTAGAATACTAGAATTTGTTCGTATAAAAAAAAAAAAAAAATTACTGAAAAATGAAATGAGATTGGTAAAAAGAATGTCATATGTAACATTACCATATAAAACATTTGGCTAACAGAGCCTATGGAACTTGGATCAGCTGATTGTCACCCTCTCCACCATGCATGCAGTAGAGAGAGAGGTGAAGGGTTGAGCTTGAAAGGAAGCCTTTTCACCGTCATCAAAACCCTGCCGCAATCCCTGCTTAAAACCTTGCACTAACATGATGCTCACAAATTAGCCAAATAATGGAACGGTCAGGGGATCGAGGGGAGATCCAGCAGTACTAAAAAATATAAACTCTAGCCTTTTCTTTTGATAAGATGAAGAGAGTGGAAATTAGAGTTTTTTTTTTTTTTTTGGCTTGCTTTGTTCATATACCTCTTTTGATAGGAGGAAGAGTATAGAAGTTAGACACCTCTAAAGGATGAAAAGCAGTATTTGTTGTTCTAATTTGGCGGTTATGAGACAAAGACTTGTGCATATCCTTCCTGAAGCTGGTACCACCCTCCATTTGCTCCTCCAGTTGGTGAGATAGGAGATGAAACAGGTTGTTGTCTTCTATTTGCTCTAAGGCAGGCAGGTTCCACCAAATTCATAAGAATAAATTAAGCAGTTTGTTTTAGTAGATCACATTTACCAAAATAAACTACTTAATTTTAAGTAGTTTCTAAGTCAACTAAACAACTTGGTTTCACAGTAAATGCAATCTTTCCTCAAGAGATGCGAGTTGCGGACATTATATCACAAAATTTTCTTCAAGATGTAGCAGAAAAGATAACATACTGAGCTCATCTTCAATCAAGCCTTTCTGCTATTTCCTCTTAAACAAAAGGAAAAGCTTATAATTAACATGGAACAAGACATGTTTTATGTTCTCATAACTTCCTCTCCGGTGTAGCTTCAAGGAAGTGTAGGTCAGCTCTAACCATCCATGTGAATGATGCAACGAAGGCCATCTCCTTTGAGCATGTAGTCAAAGGCCTTGTTGATCTCAGAGAAAGGTACACTGTGTGTGATGAATTTTTCCAACTCTAGCTCCTGGACCATTGAACCAAAATTTCAAAAAAGGATCAGGAGAGTCCAATTGCAGGCACATTTATAAAGGACCAATCATGACTGCGGAATAATAGTCGATAAGCTTCTGAATTCTCATTCATCAATACCTCTGCATAATTTAGCTAGTTGTACCATAAGAAAGATTGTTTTTTCACAAGGTGCAAACACATTAAGCTTGAAAAATCAAAACAATGTAGTTACCTTGTTCATATACATCTCCACGACCGAAGGAAGGTCAGTGCGTGGTTTATAGTTTCCGAAGAAGGTTCCCTTAAGAGTCCTTTCATTCAGAAAGTTTATAGGGTGGGTCTTGAATTGGGCTTCTTTGTGAGGCACCCCAACTAGCACAGCAACACCCCAACCCTGACATTCAAGGTCACAATTTTAGCATATCATAATAATACCAAAACAAATTATTAGCGCGCAAGGCTTTTGAACTGCTTGTAAAGGGAGTCGGAAGATACATCGTGAACACATTCGAATGCAGATATCATGGCATTTATGTTACCAGTGCATTCAATACTCCTATCAACTCCACCGCCAGTCATTTCAGCAAGCACCTGAAAAATTGCCATTGCATACTAGTTGTTTTGGCAGCATAGCTGGTACTCAAAACACCTAATTTAACTTGCAATATATTACTAGCACCATAATTCATTTATCAGAATATTAAACTTTAGTATTGATCAAACCTCTTGGACTGGCCTGTCGTAGTCCAGTGGATTCACAAACTCAGTGACGCCGAACTTCTTTGCTGGTGGCACGAAGGGGGACTTTTAGCATCAAATTTTGAGCAAGTTCAGTAGAAATCAGATGTCAACAGATTAGACTATGAATGGAAATATAGAATACTGCATAGTTCGGAAGAAAAACATGTTAGAATTTTGGTGCTCATGTCAATAAAGGTTAAATTGGCCCTATACTAGTTTTGTTGATATAGCAAGACATATTCAATAATCAAAGGAAGCAGCTCTTCACCTTTATCAAATCTTGTAGGATTTCTATCGACTCCAATAATCCTTGATGCTCCTGCAATCCTGGCCCCTTCAGCAGCCTATTAATATAAAGGCATACATCAAATATAACTGTTTGCTAATATTTGTCTGATAAATCAAATATAAATAAAATTAAAACAATACTAAATGGAGAGGATGTATCATGAAGCATGAACCAGAGGGCCATGCAACCACACATTTAGAGCTCTTTAAATCAGATAACAGAAATAGGAAAGATACTTACAGCAAGGCCTACAGCACCCAATCCAAAAATTGCCACTGTTGAACCCTTTGGTGGTTTTGCAACATTAAGAGTTGCACCAAGACCTTAGAAAGAAAACAGTATGGGGAATTTCATGTGTCTATTTTGGAAATTCTGTATACATGATAATCTTGGTGTCTCACCTGTTGAAATGCCACAGCTAAGAACACAAACTTTATCGAGGGGAGCTAGGGGGTCGATCTTGGCAACACAGCCCGAGTGGATGACAGTGTACTCACTGAAAGTGGAGGTTCCTAGAAAATGATAAATTGGTTTTCCATTGATAGAGAACCTGGACTGCCCATCACTAATCATCGCCCCTCTTTCAGTGTTAATCCTAAGGAGATCACACATATTGCTTTCCTCACGCTTACAGTGAACGCACTCCTTACATTCTCCAGTGAATACAGGGAGGACATGGTCTCCTGGTGCAAGATCTGTTACACCTTCACCAACACTCTCCACAATCCTAATATCACCATATGATGAAAAAGAAAAATGAATAAATATACCGAATGGAAAAAGTTCACTAAATTAGCATTCTGGATGAAAGAAAACTGGTGGTTCCCTTTGAACAGAATTTATTTACCAATCTTAAAAAAAAATATCTCAATTAAAAGCTTTCACTAATTAATAATGGTTGCAGAAATATAAGACTATTACGAGTGTTGCTCAATTTGGTATAGAGCTTTCAATCTGTCATGACCTTGTCATTAAGTCAAAAGTCTCATGTATCAAAGTGGCAATGGAGTGCAACACATTTAGTGAAGCAGATAAACTACTATTAATCCCTTTGCAACTATAATCTTTTTAAAAAGAGGAGGGAAATGGAGACTGGGTTTAGCATGCTATATTCATCATATGAGTTGAATGGGAATTAATTGAGATCACTTTGGTTCTATAAATTTGAAATCTCATTTAAGAAATCGTTAAACAAAGCAAACTAAATAAGAACAGTTACCAACAAACAAATTTGCTAAAAAGTAAGACTATGGAAGCCATACCCTCCTGCTTCATGGCCAAAGATTCGAGGAAACAAGGGAGTTTGGCCCTGCAAATTATAAAACATACACAATTGTAGAATCTTAACAAACTGTCATGAACACACAGAAAATATGACCAACAGATTTCCTCTCTCTCACTTTCATTTAAACATTTAGTGGCAGAGGAAATTCTCATGAAGAAAAAGAATACTGGTTTTTTATAATATATGTAAATAAAAATACCTTGGCTTCCCAGAAGTACACATCAGTGTGGCAGAGGGAAGTGTAAAGGATCTTCAGCCGGACCTCCATTTCTTTTGGAGGTGCAACCTCGATCTCCTCGATCGCTAATGGCTTCCCGGCTTCCCATGCAACTGCCGCTGTATATGAAACAAAAATTAATAATGCAAAGCAAAGAACAGTATAATAAATCAATTGTTTCTAACAATATTTTTTCTAAGGAGAAATTGTTCCAGCAATATATTAATTTCTTTGATTAAGAAAATATAAACATCTACCAGAAGTTACTAGGACTGCAAGGGGATTGATGGACCATTTCTGATTCAGAGCTGACACAAAAGAAAGAATTTAGGTTGACTGTGACTGCAATATGTGGAGGAATTGCACATTCTACAAGAGGATGGATTCTTTTACAAAGCAAATATAGTGCTCATCCAACAATACTAAATCAGAGTATGTGGCAACCAAACCATGTCTGACGGGAAAATAATGTGGTCAATCTAAGTGGATGTCATTTAAATCACACTTGGATCCAAAATGATCACCCATATCAAATATGGTTTCAATATGAATCATTTTAAGATCCAGTTAAGACATGAATGGACGTAACATGAAGGTGGAGGAAGTAGTGTAGCATTGAAACTGTCTACTGCTAATCATTTACAGAAGAATATTACTCACTGGAAATAGACGACTGCTGCTCCACAAACACCCCCCCCCCCCACCCCCCCCCACACACCCACACACACACACATTTTGGTAGAAGACGCTAGTAGGTAATAAGCCACAAAACAGGAGCAAACAGAGCCAAAAAAATTTTACAGGTGTAATAACCCCTAAACTCATTGAAGGCAACATTTAAGCCAAGTTTCTGGTACATCTTCCAAGAAATTTTACCAACTTAATGGGCAAGCACATTTGATGATCACATTTGAAAAGGGAAAAGTTCTGTAAGAATATCGGAAAAAAAAAAAATTCATATCAAATTCCTGCAAAAAATTAACTCGACAAAAACCATAACTTTATTGAAGATTAGTTAATAGTCTCTAATTTTGACAAAAGATTCCACTACTCAAAGATCTTCTAACTACAGAACTGCAAACGAAATCTAAAACAAAACTGAACATAGCATTGGCACATAAACACAAAATGAGACCATAAAAAAAAAATTAATTAGATTCCTTTAATGTGTTTAAAAGGCTACCTCGGCATTGTATGACTTGACCAGCTGTGCTTTCAATCTCTTCCACCTTACGGATTTTAGGCTGTACAGTAGTAAATCCCCTGGAATCATGAACTTCAGAAAAGAAAAAAAAATTGACTTCAGAAAATTATTAGAGAACCTAATACTAGAAAAAAAAAGAAACAGAGCATAGAACTAAGTCAAATCTTTAAGAGGGAGGGAGTATCTGCATAGGAAAATAAATAAGTAAATAAACAAACCATACCAACCTATCCAACAGTAGTACTTTAAAAAATGATCCCATAGAAGAAAACTAAGTAGAGGTATCATTGAAGAGTTTATAAACAAAAGTATAGAAGGCTACAAACCTTGGCATCTTATGACTTGACTACCTCTGCTCATAATCTTTTCCACCCTGTGGATTTTGGGAAGCAAGACAGGAAATACCCCAGGATGAACAACTAAAAAAAAAAAGTAGTAACTTTAGAAATTAACCAGAGGGCCTCTAATATTAAGAAAAGAGAACTCAACTAAATACAAAGGAAGATTCAAAAAACAGAGCATAGGGGCATTAAAAGAAAAAAGAAGATCAAACCATCCCATTCTATCCAAAATCTTAGCTTCCCAAAATAAACCCAACATGGTGGATTTGAAGGCTACAAACCTCCACATCTCATCATATGACCAGCCGCCATCGCCATCTCTGAAACTCCTCCTCACATGCCCTGGAAAGATCAGTTTGTATGCAACAAAATGGAGTAGAGAGAGTAGAGGTATTTATAAACACACACACACACACACACACACACACACACACACACACACACACACACACATATATATATATATATATAGAGAGAGAGAGAGAGAGAGAGAGAGAGAGAGTTCAAAGAATGCCCACAGAGAGAGCAAGAGAGTTCAAAGAATCCAGCGCTCCTTCGCTTTCCATATATCGGTGGGCGACGCCGGGAATTGGTTGCGGTGTTCCATGTCTTGCTTCTTGTTAACCGGAGACGTTGAGTAAGACAACGGGTTTTGGAGAGAGTAGTCATTAGTACACAGGGTTGCGGTCGTCTCTATTGGTAGAGGGATAGATTAAGGTTGAGAGAGAGAGTTCAAAGAGTGTCCACAGACAAAGCGAGAGAGTGCAGAGAATGTAGCGCCCCTTCGCTTTCCATTGGTGGGTGGGCGACGCCGGTTGCGGTGTTCCTTGTCTAGCTTCTTGTTAACCGGCAACGTTGAGTAAGACAACGGGTTTTGGAGAGAGTAGTTAGTAGTAATCAGGTTTTTGGTTGTTTTTATTGGTAGAGGGATAGATTAAGGTTCTGAGGGATTGGATTAAAAGTGGACATAATCGGGGTTTGTGCAGCCACCAGATTTGAAGCATTTTGGTTTGAATCCCTTGGATGACCCTAGTCCACTGGTTCCAACCAGGAATGGAATCGATCGAGAACCAGGATTTGGGTCTCAAGAACAGGCGATGGGACATTGGATTGTGTTCGGTTTCCAAACTAGGGTCAATTTTGTTGGTTTCGGATTTTTGATTTAGGCCGAACACATCTAGAAACCTCCTTCTTCTTCTTCGTCTTCTTTTTATAAATTAACAATTTGAAAAGAACGTCCAAAGCCTCTCCCCACCCCACTTTGCGATCTTTCACGATACATGGCGTCTATTTAGAAAGCTTCTGGACTCTCCCATGTACAGCTTATTAAAAAATAATAATAATAAATAAATAAAAAAAGCACACCCTTCACCTGAGAACGGGACTCCATAAATTGAAAATTTTGTAGCCAAAGAAGATTCCTTTCGATGAAAAATCCCAAACCCTATAAAATATTATGCAACTACGAAGATTAAGCTCTCAAAACGTCATGGGACCAACTCACGCAGCTCGCACAAAATCCCATATGAGAAACATCCCAATCGGAACCTAAGAAACGGCTCCGATCTCCCTCAAATGCTCTTCTTCCCATAGATCTCCGAAAAAAAGAATGAAATGAAAAGAAAAATAAGCGAAAAGAATTAAAAAATCAATCTATTTTCTTTTATTTTTGTTGGTTTTTCACACGTTCCCATATGCTGGAGAAAAAACCCCAACCGGATCTTAAGAAACCCCACCGATCTCCCTCAGGTGCTAGATCTCTGGAAAGGAGAAGGAAATGAAAAAAAAATGAAGTGAAAAGAAAAAAGAAATGATTTACCTTTTAATTTTTTTCCACCTTTCCTTGTTAATCTTTGTTATGCTTCCTCTGGTGCTTCGTCTGTTTTTTCCATTTTCAGGAGTCTCGGATGGTTATACGTAGAGGTGCAAACGAACCAGGCGTGAGCCGCTCGTGGCCTGGCCATTTTTGGCCTAACTTGACTTATTTACCTAGTTAAGTCAGATTTAGATCGAAAGGTTGATCTTTTTATTTAAATCGGCTTATCTGTTTATGTTTGACTCGTGGGCCGATCTATATAATTAATTATATATAAAATATATATTTTAAATATAATTTATATCATATAATTATATATATAATTTTTATATAATTTAAATAAGTTTGATTTAATAGACTAACAAGTCAAGTTAGGTCTTATTAATTTTATAAATAAAGTAGATCAAGCCTAACTTTTTTATCTATCATAAGTCACAAGCCAGACTAAGATCAGTAATTTTTAAAATAGACTTAACGGCTTGACTCAATCTGACTCATTTTCATTCTTAATTATATTTTGGAGTCTGAGGGATATAAATGCATTATCAATTAATTTAAAAATAGATATAATTTTATTGATTAAAATAATGGTTAGATCAGTTCAAATTTTTCATCCTTTCTCTCTCTCTCTCTATATATATATAAACGGTCGGGATAATGGACATCCGAAGACACATCCCAAATCCATCCTAAATGTGAATAAATTTTTGTTTTGAATTTTAAATCTATCTTGACTGTAATAAATATATATGGTGATGTTTTTTAGTATAATCAATATGATAAAAATAATCAACTTTTGTCCTATGATAAAGTTGTAATATAATTTTAAAAATTATAGTACAATCAATATGTTTTTTAGTGCAATCCGATCTTAATTATTAGTCTTTCTTCTTCTTTCTTTATTCCACTAGAGGTAATTTAATTTTAAAAATTACAACTTATTTCTTCAATTATTTTGATTCATATTTTATTATGGAATCTTTTCAATTTAGTAGTTCTCTAATAAAATTTTTTGGTATTCATATTTTCAGTTTAAATGACAAGGTTATGGTAGATAAAGATTAACATAAATGTAAGTTTATTAGATAATAAAAACACTATATATTATATTGTATAAAAAATCTATATGTTAATACAATATGTTGAAGTTTATCTTTAATTACAGCTAAAGTCCGCCGCCAAGTGCAGGTTATATGCTAGTGAAGCAATACAGCTTTGCCATTATCACCAATCTCTCTACTTGATGCCATGTGCAATAGATCATCTATAGAATTTAGTGGCCTAGTATTAGAGAGCTGAGATAAAATGGAAATCCATGCACCATGGGCATAATGACATGTAAAAATAGCATGATCATATCTTCGATTTGATCCATACATAAATTACAAAGCACAGATTGAGATGCAACTAAGCTCGATTAAAAATAGTTTAACTTACATGGGAGTGACACTTTCCGAATCTAATAAAAAATCAGCAACTGAATATTGAATTTCACTGTTGATAACATTATTATGAACTTCCTCTAAAGACAACCTTGCAATTCTTATTCTTCCCCCAACCTAGTTGATCTTTCTAGCCTCCTCTAGCAATTGGCATCTTCACGGAATAAGAGACCATTTCTTAAGGAAATATCCAACATTTCTTGGGGAATTATAAAAGAAAAGTTTCTGCACATCCCAGCTTTTATCTTCTAAGATCATATCAGCCACTTTGAGACCCTTCGTATAGGGACTCATATTAATTGATATGGGCATCGAATTTATGGCATTTTATGCAGCCAGTGTTGATTGAAGAGGTCTATCTCAGTTCCATTTCCAATTATCCAAATAAAATCATCCTTGATAAATGTTTTCCCTCTCAAGAGTGTCTATAGCTTTTGTCTCATATCCAGAATATAACTGTAATAGGATGATTCAATGCGCAAGGCTTCCATCTAAAAATAGTTGAATATATGCAACCTTACTTCGCAACAAACCATCACAGCCAATACCTTGTTGTTCTTTAATAATTATTCGGTATACGTGTAGGACATAGCATTGCTCCAACTAGATGATCTTGATCCTAAAGGAAAATAGTTCTGTCATTAGTTATACGATGCAAAAATATTTTTGGATTTCGACACTGTTCACAGTTATGTACTTAGTCCTGGAAAGCGAGCTTTTTTGACTTAAATTTTCTTCTCTCCTAGTTGGTAAAGCTGAAGCAATCCCCTGAGTTAAAATTTCAGATTTCCCACTTGATAATGCCATGTAGGTAGCACAGGTTAACTACAAGTACATCCAGGGCTCAGTGCAAGTACATCATAAGTTTTAGAGGCTTGATCAAGGAGCTAGAAATGACATGCCGATATTACTCGACGATGCTAATAATTCTTTTGAGAGGGTTTATTCTTCCTTTCTACATCTATCGATCCTTTTTCCATATTTCTTATCCAACTCGCTGTTACCTAGCAGAAAACTTGTAATCTCCTGTTACCAGAAGCAGGGTAGGGTAGGGTAGGGTAGGGAGGATTAGCAGAGGGAACTGAGACAAGATGGATGCCATAATGGAGATACTCTGAGAAAAGAAAGAAGGGACAAAGTAGGAATCGAGATGTTGTTTGCAATGTTTTCGATTTGGGACACGAGCCAATACCGATTTAGGGCGGTTAAAATATTTATTAAAAAATTATATATTTTTTTAGATAAATATATTTTAGATAATATTTAAATAAAAAATAATTTATTTATATATTTTTTTATATATAAATAAATTGCTCTAAAATTTATTATTGATGTTTTTTTATATTATTATTTTTTTAAATAAATTATTAAAATTTATTTATATTTTTTATAACATCTTTATGCTTTTTTTAGATTTTAAAAAAATGAATGACTGAGTTATTTAGCATTAAATAATAAAAATATTAGAAATGAGAATGAAATATTTTAGGTATAAAATTAAATACCTACTTTATTGACTCATAAAAAAATGATTTAGCCATCTCTTAGATGAATAAAATTTTTTCTCATTTCATGGGTAAATACTATTTATGAAAAAATAATTTTTTTATCTTAAAAAATATGAGAACATGGATAAGTTAGTCAATAAAAAAATAGGCCAACTTTTTCATACTATTTATCCACAAAAGAATGGACCCTTAATGGGAGTGGAGGCAAGTATGAGCCCATAAATGGATTAGGTGAGGATGGTAGGGAGTCGCAGCGCCCGTCTATCTTTGTTCTAAATTTATTTTTTCATCCATTAAGCTAAACATGAATAAACTACAAAAAATTATAACTAATCTCTAACGATTCTATTTAATTTGATTAATGACTTGCTCCACAAATAATTTTTATTTTATTATTTTATAAAAATAATTATTATTTTTTATTGATCTTATAGGAAAATAATTTTTGGATAAAAATAGTATAAAGAGGACTGAGGCAAGAAAAGAGAAAGAGAGGATGGTGGTGGTGCTAGGAGCGACAACATCGACAAAAATATTAGGGGGTGCGATCAAATCGACATTTGCCAGGAGGTGCGATCAAATCGACATTTGTCGAGAAAGAAGAAGAACAATGATGGGATAGCACTGACGAACGTGAAGAAGATATGAAAAGAGGAGAGAAGGCACGGATATGATCGTAATCGACATTTGCCAAGAGAAAAGAAAAGAAGAGCCATAATGAAGCCCATTAAAAAGGTATGATAACAAAAAAAAATAATAAAATATTATTTTATAAAATAATAAAAAATATTATATATAATAAATAAAATAAAATATTAATATATTAAAAAAAAATTATTATGAATATTTATTATTAAAAATTTTAATAATTATAAATTATAATTATCCATCCTAAGCGCATTTGCGCGGGTCTTGACGAACCAAAATGCTAGGAATATGACCATTCTAATTCCCATCCCCATCCATTCCGCTAACACACCATTCACTGTATTATGAATATGGAATGGACATTTATTCTCCTCTAAGAGAATCCGGTAAAGGCCTAAAGGGGGGACTCCAAATCAAATGAGGCACTAGAGAAACTTATGGACCAACCATCAACAGAATAATCCAGCATAAGCCTCATCAATCCCTTCAAGTGCCACCATATTTTATACCAAACAGACCATACAAAAAAGCTTAGATGGCAAATGAGAACTTCTCATAATCTCATAAGAAACAAAAGACAAGCGAAGTAGAGACAAAGGGAATATGTAAGGCAAAATTTATTCGTCTAGCAGAAAAGATGAGGACAGAGCTCACCTCACAGTCAAGCTCATTTGCCTATTTTATTATAAACACAAAGGAAAGGCTAAGATTCGCATGGCACAGGAAATGATTTATTTCGTAACTAGTCTCTCTCCAGAGTGGCTTTACCAAGGTGTAAACCTGCTCTAACCGTCCATGTGAATGATGCACCGAAGGCTCTCACCCTTGAGCATGTAATCGAAGGCCTTGTTGATCTCGGAGAAAGGAACACTGTGGGTGATGAACTTCTCCAATTCTAGCTCCTGCACCATCAATGCAGCATGGAATGGTGATGATAAGAATGCAATTAGAGATACATATCTTATAAGATTAATGACCAAAGAACACAAACATACTTTGCTAGAATCTAAGAATAAACTTTGATGCTTTGTTAGCCAAAACTATGACCTCAAGGTCTCTAATCCATTAGTAGTACCGCTTTTAGCCATCAGCACAAATACATTTAAGAGATTTTTTTCTTTTCTTTTTTTTTTTTTGAATGATTCGGCAGAAAATAATCACTTTCATTAAGCAAAACAAAGCAGTACAATTTGATCAAGAGAAATTGGAATCATTTGTTTACCTTGTTCATATACTTCTCAACAACTGAAGGAATGTCGGAGAGCGGTTTGTAGTTGCCAAAGAAGGTTCCCTTGAGAGTCCTCTCGTTGAGGAAGTTCATGGGATGCGTTTTGAACTCAGCATCTTTGTGAGGCACCCCTACCAGTACAGCAACACCCCAACCCTGAGGCAGACAACATTTTCAGATTGCCATCATATCTGAGCCTAAACTAATGGAGCACAAGGTTTGAATTGCAAGTATGGAAAGGGAGTCGGAGAATACATCATGAACACATTCAAATGCAGATATCATGGCATTTATGTTGCCAGTGCATTCAACACTTCGATCAACTCCACCGTTAGTCATCCCAGCAATCACCTGGAAAATATCCAATCCTTCTAGTTATCTCACTTCAATCGATTCCAAAAATATAGTTTTAACTTCTATTGGCAGGTGTCCTTGGATGAAGTCCTTTATCACCATCCAGGAAGTAGCATCATGTCCAGAAACAAACCTCTTGGACTGGTTTTTCATGTTCCGATGGATTCACAAACTCCGTGCAACCGAACTGTCTTGCTGGTGCAAAAAAGAAAATGAGATTTTTAAAAACATATTTTAAAGAAATCTAGTATCGATCAAATGTCCGCAAAAAATATTAAAATCAACATTTATGAGTAGGCCTTAACTGCTGAAAGCAGAACAAATGGAAGAGCCAGAGCAGGTACTGCACTTTAAAAATACTCCAATCATATTTTACCCTAGCTGAAGTTTGATGCTACCAAGAGTAAAACTACGTAAAAGGAATTCCAGGAAAAAAAAATTACTTTGTTTGCACATCAGTAAAAGTTAAATTAGCCCAAACTAGGTTAATTGATGCAGCAATATGGATTCAATGATCTTTCGATCATAATGGAGGCAGCAAAAGAAGCCACCTACAGATTTTATTATATGTTCAGCAATATTTACAGGGGAAAAACAAAAAGTTCGGCTAGGATGCCCTTAATATGGATTCGATGACCAAGAGGAGCAGTTGTTTCACCTGCCTCAAACCTCTTGGGGTTCACATCAACACCAATGATCCTCGATGCTCCCGAAGCTCTAGCCCCTTCTGCAGCCTGAAATAGAAGTGAATAAATCAGAAATGAAGCCAAAACAAAACAGAATATTAACACATGTCCAGAAAGAAGAAATAGAAAGCCAGACCTTGGCAGCAGAACCAGGTGCGGTTGCAGGTGCAGGAGCGGCTACAGATGCAAGCATAGCAATGCAAATGCTTTCAGCACAGCGGCAATGAAGCATTTAGGAAGCGGGTGCTGATTATTTGAGTTTACATTAAGCTTCCAAGTACTAAATACAGAAAAATGATGCGATGGTGATACTCACAGCAAGACCTACAGCTCCCAAACCGAAAACAGCCACTGATGATCCCTTTGGTGGTTTTGCAACATTAACCGTCGCACCGTACCCTTAAGAACAACAATTCGAAAGATGATTAAAATCTTCACTATATCTAGATTTTGAAGTCTTACGTATGGGACAGCCTTGGTGTTTCACCTGTTGAAATGCCACAGCTAACAACACAAACTTTATCAAGGGGAGCCGAGGGGTTGATCTTGGCGACACACCCGACATGGGCGACGGTGTACTCGCTGAAAGTTGACGTTCCTAAGAAATGGTAAATGGGCTTTCCTTTGATACTGAACCTCGATTTCCCATCATGGATCATCACTCCACGGTCTGTGTTTATCCTCAGGAGATCACACATGTTGCTCTCCTCGGATTTACAATGAGGACACTCTCTGCATTCTCCAGTGAATATAGGGAGGACATGGTCCCCTGGTGCAAGCTCAGTCACACCCTCCCCAACACTCTCTACAATCCTAAGACCACCAAATAATAATAATAATAATTAATAAAAAAAAAAAAAACAAGTACATATCTTGACCATGATATTTCAAAAAGGAAATGATAATAATGCAGGGGTTATTACAACATGAACATTAATTACTTGCCAACTTTTTTAAGACAAACATGGATAACAAATCTCGCAGCAAAAAACAGAATTTTCTCTGAAAAATAGTGCTTTGCAATTTCTAAATCAAGGCAAACATGTCATGGATTAAAGAGTCAATGGACAGAAACTATTTTGTTGGAAAAAGATGGAATCTCACTTACTTTGTTTGCGACCATGTATGGTTGAATCTCAACCATCAAATTCTTAAGAAATTTTGTATCAACTGGCAATGAACAAATTTCAGAAGGAACAAAAATGATGGCAATGATAAGGTTAAGAAAGTCATACCCTCCAGCTTCATGGCCAAAGATCCTAGGAAAGACAGGAGTCTGGCCCTGTAATATTTAGTAATCCAAAAAAAAAAAAAAAAAAAGACGGATATTTTTTGATCATCCATAGAATCATGATTTGGAGATGAGTCAGAGAAGAGATAGAAAGAAAACTAAATTTGTTTTCTATAAGACAAATAGATTACCTTGGCTTCCCAGAAGTAGACATCGGTGTGGCAGAGGGAAGTATAAAGGATCTTCAGCCGGACCTCCATCGCCTGCGGCGGCGCAACCTCCACCTCCTCGATCACTAGCGGCTTCCCGGCCTCCCATGCCACCGCCGCTGCATTCATAAAAACAATACAATCACGACACAGAACAAAAAAAACAATTATTTTTCCTCACAAAAAAAAGGTTCATCACTAATTACCGAAGCATTACGATATACTAGAAACTAGAAATTGCACCACTCTTACTTTAAAATCGGTCTCTAAATGGTCAATAACATGGAACAAAGATGGTAACCAACAACCAACCTTTCACAACCCCCATCACCATGAAGGAAAAGAAACAAAAATTTTACTATGTGTAGTCAGAAAATTTTCTTTCAAAAAAAAAAAAAAAAAAAAAAAATCATCTACAAGGACTGATACTGATTCCTAAAAAGAGGAAAAAAAAGTTTGGTAAAGATTCTGTCACACAGCATAAAGCTCAACAAAAAGAGATCAAACTACCCCATTTTATCCAACAGAAAGACCACAAAGAAGAAAACAAAGTGGAGACAGCATGGATGAGTTAAGAAAACATCTACAAGGACCGATACTGATTTTTGAAAAGAAAAACCAAAAAATTGGTAAAGATTTTGTTCAAGAGGACCAGAAACAGCATAAACCACAACAAAAAGAGATCAAACCATCCCATTCCATTCCATTCAACAGAATAACCACAAAGAAGAAAACAAAATGGAGACAGCATTGATGAGTTCAGATTCATTTTTACAGGGCTCACAAACCTCTGCATTTGATGACCTGACCAACAGTGCTTGCCATCACCTCCACCTCTTAGTTTCCAATACTTCTCTCTTCTCTCTTCTCTCTCAGACTCTTCCTCAAATGCCCCTCCAATGATCACTCTCTCAGACTATTTTTTTCAACAAAGTTGGAGCAAAGCTCTCCCGCATATATAGCCAACGGCGAGAGAGATCATAGCCTTGATTTTTTTCTTCAGCCAAATTTTCTCGAGACCCCACGGTGCCGTGGATTGGCACATCTCGGAGACAGTTTCCAAAAAATAAAACCGGTTTCCGGTCGCGTCGCTCCTTCTCGATTTGTTTTTATTAACTGGAGAGTGGTAATAGGACGAAGGCGTTACACAATATGCTGAGGTTGTATTTGGACTTTTGGATGGGAGGTGTGAGAAAAGGTCTAAAACCATGGTCTGGAACCGGAAACCGACCCCGGTATTCCAGAGCCAGCCGGTGGTAGAGCCACTTGGCTTCGCTTTGGCATTGACCGGTTCCAACGTGGTGCTGCACATCAAAATTAGGCTCAGATTGCGTCTTTCGTGCGAAAAAATGATTGATCTTTTCTTGTAATATCAGCCATCCGATCATGTATTTTAAGCTTCCCTTCGTTATCCACTCGTAGCGGCTATTGCGCAGTCCAGTGATTCGTATCAAGAAAAAAAGATAAACTATTCTTTCTTGCCTGTCATATGATACGAATCCACATGGTGGCAATGTATCATAATGACCTGTGGAACCGATCCATGTGAATCTTCCCTGTGCCGTGCGTCTACTATTGAACCTGTTTTTTTAGACAAATGAAGAGCGAGAAAGAAAATATACAATTATCATTCCTAATTTCTATCCAGAACTGCCTTTTACCAAGCAAAATTTTATAATCGCTATGAGTCCTCTATAGATGATGATAAAATATTTTATTTATACTTTCTAACATATTAATTTCTTTTTTTTTTTGAAATTTTTGTCTACTTAACCAACTGGTTAATTCATGTTGCTTCATTCTTGCTTTCTCAAAGGCTATAAATTTTTTTTAAAGAAAATAAATTTAAAAAAATTATTATAAAAAATATTTTTTATATTTTATAAAAAATAAAAATTTATGAAAAAAAATAAATTTCAAAATTTTTCATAATATAAGAATTAATATTATTTTTTCTTTTCAAAAATATTCTTTTAAGATCATGATTAAGATTTTACAAAATACGATTAGAATGAAATATTAAATAGTGATATACAATCAGTTAAATATTAACCTTATAAATATTAATATAATATAATATTAATATTATCTAAATATTTATATAAATATAATATAATATTTATATTAATATTAGTATTATAGCATTATTATATGCTAATATTATTTTAATATTTATATCAATATAATATTTTTATTAATATTGATTTACTATTTATATTAAATATTAATATTTTATTACTATAATATTAATATATATTAGTATTGTACTAATATAATAAATTATTATATCTTATATTATATTATAATATATTAATATAAATATAATATTATTATTTATATAAAATTTAGGAGAAAAATGTATGATCTTATATTTATTAAGAATAAAATAGATATTATACATAATTTTTTTCAAAAAAAAATAGATGCTTCATTAAATATAAGCTACTTTACGATAAGTCACATTCTTATTGTCAAACAAAATATCAAAATTTTATTTCTAAAAAATAACTTTCTAATCCTGGAATGAAAAATTCTTTCTACCAACCAAACAAGTCCCAACTCTTAAACCTCATGTACGACGAGATAAAGAATATTTTTGTCATGAAGTCTTGGTTAATCATAACTAGAGTTTTGCTGATTAAAACTAGTGGAAGGATTGATTTATATAAATAGAAAATTTATAAGAATTCTTATATAAATATAAGAAACACGGAATTTAGTATGTAGACACGGAATTTAGTATGTTGGCACGGAAGCTAAGTAGAGTCTACTGATTTGCAATATGAGAAGGAAACAATCATCAAAGAAAGATGGTTGCATTCCTTTGATCTTAAGTATGGCCATAACTGCTTATTTCTTGTGATGGAATGTTTTCATTAGCTACTGCTATGATTAGAATATGTTTAATTACCTTTACCTTCGTATTAGGTAATTTATATTTCTTTTTTCTTATTTTTTTCGTATTTGACACTATTTTAGCATTGGGAGACAACTACAGGGACCTATATTTTAATGAAAATGACAAACGAGTGTGGGAACTTAGTGAGAAAAAAAAAATGCAATGGTGTAAAACGTAAAGCTCGCGGATTGAAAATTGTTAGAAACTTGGCTATCAATGGTTTCCCTCATTCATGTATTTTTATGAAGTAGACCAAACCGGACTTATCGGTTATATTAGATTTTTCAACTCCTTAGACATCAAATGTAATATACATTAAAAGTGATATCTTCTTGTACATGTGAAAAAAATCCAGACTTCTGACACATTTTAGTTTATCAACTCCTTCAGCCGAAAGAATATGTACCCTGACACTTTCCCTGTAATCTTGATCTGAGGCAAGTCCATCCTAGTTTGGCTTAATTAGGCCTATTTTACTTACCAAAAATGATTCAGTCCCAGAGCATCTTCTTTGCACCTTTTTGTATTTGGTTGTTTGTTTCTATAGGCAAAGAACATTTTATTGGCCAGCGTCCTATGTTAAAATAAATTATCTAAATTTGATTTGATTGGAGAGAATGATTATTATTGTTGTTATTATTATTATTATTTATAACTTGGTTTATTCGAATCTATAAAAAAAAGAAAAGAAAAGACGAATAAATTGAAGAAAGCAGGATTTCAATCTCATTTTTTTTTATTGATGATTTATAAATTAAGATCTATAATTCCTATTTATAATAGTTAGGCTCCCTCTTATATTACTTGAATTGGATTCTTTTTCTAATTTGAATAGAAATAGCTTTTCAAAAGTATAAATGATTGGCAAAAATAAAAATATAAAAGCTAAAGTATAAATCTTTACTACTATATCAACTTTACATATTTTTATTCTGCTTAATTTTTCTTATATTTGATGATACATTTGTTCAAAAATTAATCCAAAAAAAATATTTGATCAGTAATTTTTAGAGCCCAAATAATAAAATTTACTTGTGATCACTAATGTGACTCATTTTAGAACATGGTGCTATGCTGTAGATATCGAAAAATTACTTGATTAAAAAAAAATCTTAATTGATAATTGGATGTTGTATGATCAAGTAATGATCTCTATAAATTTGGTATTTTATTTTCTTTTCTGATGCGGTAGATTTTGCATCTAAATCTTGCTCAACCTTATCTATGATGGCCAAAATGAACTACATCAAGTTTGTTGATTTTTCATAATTAATGTTAGCTTGATTCCGGGCTATAATCTAATCTCTAGAGAAAGATATTAAGAAATCCAAGTCTTCTTTTAGTCAACCAGGCTGAAGTACCAAATGCAAGCAGTAAATGAAATATATCAAGTAGCATGCAGAGAAAATATGAAATCCCTTGTCAATCATTTTCTAATTAGTCCTTCATTTGCTCGACAATTTCCTTTGTTTATCATGCCAATGTTTTTTTTCTTTTTCTTTTTATTTTTCTTTTTGTGCAAATTATTCATCAGCTCCCTTTTCTTGCTTCACTTTGTAGTGCCACATACTCCATGGAAATTATTGCTTTCATCGAATATCCTCCCAAATGCTTGGAATAATTGCTTGGTCTTCTAATTCACCTATCACCACAATGGGACACAACATAACTGATGAATTATCCAACATTTTTCAAGACCAAGAAATCACCCACCAGTAATCTATCCACATCTACTTTAGGAGGGACACCAACCAAGAAACATCCCCTTCCATAGCCATTCTTTCCAAATACTAGATGACATTGGAGGACAAAGGATGCCAACATAAGAAGTGATTGAGGTACATCATCACCATTGATGTGAACAAACACCATGAGCTCCTTTGTGCTGAAGGGAACAATGTCCAGCATTGTTGTTCTCTACACAAAACGACAAATCATCAATTGTTAAGCTAATGATGCAATTAAAAGTTTATGTTAGAGTACTCTATGGCTTGATGCCATCGACCATAGCAAAGATCTTGATGTATGTTTGACAAAAAGTTGATTGAGTTGTATGTTTGATCGATATTGCAAACGTTGGTTGCATCCTCTCTTTTTTTTTTTCCTTTTTCTTTTTCTTTTTTGATGAAAACATTGGTTTTATTTGCCAATGGAACTTGGGTCCGCTAGTTTGCACCCATCTCCTGGAACCATATGAGGAGAGAATTTGAATTTGAACCCTATAGATATTTCCAGCTTGATGATCCCAAGACAACGATATTTCACATTTCCAACATCAACATGTTTGGATAAAAGAATAATGGAATCTTATCGCATAACATCATGTAGCAATATTGGACCACCATGGGTCATGTCTAAGTTCTTTTCAAGCTCCAGGAAGCACCCCTCACATGTAGAGATGCTCGGAGATATTTTAGAGCTATCTTTCCCTTGATGAAAGCAAAAGGGACGTTCCTAGTGGCACTTCTTCTATGCCCACTTGCTAGAAAAAATCCATTTCAACAAGCACCACTTCTTAATAGTAGGACACCACAATCTGTCGTATAACCATTCTTGAATGGAGAAAAAGAAGTAATAGGAAGAAATTATATCCTACACTAGGTGCATCGTGTCCACGGTGCACTATAGGATTAATCCGAGATAAGATAAGGAGAGGATAATTCGAAATAAGCAATATGATTAATGAAGCTCATAAAAATAAGAAATCTAATTGATATAATATATGCATTTGGTGTAGGATATAATTTCCCGATATCAAAACCCAACACAACCCATTGTTGTTTGGAAGCCATCAGCCATGCATCAGAACCTACGAAGTATGAAAAAATAGTGATGCCTTTATTTGCATTATTTTATGTGGCTTATTGTAAGACGGTGGCACATTTCACGTGGCTTTCTTTCGCCTGCCATTAGGCTCTAATCGGTGTGCGTGCGGCCAGAACACATGGTGCTTCAAAATAGCTTAAGTATTAGCTGTAGAAGATGACGTTGTTAACATTTTTACATGGCACCAAGGGATTGGTGCAACTCATGAGATCAATGAGATACAAATTGAGGGTGTGGTTTGAAACACCAATGACTACATGACATGTGGCGATGTGGGGGGGGGGGGGCGGGGGGGACCAAAGGATTTTGTTTATGTTTATTAGGGTCATTATTGGCTTCTGCAACTTGAAGGCAAGAACGGCCTATTAGAGGTCAAATTCAATGCACCACGATTTGTGTTAACGTACAGAATCAACATGAATCTTTTTTTTTAAAAAAAAATTTGAGGAAAGTCATGAGACGGAACAATGACTCGTGGTGAAGAAGGGGAGAAGAAGACAATGGAAGGTGTTCATGTTGAGAATCCCGTGGCAAGATCCCACATGTGGCAGAAAATTCTACTTTTCTTGCGACGTGGCTTTGTTTTGCTCACCATGACCAAGCCTTGATGTGGGATGGACGTCACGGACAAGTCTTTCTCGATGGGATATGATGGCATCGCTCATGATGAACTTGGGGCTCGTTTGAATATTTCTACAGCATTTAGTTGAAAATCTTGTAGAAATCAGATCTGTTGACTTACCTAGCTTACATTTCCTAAGAGTCTATTCAAATCCAACTCATTTCATCACCTTTAAACTGCGGGAAGCCTAAACAAAAAAAAAATCCATGAAGGTCCCCTTTTATTTTTTTTTTCTTCCTATATAATTTGAGCTGAATGATATAGAACTATGCTTAAATGAATGGTTCAATTCATAAATCTTATAGGATTTTTAGTTTGATCTCGTAGGAATTATTAGATTATTTCTAATAGGATCATGTGCATGATTATTAGAACATCAAAACAGTTAATCAAAAATTAGAGAAATACTTATTTGCATCGTTATGGAATATACAAATGTGTATTTGATATTCGATCTTTCTCTCGAGAAACTTTCTACTAATGATGATTATCAATGAGGCAAACGTCTAAAAAAATTAGATTTTGGATAAGAGATCTAGCCTATTTATAATGATTTACTGATTTCTCTTATTACGGGCCTAGTAAAATCCAATAGCCCGTTCAACCAGGTTTTAAAATAAGAGGTGCATTGGGCTTTTAATTTTTTGATGACAATAGCCCATAATTTGATCTCATTGGACTATGTCACAATTCGATTTTATTAAATAGAAATCATATAATAATGAAAGCCCAAATTTTAATAAAACTTTCTAACATTCTTCCACTTATACTAAATTAATTATATTTTTTAAAATAATAATAAAACTGACTCTCGAGTATATAAGAAAGTTTTGATGTAGCCATATTTTAAAAATAAAAGATGATGAGATAACAACTCAATAACAATCCAAGCAATATGACCATCAATAATGAATTATGGTAATCATTATACCATTCTACTGACATAAGATTAAACCATGATTATAATTACTAACAACCATATCGACACAACACTAGCTTGGTAGTGTAGCAAGAATGATACTCAATAAGTGATCTCAAAATATATGCTATATTTGTGTCAGTCCTCATTATGATTTTTTTTAATCTCATGCTTTAATAAAAGCTAGAGAAATCCCACGACTTTCAAAAAAAGCTTATATGTCTCCTAATAAAATATCGAGATCTCATGATAGTAAAATGAGACATACCCATACAACTGTCATCGTTAAGATAAATATTTATTCTTGAGACACCATATTGTATTTTGTTTCATATACACATATAAATCATATAAGAATAAAATCCATCAATTAACAAAATAATCAATCATAAGTAAAATTTATTTATTAAGTCAATACATAAACTTGAAAAATATTAAACTCCCACTAACCCAATAAATCAAAAGACTCTAAAATATCCATATTCTCAACATGTTTTATGTAAACTATGAGTCTTAGCCTTTTGATTAGGGAATCAGCAAATATTGACTCTATACCAATATACTCTACTAGAATATATTTCTTCTTTACTAGATTTTTGAATGTAAGATATTCGATCTTCATGTGCTTGGATCTACTACTGATCTTGTTGCTTTTCAAATAAACGACAACAGTATTATTATTGCAGTAGATCACAAGTAGCCTTGAGATGAAGTCGACTGTAAGAAGTTCAGAGATAAAATTCTTCAACCATATAGCTCGACAAGCTGCTCCATAGCAAGCCACGAACTTAGTATACATGTTGAAGATGCTATCAATGTCTACTTAATACTTTTCCAAGATATAGCTCCTCCAACAAAAATAAATATATAGCATGAAGTGGATTTCGGATCATCTAAGCAGTCACCAAAATCTGAATCAGAGTATCTAACCATTTCAAGATTATCCATCTTTCTATATATAAGTATAAAATTTTTTATCTTCTATAGATATCTCATAACCTTTTTAACTGCAATCCAGTGATCATATCTTGTGTTTGAGAGATACTGATCATTAACATTCACAACAAAAGCATTGTCTAATCTGGTGCATACCTGCGCATACATCAAGCTTCCAATGGCATTGGCATAAGAAATATTCTTCATAGATTTTTTTCAACATCATTCTTAGGACACTGCTTATCTTCTTCATAATAGATGCATCCTCAGGCTTGCAGTTTTGCATGTCGAATCTCTTAAGCACACACTCAATATAAGCCTTCCAAGATAATCCAAGTAGGCCACGAGACCTATCATGATGAATCTTGATACTGAGAGTAAAAGATGAATTTTCAAGATCTTTTATACCAAAAATCTTGAACAAAAAATTTTTGGACTCATGAAACAGGCCCACATATCATTACTAGTGAGTAGTATGTCATCAACATAGAGTATAAGAAAAATAGTTTTGCTCCTATGGACCTTCATATACCTACACTAGTCAAACATATTCTCAGTAAAGCCAAATGATGTTACAACCTCATCAAATTTGAAATACTATATATTAGATTATTCTAATAAGATCAAGTGTATGATTATTAGAACACTAAAATATTTAATCAAAAGTTAGAGAAATATCTATTTGCACTATTGTGGAATACATAAATGTGTATTTGATGCTCGATCTTCCTCTCCAAAAATCTCCCACTAATGATGGTTATCAATAGGACAAATGTCTAAAAAAATAGATTTTGGAGAAGGAATCTAGCTTATTTATAATGATTTTTCGGTCCCTCCTATTATGGGCCTAGTAAAACCCAATAGCCCATATTTACTATCCAACGAGGTTTTAAATAAGAGGTGTATTGGGCTTTTAATTTTATGATCACAAACAGCCTATAATTTGATCTCATTGGACCATGTTACAACCTAATTTTATTAAATAGAAATCATACAATTAATAAAAGCTTAAATTTTAATAAAATTTTTTGATAATCCAAACATACCTTTAATATTTAAATTACAATTAATAAGGTCTGATGAAGGAATGGAGTTTATGTTGCGGGAGAAGATTGCAACTGTTTACGATGGCATAGAATGGCAGCATCTGATTGACCTTATGAACCTATGGTCTATGATTTAGCTCCGCTATATCCACTCATCCATTGCTAATAAACACTGCACCCATGCTCTTGGTTTCATGGTGTGCGTTATGTGTTGTTGTAGTTCCAGCTATTTATCGCCAAAACATAATAACAGAAAGATGATGACAAAAAATTATTTTGGATATTATACTTTTCTTTGCTCAATATTTTGTCTTCAAAAATTATAAGAAAAGATTATAATGTTGGAGGAAATCTAAAAAGAAAAACTCAAAATTTTTCTAAAAATCTTCTTCAAGTATTTTAATTTTAATTTTTTAATTATCATAATGTTAATTTTTGATCGTTGGGCTTCTAATTACCAACGGTCATATATATTTAATTTTATTTTTATATTTTGATTGTTGGACTCCTTATTAAAGATCTTAATGGATTAATAAAAGCCTAACTGATCATAAATAGTCATATTGGTTCGATATAAAAAGACTCTCTTAGGATCTAATCTAGTAAACCATTCAAGAACCTTTTTTCTTCTTCTTTCTATGCTTTCTTCAGTACTTCTTTTTTTTACTATAATATTTTTTCTTCTTTTCCTAGATGCTGAAAGAGTCTTTATCAATTTCCTCTACGTCATGCTTGTAGGTGGAGGATACTATAATATTTTTAGATATTTTTCAAATGAGTAATAGAAATACGTCTTAGAATAGTATTCAACATACTTCCGCTTTGATCTTTTTTTATTCTTGATTTTCTATAAGTTATTTATAATTTTTACAATCAAAATTTTTATTAGTCTTCTTAAATTATATCTAAAATTTTTAAATATTCACTACTACAAAATAGGACTATGACAGCGATTTATAACTACTGCCATAACCTAAAAAACTATTGTCATAGCTTATAACAGCGATTCTCTAACTGCTGCCACTGCCGCCATCGCCATGCGTCTATGGCAGCGATTACAAGAACCGCTATCATAAAGAATCTATGATAGCAATTTTTAAATCGCTGCCATAGGCTTGAGATATGGTAACAATTTTCGAACTGCTATCATAGGTATAATGCAGCGATTGGAACGTGACTTACGGTCTCTCTTGGTACATCTATGGCAGCAGTTGCCGTAGCTTTTGAATAATAAAAAGATATAAAATTTTTAATTTTTTATATATTTTATCTGATAAATACAAAGATATATATAACATAATAAAAAATATAAGTAAATATTATAAATATAAAAATATTTCTAAAATGCTTTAATTTTATTATCGAATAAAATTTATTATAATATTTTTTTTAAAAAATACATCAGAAGTCTCCTAAATCTATATTGTTGTCATCGTCATCGAAAGATGGAGCACGAGTTAAAGGAGCTGAAGCTAGAGCTGGAGTTGGAGGGGCTGAAGTTGTAGGAGTTGGAGCTGGAACATTGGCCAACATGTCCTCAAGACCCGTGAAGTTTGTTCCAAAATACGAGCTAAGCCTCGTCAGCATAATGCTCAGGATGCTCTTCAGATGAGATGTGCGTTCCTCAGCATGAGCAGTCCACGCTGTAGCTTGATCTGTCCGCACCAATGCCTCCTCAAGCTGCTCTCGACTGACAACATCGAAAGCATGTGAAGAGACGCTCGCCTCAGACTAGTAGCTCATCGGTGTATGTCCAGACCTGCATTGAATCCTCTCAGAGTGCTTAGGCCCCAAGACCTAAGGCAGATAGTCGTGAAGGCCAGAGGTGTCCAGACCCTCGCTGGCGAGTGTATCTAACTGCTCTTATAATTATAAATTCAAATAAAATTTTATAAAAAATACTATAATACTAATCATATATACTAAGATATTTATTACTTATAAAAATTTTTCTGATCGTGGCGTTCATCGGCCTATCCTTCTTCTCCATATGATTGGATCAGAAGATCTCGCTATGGCTGGGCATCACCCCCTCTCTCATCAGCTATAATAATGGATCAATTTATAAAAAATATATAAAAAAATATTAATTTAATTTATAAATAAAAATTTAGAATTTATTATCTTTCTATACACATGACTGGCCATAGACTCATGGCCTAGAGTGTGCGTGTACTCCTGGACTGTCCAATTCTTCCGATTCTGATGGAAGGTAGCTTAACAAGTATTTAAATAAATAATAAATATTTAAATAATATTTAAATATAATTTTAGATATATTAAAAATTTAAAAGTTAAAAATTTTATCTTGAACTCTTAGCTCCTCCAATGTCTAACTATCTCCTCCCACTGACTCGGGAGACAGTCCTGTATCCAATGAACAAGCACCTTCGGAGTGTCCCATCGGTGCTCGAGTCATCCTCTTTGGAGCTTGACTTTGTAGCTTCGGTACAGCTTTCCAATCTTCTTTAGTCAGGCATCTCGAGCTCTCTCATGATCTAAAAAATCATACCTCCTCTGCATAAAAGTTATCAAAAGTAAGTTACCAAATTATTCTAATCAAACAAAGCGTAAACATATCAAATGTATAAATATAATTAAGATACACTTACCTATATCTCCTTCCATACCCGATCCCTGACGTTAGCATCTATCAATCACTAGTCTATGAGCAATATCGAAATGATATCGGACTGCCTAACAAGCACTCCAAAAAAAGAATGCATCTTCCGTGCGATCACCCCTATTGGCATCCCCTCCGCATCATATTGCACCATCACCTGATGTTGGAGGTTCCACAAATGCGGCATGCATATGGAACCGTAAAATATCCAACTAGATGATGCATTTATAATAAAAATATATTATGCAAATATATAAGTATACAAATACTATATAAATAAATAAATAATATAATAAAAATGTACACTCAGATGTTGGTGTCGGAGCATGTATTGGAGATGTGATTGATAGTGAAGGCTTAGATACCGATGGAGTAGATATCGATGGTAGAGTAGATATCGATGGTCTATTGGCAGTCGATGCAGAGGTGGATGGAGTATGCTTCGACTGCGACTTAGATGTGTTGCTCCGCATAACCCGTTGAGAGGTGGGGATGAAAGCTAGATGGCATTTCGGTGCCATCGTGACCTACAACGTTAATGAACATTAACCAATATAATATATTGAATAATAATATTAGTATAGCATCAATAAATAGACTCTAATATTTATACCAAAATATTGAAGTCATCATCTAGTGGCATTTACAATATGGACATCACCATCACTCCTAATAAATGTATCTAGGATCTTGATAGTACCAGGTAAGTTTTGTCCTAGAGGAGCATTTTGCTTGCATGGTCCAACATCGTCATCAATTTCGATATCATCAAAAATATGCCTAGGCACCATCTTCACAATAACACCCCATTGAGGCTCCAAGAGATCACTAACGTAGAAGACTTGACTAGCTTGGGGGCAAGTATATACGGTTCTTTAGTGCGGAGATAGCATTGCATGTTAACGAGAGTAAAACCATACTTATCAGTCTTCATTCCTAACTATGACAAAGTGTCAAATCAATTGCACTTCATCAACGCAATCTTTTCTTTAGAATAATAGTTCAAGATAACTATCTTCTCCACCATGCTATAATAGTTCAAATCCTCCGTACGAGGCTATGAATCCCTCGAGCTAGCATAACATCCAGTGGTGGCGTTCAACATCATGCCACTATTTTGTATTGCCATATTTATGGATCTGCTGTAAATATTAAATCTGTAGCTGTTAATGATGAGCTATTTATACTCACGCACGATACGATTAGAGCCCATTGAAAGAGCATGTACTTCAGGGCTCACATCATTGAGTGATAATCTCCATACCTAATTAAGGAGATAACATCTAATTAGTAAATATGTTCAAATAAGTTGCATAAGATAAGAATATATAATCGCTTACATGATCTTTGAACCATTCATAAAATTCTTTACTGTGCATTTTCTCTTTCTTCCGCATATTTAGAACGTCATATTTTACTCTTATAATCTTCTTGTGTTTGCTGCATGTACAAAAAATAAATTTAGATATAATTCAATATTTTTTTTAATTATTATAAAATAAATAAGACTGAGTGACTCATCTTATGTACAGCTTAATGACATCATAGTTGAAGAGTACATAGCGATGCACCTTATCTCTTTCCTCAATGCTTAAATCAGTGAGGTGGTATGAAGTGAAAAGTCTACTGGCTGTGGAATGGACTCAAATGCAGGCTCAATTGGCTCATATTGATCATCCTGATTTCTCATTGATCGATTACGACGTGTCTCGAGCTTGTTTAAGTATATGGTACAAAAATCCATATACTCTTGATCCAAATAATCTCCTACTATGGATTTCTCCAGACAATTCATATTTCTTATATAAGATTTTAGAGTTTGAATATTTCTCTCAGTAGGATACATCCATCGGTAGAACACTGGGCCTTCAAGTATAACTTTTTTCGTAAGGTGCATGATGAGATGCATCATAATCATAAAAAATGATGGTAGAAATATTTTCTCTAGATCATATAATATAGTCACCATCTTTGTCTTTATTTTCTTCATATCTTTCTTAAGCAACCTCTTTGCATAAATATCTCTGTAAAAATTGTAAAGATGAATAACAATCATTCTGACATTTTTTGGCAATACACGGTGAATAGCTATTAAGATCAATTCCTACATTAGCACATGATAATCATGAGTCTTCAATCTCTTAAGTTTGACATCCTTACTATTCACACGCTTTGATATATTCCTTAAGTATCTATCTGGGATCTTTATGTTCTCCAACACATGAAGAAATATGAATCATTCGAAAACATTCATAACATAACATTCATGAGGGAGCCTCCACTTTCTCCTCCTTCCGACTCCAGATGGAGTGATCTTCTAATATCTCATTCTTTCAAGTTAAATCAAAAATTCAAGTCATCCTTGATCTTATCTTTGATATTCAAGATTGTTGTCAATAGAAGCTCGTACACATTCTTTTCAATATGCATTACATCTAAGCAGTGGCATAATAAGTTTATCTCCTAATATGGCAAGTCAAAAAAGATGCTTTTTTTCCTTCAATTAAAGTGTGTGTCATCTTTTTTTGATCGATATTTTCTTTTCTTACCATCAATCGGATCTTCTTTTTCAAATTCAATACTGAGACCATCCAACTCTCTCCATACATCATTTCTAGACATCCGGCTAGGTGCCTCATCTTCTTTAATAGTGCCATCGAAGGAGCGTGCATCCTTTCTGTATGGATGGTTTCGATGGAGGAAACATCGATGCCCCATATTGTTAAAGCTCCTTCGATGTGTCGACCTTCTAGACTGGATATTTTTTTTACAAATCGGACATGCTAGCTCACCTTTGGTGCTCCAACCTGACATTAGGGCATAGACTGAAAAGTCATTTATTGTCTACAAAAGTACTGTGCGTATGAAGAATGACTTATTCAGCAAAGCATCAAAAGTTAGAATATCTTGAATGTTCCATAACTATTTCAGCTTGACAATAAGAGGCTGCAAATAAACATCAATGTCATTACCTACCTCCATCGATCTAGGGATGAGCACTGTCATGAAAGCAAAGAATTTTTTCATACACATCCATGGTGGAAGGTTGTAAACATAAATAAATACTGGCCATACACTATGGATGGTATTCATATGCTTGAACGGATTGAAACCATCGCACGACATGTCTAACCTTACATTACATATTTCTTGCATAAAGTTAGGATGTAATTCATTAAACTTTTACCATGCCTCTCCATTGGCTGGTTGCCTTAATGCATAATCTTTTGTTCGGTCCTCTTCATGCCATCTCATATCCTTCAATTTTTTTACCGACATAAATAATTTTTTTAGTCTCGAAATCAAAGAAAAGTGCCACATCAACTTTTAAGGTACACGAGTCGATGTGCCATCTTTATTCTATTTTCATCTTGATATACCGCATCTCGTGCACTCATTTTGGTTGACATCCCCTCCTAATAGAGCATGCAATCATTGGGATATGCATGTATCTTGGTATAAGTAAAGTCCAGCTGTTCAATAATCTTCAATGCCTCATAATTATTCTTTATGCATCGTTTGAAAAAATATCTTACAAAAGCTCTAGTATGCAATTCACTCCATTATTACTGAATCCATTGAAGCATTTCGCATGATACAACCAAATTAAGAACTCCAACTTCACCATCTTTTCACATCCAGAATATAATGAAATATTAGCATCCTCCATTAACTTGCGGATCTTCTCTACATCCTCACTGTTTGTCATTCCACCAATCATAGGATCGAGCATGGATGTCGATGCACCATCATTATGGTTAACAAATGAAAAAATATCATGAACCATTTATTCCACTCTCTGATTATATTGATCACCTCCTTGTGGCCTGCTCTCACTATGTTGGTCTCAATAAATTTTATAACCAACTTTAAAGTCATAAATAGTGAGGTGATCATTGACATCTTGATGAGGTAGTCATGGTCCATCCATACACATTTTATAAAGACATTGGATTAATCCATGGTCCCCAAATTTTTCTATAGTAAAATCAAAAAATTTTTGAAGTCCAACCTCATATTCTGACGAGATCCTACTAAACTTCATTCACCCTTTATCCATTTTAAAAATAATGATAGTGTAATTAAATCATGTGTGAAACTTAAATTATATACTAATGTATTATAAATAAAAATGCATTATAAATAAAAAATGTATCATAAATAAGGATTGAAATAAATATCATGTGTAAAATTTAATTTAAATATTATTTTTTAGATATACAATAAATGCATCATATCACCAACTAATAAGTAAAGATAGATTCTATCCCATTCAAAAATTATATTAATTCTATAGGTTAATTACAGTAATCAAACGATATGCAACAGGGATCGAATGAAATTTTGGCAGTATTTTTTCTTAGTTCTCCCATGTAGGGAGAATAAAAAAAAATACTGTCCAAAATTTTATTTGAAATCCTTAGCATATCGTTTGATTACTGTAATTACCTATAGAATTATTTATAATTTTTAAACTATCCAAATTGGATAGTCAATTGATCATGGTACATAATTCTCTCATCCATATAGTTATATATAAATGTATGGATGTCAGAGATTATGTACATTAATCAATTGACAGGTCTATCGTTATGCAATGCAATAAACAAAAGCAATAAGATATAAATATCCAAAAAATGTTATGCAATAAATTCTACAACATAAATTACATCCATAAATAATTAAGGATGAGTAATAAATAATTTTACTTTCTATTAGCGGTCAGGGGTTCTCTTAGCAGTCGGTATGGCCTACAACCGCGAGCATGACCCGAAACTCATCGGTGGGGATGAGAGTTCTTTTAGCAGCCGGCATGGCTCACGACCGTTGACACGACCCAAAATTCATCGATAATGATTTTCTTATCGGTCGGCACGACCTATGGCTGCGGGTATGGCCTGAAACTTGCTGATGGGGGTGAGGATTCTCTTAGCGACCGACACAAATCACGACCGTCGATATGGTCCAAAACCCGCTGGCAATGATTTTCTTATCAACTGGCATGGCTTACGGCCACGGGCATGGCCCGAAATCCATCAGTAAGGGTGAGGGTTCTCTTAGTGGTTGGCACAGTTCACGACCATCGACACGGTCTAAAACCCATCGGTAATGATTTTTTTATCGATTGACATGGCCTACAGTCGAGGGCATGGCCCAAAACCCATCGGTGGAGGTGAGGGTTCTCTTAGCGACCGACACAGGTCATGGCCACCAACACGGCCCAGAACCCACCAGCAATGATTTTCTTATCGATCGGCATGGCCCAAGGGCTGTCCACGACCGTCGACATGACACAGTCCAAGGCTACCACCACGGCACGGCCCTAAACCCACGACATGTAGATAATTATAATATTTATAATAAATATTTATAATATTTATTATAAATATTTTAAAAGTTATTATAAATATTATTAGTGATTAATAATAATACTATGAAATTAAAAAAATATATACCTATGGCTATGGAGAGGAGGTCGAGGGTCGCTGGCGACGACGCTAGAGGAAGACGATGGTGCTAGAGGTAACCTACGAAATAAAAATAAGATAGTGAGATAGAGAGAGAAGAGAGAGAAAGAGAAAAAGAAAAGAGAGAGAAAGAGGGGAGAGAGAGGGAGAGGCAGCTTGGAGGGTGCCGTGATGGAGAGGTCGGGGAGGGGGGTAGCCCAGGGTGGGAGTGGTGGGGTTGGGGGGTTGAGTGGGGAGGGGTGGGGGGCACTGAGAGGCAGGGGCGGCCGAGGATGGAGGGGCGGGAGGGTGCGCGGTGATGGGGTGGGGCGGCCCAGGAGGTGGGGGTGGTAGGGTTGGAGGAATGACCAGAGAGGGGTGGGGAGGGCCCAAGAGCAAAGGGCGACTGGGGATGGGGGCCGAGCGGGGAGGAGGGGGCACCGAGAGGTAAGGGCGACCGAAGGGGAAGGAGGGGTGGCGCTAGCTGGGGAAGGAGAGGGCCGGGGTCTCACCGACGGTAGAGAGCAGGGAGGGGGGGGAGAGAGAGATAGAGCACATGGGAGGAAACCGATTTGGGGCAAATTTTAACCTAACCTAGAATCTCTACCATAGATCTACGGTAGTGGTTTTTGAACCGCTATTGTAGATCTATGGTAGCGGTTTAAGTAACCGCTGTCATAAATTAAAAATTAATTTTTGCTCTAAATATTATATAATTTTAAAATTTAATATCCATATTTATCATTCATTATCTAAATAATTACCATTAGAATATCGTTATAAAAGGTCGCTTTGATCTGATGGTTCTAGCTTCATCGATCAGAAGAATTTGATTTCAACGATCACGAATGACGATACGATGATTTGATAGATGGAGATCTCCGATCGATTCAAAAATCTACAATGATGATCTTGATGATATTTGTAGCATACTATCGAAGTTTTACTTCAATCGGATATCGTTATCATTATTATTTTAGTATGGAATAATTTCGATCGTTAAATTAGAAATAAGCGATCAAAGGGATAAACAATATCTGATTATGAGATAATTTTTTAGTTAAATGATCTTTGCTATAATTTTAATAATTTTATATGATGATGATCATAATATTCTAATTATTTTTATATGAACTATTCATGTTAAGCAGATATTACAAAATTAAGCAGAAGCATAACTACCAACGGAGTTTAAGAATAGTTATCAAGTGATGTATAGTTTTGGTTCATTCATAAATCCATGAGTTAAATTTTATAATTATCATTATAAAAATAATTAAAATAGTAGCCAAGATCATTTATAAAAAAAATTATCTTATAATTGAACATTGTTTGATCTTTTGATCGCTTGTTTCTTATTTAATAACTGAAATCATTCCATACTAAATTGACCATGATAACGATATCCGATTGAAGTGAACTTTGATAGTATGTTATAAATATCATCGAGATCATCATTGTATATTTTTAGGTCGATCAAAGATTTCCATCTATCAGATTATCGCATCATCATTCGTGATCATCGAAATCGAATTCTCTGATCAATGAAGCTAGGACCATCGAATCGAGACGATCTTTTGTGACAACACTCTTGTTGGGGATAAACCCCGCTCCTGTCGAAGTTTGGTAAGCCAGTAGCCATGGAAAAGCTTTAGTGGATGGGTCTTAACCGTATCCCTTTAGCCGATTGAACTCCTCAGTGGTCGAGCTCCCTCGAACTCTCAGCGGTCGGACCGAACCCCCCCAGTCGATCAAACTCCTCAGCGGCCAAGCAGCGATCGAACTCCTTCGAACCCCTTCGGTCGGACGAACTGCTTAGCGGCCAAACTCCTTCGAACCCCTTCAGCTGGCCGAACTGTTTAGCGGCCGAGCTCCTTGGACTTCCTACAGTCGGGCTTTAGCCGAACCCCTCAGCAGTTGAGTTTTAGTCGGACTCTCGTAAGAGCCGAACTCTCTCCACGCCCTTCCAGCCAGACGCTTACGAGAGCCGAACTTCCTCCAAGCTTTCTCTTCGACCGAACTTCTTCAAGAGCTGGACTCATCCCAGACATCCTTTGGCCGGACTTCTTCAGGAGCCGGACTCCTCCCAGACACCCCCTTCAGTCGGTCGAGCTCCTACCAAACTTTCTAGTAATCAAGCCTTAGCCGTGCACCTCCAACCAGATGCCTACGGAAGTCGAACTTCTTTCGAGCTTCCTCTTCAAGAGTCCGAACTCCTCCAAAATGGGTACACGTTGAAGCCCTTCAACCCTTCATTCGGCCCCGAGTGGCTTAGTATCAAGATAGTTGCAGCCATCACCATCAGTCCACCATAAGCGATAGTGATCCACTATCAGACGGTGCCTTCCCCTGGGACTGACTCCGTCGGACCTCGAGCGGTCCGTCAGCATGCGGCTGCAACTGTCACTGATAAGCATCATAAATTCACCAATAAAAGTATTAATTTATTAATTAATTTATATTAATTTTTAAGAACTATTAATCAATTTATATATAATTTTTGAAAAATTCATATTTTTATTAATTAAAAAATTAATTAAAAAATAATAAAAATTTAAAAATAAAATTTTATTATTAATAGAAAGAGCTCATTTTTTTAATCACAACAAAATAAATTTTAAGTAAAATAGAGCTAAAATGGAAAAGATATGAATTTTTAAAGATATAAAATAAATAAAAAATTAAATAAAAAAAGAAAACGGCTAAGCCGGCTTCGTAAGCCGAGCCACCAAGCCAAGTCAAGCCATCAAAGCTGACTCAGCCATTTAAGCCATCAATCGGTTCACGATCCAGGCGTGGACTGCCAGCTTAGCAGAAATCGATGAATCAGAGATTGCCACGTGGCGGACCTAGACCCTTAAAGGATCCACAAAAATTTATCGTGGCTCACAAGATAGTTTGGTCTTTTCACCTAGCGACAAGAGCGCTGATTGGCTGCGGTGTGTGGTGCGGCCGATCCATATGATCCATGGGAATAGTAATTGCGTGATCGGACGGCTGCGGTTGATTGCGGTCAAGATCGGACGGCGGTGGTGATTTTTAGGTTTGATTCAAATTCTATCAATGATCTGATGCGATCCGACGGCCAGAAAACCAAGAGATGAAGATCTAATGGTTTAGAATGCTTTCGATGGTGATCAAGACTCTTGATGCATGATTTGCGGCCAGATTTCCTCCATTAACGCGCAATCGGACGGCCAAAATTTAATCCGACCTGATCTGGGCTGATATGCATCCAATTTTGATGATTTTTGGATCGTTGGATTTCTATTGAATGGCCTGATTTTACCAGACTTACCAGAGTCGTATCAGAGTTATTTTGATTCAAATTTTATTCAAATTTCTTTATATTTTGATGATTACAAAGGCTATTAGTCCCACATTGCCTTTAGAAAAAAATATCCAGCCCTCCTAGCTCTATAAAAAGGACCCCAGGCCTTCAAAAATCAACATCTTCGATTAAAGTGAAGCTTTGGTACAGGACGAAGCTAGGCTATGGGTTAAAGGCTGCTTCGAAGCAATGGGTACCGAGAAGAAGAGCCGGGCTTCTACACCATCTTTCTGCCAATGTCGATCCAAGATCAGAGATCAGGCTATTTTATTTTTTTTAAAATTTTATATATTTAAATTTTAAAATTTTAATTAATAAAAATTTTATTTTTACACTTTAATTTCTTATTTTTTATTTTTATTATAATTTAATTTTTGCACTTTAAATTATTGCTTTGCAAGTAGATGCTAAGATCTAACTAGTAGATCTTAGTACCAAGTTTAAATTTCTGCATCTTTTAATTTTTATTTTTTATTTTTTGACTTCATTTTTGATCCCAAAACTCTTCTCTTTTTTTTAAAAAAAAATTAAATATTTTAAATCTAAAAATACTATATTTTCTATGGATTCGATCCGACTCACCGCTATCTACGCATTTTCAATGATTTTAAGAAGTCGGATTAAACTGATAAACACGGTGTCTTAACGACAACATCGCATTTCTATCAAGTTTTTGGCGCCATTATCGGAGGATATTTTTGATTTTTTATTTTTATTTCTTTAATTTATTAAAAATAATTTGGATAAACGCATCAAGTTTTTGGCACCGTTATCGGAAAAGGCACGGACATTAAATTTTTGATCTCTTTGATTTTTCTATAAATAAATTATAAATATAATTTTTATTTTCTTATAAATATTACTTGCTAATTTTTTTTATTATTTTGTAAAAAAATGAGATTAAAGAATAAAAAGAACCAAAAATTTTGCTTGATGAGATCAATCCTAACCCTAGTTCTTTTTTCTTTTTATTTTATTTATTTATTTTATTTTTAAATTAATTTTAAAAAATATTTATTTAAATCTAATTAAAAATTTTATGATAAGATTAGAAATCTTAATTGCTTAGAGCATGCATCATATTAATTTTATTTTTATTTTTTATTTTTTTTGGTGATTGCTGGAGATAAGGTAAGTCTTTTTTTGGTGATTGCTGGAGACAAGGTAAGTCTTTCAGAATTCAATTAGTTGCATGCATCTAGTTTAAATTCCATAAAACCCTTTGATTAATTTTTTTTTTTTCGTGCATATCCATATTAAACCAAATTAAGGGCACAACTCAATTAAATAAGATAAGGTAGGGATTTGATCATCCTTCCTTAGCCCACTGATCACCCTTCCTTAGCCCATAAATAACCAACCAGCATCCTGTATTGATCTAAGCCTTTAATTTTAAAATTAATTAGACATCAACCCTAAGAACTCGAGCTCAATAGGACAAGAAAACCTAAGAGTTGAACCGGATTAGGGTTAGTCAATTTGACTGGTGTCTAGGAAAGTGGTTTAGGGATAATTGGGCCCGAAGGAAGGTGATTTTAATTGGTTTCATTTGCTTATCTGACCAAGCATAATTGGTGTCTAAGACAAGCAACGGAGGGACTCCCACCGACCTTACACTTACCTGACTAGTTGATTGGCTAATCCTACATTTGGAGGGCTTGAAGGTGACCTTAGTAGTTAGGAGCTATCTAGATCCAGGACAACCTCCAACTTGATTGCTAACCAATATTAAATCTAATTAAACCTAATTTTTCTCTTTCTTCTTAGTTCTAGGACTCCTTAGGATCTGTTCTTTAGAACTCTTCTTTCTTCTTTTTCCTCTAAAATAAAATAAAATAAAAATAAAATTAAATTAACTAAAAAATATTAAAAATGATAATTAAATTAAATTAAAATTAAAAAATAAAATAATTAAAAAAAATTAATTTTTAATATAATAAAATAATAATAATAAAAAAATAAAAAAAATAAAAAAAATCTAATTTTTTTTTGAACCACACATTAGGGTTGCACTAATACATGCACGGTAGAAAATTGCTTTTTCTGATTTAGTTGAATTTAATTGAATGATTGATTCATATTAAACCTAATAATCAAATGGCTAATATGAACTTAATAATCCAAAAATTAGATAAAGTTGATCTTCTTGCTTAGAAATTAGATCAACTCCTAATCCTAGGTCAACAATCTTTTGTATAATTCACATCATCTTCTAATTATCAGGAGATTTATTCAATCTGTGCTAGCCCAACCCATCATGTGAGTGAATGTTCTATGATTGCACAGTTTTCACATTTTATCCAAGAACAAGTTTAAGCTGCTCAAGGATACTCCAAATTGATTAATGATCCATTTTCAAATTCATATAATTTAAATTGGAGTAACTTTAATTTTTCTTGGACATCTCAATAGATTCAAGCTCAGACCCAAATTTTACTTAAGCAAAATTATCAAAATAGATCCCAATATCAAAATTATGCCTATAATAATGGTCAGCCTAGTCAGTTTATCCAGCCATCATATTATAATCAGCCCTCATACCCACCTTCTCAATAGATCAATCTAGCTGATAATAGATTTAACCAACTTCAACAATTGATTCTGACTCAACAGCAATCTATCGCCAGACTAGAAGCTCAAATAGGATAATTAGTTGAGTCTAACATGAGGAGAGAACTAGATCAACTACCGAACCTACCAATTTCAAACAACCCATCCTAATGACCACCAATCCATCCTGGATTACCAAGTTATCAATTTAATGTCTCCCCTAAGAATCCCCAATTTGAGAATGCCAAAGTAATTCCTGAACTTAAAAGCTATAGGATTCTTATGGACCCATACCAAGATCAGGTGAGAGAGGCTAGTACTGATGCTAGCCAAAATAAAAATTTAGAGGAACTGGTTAGTACTGAGACTAACCATATAGAAGAACCCGAGCCAAGAATTAGTACTGATGCTAGTTCTAGTTTAAATAAGATAGAAAATAGGGAAAAGAGAATAGATGATTTACTCGAGACTTATAAACCTAATGTCCTATTCTCTTCAATCCTGGTTCTTCTTACAAAAATTAAGAGGCATGTAATGAAATGTCAATGAAGTTGTTTAAGCAAGATCATATTAATTTACCTCTAGAATTAAAACCGCCTTTAGTCACCATTCCAGCACCCATTGAATCAAACTTAACTCCTAATACAAAAATTTCCATTCATGAGCATTTTAGAAGAACAAATAGGAGAAATTCTTAATAAACATGGGTCTGAGAATGGAATCATAAATTATATCCCTAAAATTAATAGTGAATATATCAATAATGGGATTATAAATCAACTTTCTGAGATTGGCAATCCAAAACCATTGGAATTTGTCAATCCAATATTCGACACAGGATAGTAAGCTGCATTGTGTCTGGCTGAAGACGGTAAACTTAGCGCTTGTTGGGAGGCAACCCAATATTTAGTTTTTATCTAATTTATCTTTTTAGTTTATTTTCTTTTTAGGATAATTTGAATAAGTTGGAGGAAGAGCTCAAATTTTCAAAGGCAAAGACATGTGCTGGACCAAAAATATACTACTGAGTTAGGTGTATTCTTCCATGTTCTTTATTACATCCTTTATTTTTTCTTCTTCCATTGAGGACAATGTCGATTAAGTTGGGGGGAGAGAAAAATAAAAATTTTTAAAATTTTAAATCCTCAAAAAAGTTAGTATTTAGTATTTAGATACATCTGATTATGCTTAAGAATCGAATTAAATTAAGCATTTTTAAAAGAAAATTGATGCACAGATTAGAGAATCTATGAGATATTGAGGAATCAAGTATTAAGAAAATTCAATAAAGAGTTAAGTCTAGAACATAAAAAGTTTTTCCTTGGAGCATTTCTAATTATTTCTACTAGCATCAAAGAAAAGTCTACTTTTTATAGGCTTGTGTAGGATAACTATACGTTTCTTCATATAAAAAATTTATTTTAATAAAATAGTTTTTAAGTACTTCTCACTGAGTAACCGGGCCTCTTTGCCTAAGCAAGCATTGAGTTTTGCGTCAAAAGATGGGAAGGGCAAAGAAGCTCGTTGTAAAGCTAGTCTTAACTCGTAGCCTATTTGATTCGAGCTAGTAAGCCCGAGGGGTATTCTATACCTAGTGCCCTAAAGCCAACTGGTTTGGGAGTCATTGGCCCAAGACTCGCTACATGGATCAAATAGAAAGCTTAAGGAGTTAAGACACTCAATAGTGGTACAATATTATAAAAAAAAAATGGTTTCCCACCAAGTAATCGGGTTCCGTTGCCTAAGTAAGCAATGATATTCGCATCAAAAAGTGGATAATATGAAAATAAAAATTAATAAATGAAGGATGGAAGTAGCAATACACCTGCCTATATAAAAGTTTAGACAAATCAGAGATAAAGATAGGATAATTTAGAAAAAGTTCTGAAAAATTTAATATTCTTTACTTAATTTTTCTATTGATAAGTATTAATATCCCAATGATATATCTCATTTAAGTTCTATTGAATATCAATGGTCATTTTGAAAATTGCTTAGATAAAATTCAAAACTCTAAAGTTAAAAGTTATTTAAAACTAAATTCTTTCTTTACTCGAGGACGAGCAAAGCTTAAGCTGGGGGGTGTGATAAGCATCATAAATTCATCAATAAAAGTATTAATTTATTAATTAATTTATATTAATTTTTAAGAACTATTAATCAATTTATATATAATTTTTAAAAAAATTATATTTTTATTAATTAAAAAATAATAAAAATTAAAAAATAAAATTTTATTATCAATAGAAAGAGCTCATTTTTTTTATCATAATGAAATAAATTTTAAGTAAAATAAAGCTAAAACAGAAAAGATATAAATTTTTAAAGATATAAAATAAATAAAAAATTAAATAAAAAAAGAAAATGGCTCAGTCGGCTTCGTAAGCCGAGCCACTAAGCCAAGTCAAGCCATCAAAGTTGATTCAGCCATTTAAGCCATCAGTCGATCCACGATCCAGGCGTGGATCGCCAGCTCAGCAAAAACCGACGAATCAGAGATTGCCACGTGGCGGACCTAGACCCTTAAAGGGTCCATAGAAATTTATTGCGGCTCATAGGGTAGTTTGGTCTTTTCACCTAGCGATAAGAGCACTAATTGACTGTGGTGTGTGGTGCGGTCGGTCCACATGGTCCATGGGAATAGTAATTACGCGATCGGACGGTTGTGGTTGATTGCGGTCAAGATCGGATGGTGGTGGTGATTTTCAGGTTTGATTCAAATTCTATTAGCGATCTGGCACGATCCGATGGCCAAAAAACCAAGAGATGAAGATCTAACGATCTAGAATGCTTCCGATGGTGATCAAGACTCTCAACGCATGATTTGCGGCCAGATTTCCTCCATCAACGTGCGATCGGACGGTTAGAATTTAATCCGACCTGATCTGGGCTGATATGCATCTGATTTTGATGATTTTTGGACCGTTGGATTTCTATTGAATGGCCAGATTTTACCAGACTTATCAAAGTTATATCAGAGCTATTTTGATTCAAATTTTTTTATATTTTGATGATTATAAAGGCTATTAGTCCCACATTGCCTTTAAAAAAAATATCCAGCCCTCCTAGCTTTATAAAAAGGACCCCAGGCCTTTAGAATCAACATCTTCGATCAAGGTGAAGCTTTGGTACAGGGCGAAGCTAGGCTATGGATTAAAGGCTGCTTCGAAGCAATGGATGCCGAGAAGAAGAGTCGGGCTTCTACACCATCTTTTTGCCAATGCCGATCCAAGATCAGAGATCAAGCTATTTTATTCTTTTTAAATTTCATGTATTTAAATTCTAAAATTTTAATTAATAAAAATTTTATTTTTGTATTTTAATTTTTTACTTTTTATTTTTATTATAATTTAATTTCTGCACTTTAAATTATTGCTTTATAAGTAGATGCTAAGATCTAACTAGTAGATCTTAGTACCAAGTTTAAATTCCTGCACCTTTTAATTTTTACTTTTTATTTTTCGACTTCATTTTTGATCCCAAAACTCTTCTCTTTTTTTTTCAAAAATTAAAGATTTTAAATCTAAAAACACTACCTTCCCTGTAGATTCGACCCGACTCACCGCTATCTACGCATTTTCAATGATTTTAAGAAGTCGTATTAAACTGATAAACACGGTGTCTTAATGACAACATCGCATTCCTATCAGTCACCATCAAGCTCTGCCTATAAAAAGGATCCTTCAGATATGCTACCTCTAACCTCTAACCTCTGATCTCTAAGCTCTAAGCTCTATGGAACTCTTTCCCGAGCACTCCATTCCTATTAGCCAGAGCTGACTTGATCATCGGAGGATCCTGTCGGAGCCACCCCCCACCGACTCTGGATGGAATTTTATTTTGCAGGTCCCCGACGGCGACCTCGTCCACCTCCGCTCTAGCTGATTTTGATGATGACCAGATTCTGCACCAATAGTTTGGTGCTAGAAGGAGGGCCCGAACCTTCGAGATTTTTTTGTTCTTAAAGGAGTGCTCGACGATGATTTCTCTCTCCTTTCTTTAGAGATCTCTCTCCTTCCTCTCTAGAATTCTTTTTTGAGAAAAAATGCCCCTCAGAAAGCCTTCGACCCGATGATCGGTGGCCTCCGCAGTCCAATCCCATTCAGATCCGTTCGCTCCCACTCCCGCTCCAGCCTTGGTGACCCAGGTCCCGTCTATAGCCACGGTGGATGTGAAGCAGTTCAACCTGCTTGTTCAGCAAGTTCATGGTCTCACGGAGGTGGTGCAGGCAGTGCTACACCAGCAGGCCTCAGTACCAGCTCAACCGACGTGGGATTCTTCGGAGTCGTGTGGTCCGATCTGGGAGCGACCGACTTGGGCTATCCGACCTCCGATCCTCGAAATGGAAAGGCAAAGGAGGGAGAGCCCTTGCTCGGATCATGGCTCGACCAAGGGTGAAGCTTCGCACCCATTCTACCAGAAAATCTTGGAGATCAGAGATCGTGAAGATCTTCTGGATCAAAGACTCTTGGAAATGAGCCGACGAATCGAAGAACTTCATCACACTCCCTCCTCACGTGGTAATGATGTTTGCACTGACCCTCCTTTTTTATAAAAAATCATGCAGAAATCGATCCCACCGAACTTCAAGCTCCTACAATTTGAGAGTTACGATGGGACCACCGACCCGATCGACCACTTGGAAGCCTTTCGGACAATGATGTTGCTCCATGGTGCGTCAGATAATATATTATGCCGGGCTTTCCCCTCTACCCTTAAGGGAGCTATCAGGAACTGATACTCGATGCTCAAGCCGAGTACCATCTTATCATACCATCTTATCATTTGACCAGATGAGTCAACAGTTCGTAGCCCACTTCGTCAGTAGTAGGCGGCCGCACCGAGGTTCGAATTTCTTGATGGCCATCAGGCAGAAGGAGGAGGAACCCATCCGGGCTTATGTCATCCGATTTAACGCTGCCGCATTGGAAGTCTGGAACTTGGATCAATCAGTCGCTATGACCGTCCTTAAGGGCAGCCTTCAGAAGAATGACTTATTATTCTTCCTAAAAAAAAGGTATCCCAGGGATTTTGTTGACATGCTAGCTTAGGCCGAAGGATATGAATAGAGGAGGCCTTCAAGGCCAAGGATGATGAAGCCGACCACAAGCGATGAGTCAACGGGCCGGGCAGGTCCATGGAAGAAGGAAAGCAGAGTGAAGCTTGGCCGCACTCCTGGACTCCTTCCAGTCGCAAGCGGACCCAAACTCCCCTACGGACCTCGAGGTGGGGAAGCCCCGATGGAATGGCACACCAAGGTTCTCTTCAGCACCAAAGTTCTCGACGAAGATTTTACAACTATGCCCCCCTTAATGCTCCGAAAACCCAAGTGCTGATGGAAATCAGGAAACAACTTTCGAGGCTGGACAGGATGCGATCCCATCCCAGCAAGTGTGATCCCAATAAGTTCTATTTCTATCATCGCGACCATGGCCACGACACCGAGGAGTGTGTCCAACTTCAGGACGAGATCGAAAAGCTCATCAGATGGAGTAGACTCGGTCGATTCCTACAGAGGCGGCCTAAAGAGCGGAAGGGTCGGCCAAGGGTGTTACCATCGAATGGAGAGAATCAGAAAGATCGACTGCCCCTTGGCATCATCAATACTATCTCAAGGGGACCTTAGCAAGAGGAGACCAGCGGATCTGAGGGATCGGTGAAGAGGCGGAGGATCGTGGAACCCATGGCCTTCACCAAGGCAGATGGTCAGGGAATCCAATTTTCACACAATGACGTGGTTGTAATTTCTTTGAATATCGCTGACTATGATGTACGCCGCATTTTGGTGGATAATGAAAGCTCGGCCGACATATTGTCTTACGATGTCTTCTTGAAAATGTCCTTACCAAATGATCGCTTGGGGCCTATGAATTCCCCGCTTGTAGGATTTACTGGCAATGCCATCCCAGTCGAAGGCATAGTAACTCTGGCTGTAGAGGTGGGGCAGCACCCAAAACTGGCCAGAGCGTGGGTCGATTTTTTGGTCGTGAGGACTCCGTCTGCTTATAACGCCATCCTAGGCCGACCTAGTCTAAACGCACTTCGAGCGGTGGTGTCAATCTATTACTTGAAAATGAAGTTTCCGATGAGTTGCGGGGTCGGAGAGGTCAGAGAAGATCAGGCTCTGGTAAGGCACTGCTACTCTATCACCTTATATGAGGAAAAATGGTCCGACCCTTATCTTATTGATGGACTGAATGCCCGCGATGATCTCACCGAGGAGCAGGGCGAGCCTATGGAGGACCTCGTCTCTATGACCTTAAATGATGGAAACTCGGACCATGCGGTGTAGATCGGCTCCAACTTGGTAGGCGAAGTTCGAGAGCAACTTGTCACCTTTCTCAGGAGAAATGCAGACGTCTTTGCTTGGACCCCAGCGGACATGCCGGGGATTGACGCTGAGGTCATAGAACATCGGCTGGCCGTCGATCCGAAGCATCGACCGATGAAGGAAAAGATGCGCCACTATGCCTCGAAGAGGCAAAAAGCGATCATCGAGGAAGTGGACAAGCTCCTCAAAGCTAGGCTCATCTAGAAGGTTAATTATCCAACCTGGGTTTCGAACGTGGTCCTCATCAAAAAGGCAAACAACAAGTGGAGGACGTGCATCGACTTCAAAAAGTTGAACAGGATTTGCTCGAAAGACAGCTATCCTCTATCCAAGATTGATGAACTGGTGGATGCGACCTCGGGCCACGAGCTCCTCACCTTCATGGATGCCTTTTCTGATTATAACCAGATACGGATGGCGCCTGAGGATGAAGAGAAGACCGCCTTCATTACTGACCGTGGTCTTTATTGTTATAGGGTCATGCCTTTTGGACTCAAAAATGCAGGGGTGACGTACCAGCATTTGATCAATAAGATCTTCAAGAAGTAGATCGACCGCAATATGGAGGTGTACGTGGATGATATGCTCGATAAAAATCGAGCTTCAATAGACCACCTCGTCGACCTTGAAGAGACCTTCGGTGCACTCAGGAGGCACAAGATGAAACTGAACCTGACCAAGTGCGCCTTCGGCATGACCTCCAAGAAATTTCTAGGGTTCATTGTGTCGAGACGAGGAATCAAAGCAAACCCCAAGAAAATTTGAGCCATTCAAAAGATGACCGCTTCGAGGATGATCAAGAAAGTTCAGCGCCTGACCGGAAAGGTGGCGTCCCTAAATCGCTTCGTATCAAGGTCGGTCGAACGATGCATGCCCTTCTTCCAAGTTCTCAGGCGACCAAAGGACTTCTGCTGGATGGTGGAGTGCCAACAGACATTCGAAGAACTTAAAAACTATCTTGGCTCGCCTCCGCTGCTGGCAAAGTCCGAACTCAGAGAAGAATTATTTCTATATCTAGCTGTCTCCTCAGTGGCCCTGACGGTGGTGCTGGTCAAGAAAGAAGTGAAGACACAGTAGCCGATCTACTACGTGAGTTGGATCCTGAGGGATGCGGAGACCAGGTACTCTAGGTTGAAAAAACTAACTTACTCTCTTCTAATTGCCGTCAGGGGGCTCCGATCTTATTCTCAGGAGCACACCGTAATGGTCCTCACAGACTAACCAATAAAAATAGTCCTTCATCGGACGAACGCTTCTAGAAGAATCATAAAATGGGCAATCGAGCTCACGGAATTCGACATCAACTACCGACCTAGGCCATCGATCAAGGCCCAGATACTGACAGATTTTATGCTGGAATGCACCATTTCGATCGAAGCCGAGCTTGAACCGATCGAGATCGGCACCAAAGCGGGATCGAGCCTGGATGAAGCCGAGCTATCGCAGCCGGACCTCCCCGAGGAAAGCGTCGATCTCCCCAAAGGTTCCTGGGCTCTACACATGGATGGTTCATCCAACTCCACTGGAGCTGGTGCAGGGCTGATCTTGGTCAGTCCCGAGAGAGTCATCGTCGAGTACGCACTGCGCTTTGGATTGCCTGCGATCAACAATGGGGTCGAATATGAAGCACTGATCATCGGATTAAAGATAGCAAGAAAATTAAAAGTAGATCGACTTCAAGTCTACAGCGATTCTCGACTGATGGTCGGTCAAGTTAGTGGCAGCTACGAGGCATGGAAGGAAAGCATGGTAAGATACCTTGGGAAAGTGAGGGATTTGACTCCGGTCTTTGATAGTTTCGGCGTTCAACATATTTCGAGGGTGGAAAATGTGAGAGCCGATCTTCTCTCCAGGTTGGCCACTTCCGCCTTGGCCGAATTGCCTAGAGGAGTATTTTTGGAGACTCTGAAGTACCCAACTCCGAAGAAACCTTAGGTCATCCTACAGACAGAATTTGAGCTAAGCTGGATCGACCCACTGGTCGCTTACCTCAGGGAGGGCGTCCTTCCTCATGATTCGAAAGAAGCTCGGAAGCTCAGGAATCAAGCCTTCCGTTACGTTTTACATGAAGGCAGGTTGTATAGGAGGTCATACTCCCTTCCGCTGCTGAGATGTCTCCGACCTTCGGAGGTCGACCTCGCACCATGGGAGGTTCACGAAGAACTCTGTGGAGGTCACATAGGAGCCAGGTCTGTGTCGCAAAGACTACTTCGACAAGGATACTACTGACCGACCTTGTTCCATGATTTCATCGAATATGTGAGAAAGTGCAATCGCTGTCAGAAGAATGCCAGCGTACAAAGGCAGTCGGCATCCTTGCGCAGTGGAAAATGGATATACTCGATCTTTTCTCGACAGCATCCGGGCAGTGGAAGTTTCTCCTAGTCGTGATCGACTATTTCACCAAGTGGGTCGAAGCCGAACCACTAGTGAAGATTACTGAGGCCAAGGTGCAAGACTTCATCTGAAAGTCGCTAGTCTGTCGATTCAGTCTGCTCCAAATCCTTATAACCGACAATGGGCGACAGTTCGTTGGGGCAAGGTTCATCGAGTTCTGCGAAGAACTAAACATCTCCTACCGCTTCACATCGGTGGCTCACCCACAGGCCAATGGAAAAGCTGAGGTGACCAACCGGATCCTGCTACAAGGAATCAAAGCGAGACTCGACAGGACAAATGGGGCCTAGGTGGACGAACTCTACCATATTCTCTAGGCATACCGAACTACACAAAGGGTGCCGATCGAAAAAATATCCTTCGCTTTGGCCTTCGGCATGGAGGCAGTTATCCTGGTCGAGCTCAAGCTCCTGTCTACATGAGTCATGGGCTTCAACGAGCAACACAACCCCTAGGACCTCCAAGTCGACCTTGACCTACTGGAAGAAAAAAAGGAAGGAAGCCCACATCTGGATGATGGCCTACAAATGGAAGATGGCTCGATACTACAACTCCAGAATTAGAAACAAGACGTTCAGAGTGGGAGACTTAGTGCTCCGGCGAGTCGCTGTCTCTCAGCCTCAGAGTCAAAGAAAACTCGCCCCTAATTGGAAAGGCCCGTATGAAGTGGTGGAGGTCATCCGGCCTGATACTTATTGCCTGAAGGAGCTCGGAGGGATGATGCTTCCACGACTTTGGAACTCAGAGAATCTGAGGATGTATTACCAGTAATCTTCCTTCAGTAAAGCTGCTTCATTTCCGCATTATTATTCCCTGATGCAAAAATTATGGTGACAGGGATGAAGCAGTCAAATAGTTGCCATGTTAGAAACTGGAGGAGGATCTCGTCCTAACGGGAGTAGGTCAAAGACCTTTAAGCTCGACTGCAGGAGATAAGATCTCTCCTGAGCGTCTGCATCAATCTCGACTATAGAAGATAAGATCTCCCTCGAGCGCCTGCATCAACCTTGACTGCAAGAGATAAGATCTCTTCCGAGGGTCCGGGCCAACTTCGACAGCAGGAGATAAGATCTCCTCCGAGGTAATCTCGGCTGTAGGAGATAAGATCTCTTTCGAGCGCCCGCATCAACCTCAACTGCAGGAGATAAGATCTTCCTTGAGGAAACCTCGGCTGTAGGAGATAAGATCTCCCCCAAGAAAATCTTAGCTGTAGGAGATAAGATCTCCCCCGAGGATCCGGGCCAACTTCGGCTGCAGGAGATAAGATCTCCTCCGAGTGCCCGCATCAACCTCGACTGTAGGAGACAAGATCTCCCCCGAGGAAACCTCGACTGTAGGAGATAAGATCTCCTTCGAGGGTCCGGGCCAACTTCGACAGCAGAAGATAAGATCTCCCCCGAGGCAACCTCGACTATAGGAGATAAGATCTCCCCCGAGCGTCCGCATCAACCTCGGTTGCAAGAGATAAGATCTCTCCCGAGGAAACCTCAGCTGTAGGAGATAAGATCTCCCCCGAGGGTCCGGGCCAATCTCGACTGTAGGAGATAAGATCTCCCCCGAGCGCCTGCATCAACCTCGGCTGTAGGAGATAAGATCTCCCCCGAGGAAACCTCGGCTGTAGGAGATAAGATCTCCCCAGAGGGTCCGGGCCAACTTCGACAGTAGGAGATAAGATCTCCTCCGAGGCAACCTCGACTATAGGAGATAAGATCTCCCCCGAGCGTCCGCATTAACCTCGACTGCAGGAGATAAGATCTTCCCTGAGGAAACCTCGGCTGCAGGAGATAAGATCTCTCCCGAGGGTCCAGATCAACCTCGCTGCAGGAGATAAGATCTCCCTCAAGGCAAACTCGGCTGCTGGAGATAAGACCTCCCTCTAGTGCCTGCATCAAACTCGGCTGTAGAAGATAAGATATCTCCCGAGTGCCCGTATCAACCTCGACCGCAGGAGATAAGATCTCCTCCGAGCAAGCTTGGCTGTAGGAGATAAGATCTCCCCCGAGCGTCCGGGCCAAGCTCGGCTGTAGGAGATAAGATCTCCTCCGAGCACTCGCATCAAACTCGACTGTAGGAGATAAGATCTCCCCCGAGTGCCTGCATCAAACCTCGACCGCAGGAGATAAGATCTCCCCCGAGGGCAAGCTCGGCTGCAAGAGATAAGATCTTCCCCAATCGCCTGCAACAAACTCGATTATATAGGAGATAAAACCTCCCCCGAGTGCCCACATCAAACTCAAACTCGGTTGCAGGAGATAAGATCTCCCCCGAGTGCCCGCATCAACCTCGATCGTAGGAGATAAGATCTTTCCTAAGGCAAGCTCAGCTGCAGGAGATAAGATCTCCCCCGAGCGTCCAGGCCAAGCTCAGCTGCAGGAGATAAGATCTTCTCTGAGCGCCCGCATCAAACTCGACTGCAGGAGATAAGATCTCTCCCGAGTGCCTGTATCAACCTCGGCCGCAGGAGATAAGATCTCCTCCGAGGCAAGCTCGACTGTAGAAGATAAGATCTCCCCCAAGCGTCTGGGCCAAGATCGACTGTAGGAGATAAGATCTCTCCCGAGCGCCTACATCAATCTCGACTGTAAGAGATAAGATCTCCCCCGAGGTAAGCACGACAGTAGGAAATGAGATTTCCACTGAGACAACCTCGACCAGTGATAAAATTAGAGACAAGATTGGAGACAACTTCGGCTAAAGATGAGACCTCTTCTGACCGACCATGTCAACCCCAGCTGTAGATCAGATCTCTTTCAAGCACCCGTATCGACCTCGACAAGAGATGGGATCTCCCCCGGGCTTCAACTTCAACATCAACTTTAGCTGGAGATGAGATCTCCCTCAAGCTTCGACCTGAACCAGTACGGAGCCCAGAAGAGGACTTTGGCAGTCATCTTTTTCTGCACTTTCATCCTTCGAGTTTCGAACTTAGGAGTGGGGGGACTATTGTTGGAGATAAACTCCGCTCTTGTCGAAGTTCGGTAAGCCAGTAGCCGCAGAAAAGCTTCAACGGATGGGTCTTAGCCGTACCCCTTCAACCGGCCAAACTCCTCAGCGGTCGAGCTCCCTCGAACTCTCAGCGATCGGACCGAACCCCCTCAGTCGATCGAACTCCTCAGCAGCCAAGCAGCGGTCAAACTCCTTCGAACCCCTTCAATCGATTGAACTGCTTAGCGGTCGAGCTCCTTGGACTCCCTACAGTCGGGCTTTAGCTAAACCCCTCAGCGGTCGAGCTTCAGTCGAACTTTCGTAAGAGCCGAACTCTCTCTGCGCCCTTTCAGTCGGATGCTTACGAGAGCCGAACTCCCTCCAAGCTTCCTCTTCGGTCGGACTTCTTCGAAAGCTAGACTCATCCCAGACATCCTTCGATCGGACTTCTTCAAGAGCCAGACTCCTCTCAGACACCTCCTTCGACCGACCGAGCTCCTACCGAACTCTCCAACGATCGAGCCTTAGCCGCACACCTCCAGCCAGATGCCTATGGGAGTCAAACTCCTTCCGAGCTTCCCCTTCAGGAGTCCAAACTTCTCCAAAATGGGTACACATTGAAGCCCTTCAATCCTTCATTCGATCCCGAGCGGCTCAGTATCAAGACAGCTGTAGTCATCACCATCAATCCGCCATAAGCGACAGCGATCCGCTATTAGGTGGCGATGGTTATCACCATCAATCCGCTGTAGACGACGTCTTCCTTAGGACTGACTCCATCGGATCTCGAGCGGTCCACCAGCACGCGACTGCAGCTGTCACCATCAAGCTCTGCCTATAAAAAGGACCTTCCAGATACGCTACCTCTAACCTCTAACCTCTAATCTCTAAGCTCTAAGCTTTGTGAAACTCTTTTCCGAGCACTTCATTCCTATTAGCCAGAGCTGATTTGATCGTCGGAGGATCCTGCCGGAGCCACCCCTTCATCGGCTCTGGGTGAAACTTTATTTTGTAGGTCCCCGGTGGCGACCTCGTCCACCTTCGCTCCAATTGATTCCGACGACGATTAGATTTTGCACCAACAACTCTAATGATAATTATTTAGATAACGAACAATGAAGATAAATATTAAATTTTAAATTATATAATATTTATAGTAAAAATATCAAAAAAGATATGATATCGATTTTAAAGAATCGCTGCAATAGGTCCGACCTATGGCAGCGATTATAATAAACCGCTGCCATAGGTCAGACCTATGACTGCGGTTCTTTGTAACTGCTGCCATAAGTCGGATCTATTGCAGTGGTTCTTTAGAATCGCTGTCATAGTATGCACTGTCGTAGCTCCTTTTTGTAGTAGTGATTATTTTAATAATCTAAGACGTATTTTTTCAGATTATGATTAATCACTGAATTGTGCTTCTCTTTTTTGTCCATGAGATTCTCTAGATTTTTGATACATCATGATTAATTGTATCCATGGATTTGTGATGCTGTAATACACATGCACTCGCTTGTAAAAACTGATTTTTTATCGTAGCCATAAATTGGTTTTCTATATTTCATATTTTCTAGTATTTCCACATGTGAAGGTTTTTGACTTTTATAAACTAATTTTTGTTTACTATATTTGCATGTATATGTGTATAAAATATTTGAGAAGATTACTAATGATTTTGGCTTGAAAAAAAATTTATTAAATTTTAGAAGCAAAATCGTAATTTTATCAAGTTTTGGTTTGAAAGCCTCAAGAGCAAGAACAGAAGATTTATGATCTACTGGAGGTAATTTCATATTTTTTTAGATTTATATTTAAAAAAAAAATTTTAAGAAAAGGATCGATCCTTAGGTCAATCCCTGTCAAAAGGGGCTGAATGGCACATGTTTCTTTGGCTGGCACATCAAAGGAGTTGACCCCTAGGTCATCCCCTGTGCCAGGGATCGACCTCTACTGTTCTAAAGGCTATTTTTACAAAACACGAGTTTTTTGGCTTTCTATCATAGAGATCGACCCCCAGGTCGACTCCTGTGTAGGGGATGACCTAGGGGTCGACCCCTGCGATAGAAAAAGTCCGCAATGACTATTTTTCAGTCCTTTTTGATTATATTTAATGCTCCAAAATGAGTCTTCAATGACTACAAATTAGATCTATTTTCTTTTCAGCCATCATAGAGGATATAAAGGCTTTAAAAAGGAAGGAACAAAAGAAGAGATTCAAGTATTCATTTCAGCTCTAAGTAAAAAGCCCTCTTCAAGCAAAAAAGCTTTCATTTTTAAGCTCACCAACTCCTCAAAAGCTCATTCAAGTCTTCAACAATTTTGAGAAAAATCAAAAAAGCTTTCCTTTTATTGTGTAAATTATTCTTAAAGCTTTTATTTGCTTATTTAAGAAGCTTGAGTTGTATTTATTGACATAAACTCATATTCTCTACTCTTTGAGTTGTTTTAAATTTTGGAAGGATTCCAAAACTTGGAAAGATTGATCCTAACCTTAAATAGGATTGTATTGAGTTAGCTTGTATTTGAAAAATAAGTATTCTAGCTTGGGATAGCTAGAGTTGGAAGTTTTTAATATTGTATTCAGTTTGAATACGTTTAGTGGATTTAAATACCCAAGTAGGAGCTTAGGAAGTAAATGTAGGTGCAAGGTTGGCACCAAACTACTATAAACCTTGTTTATTTATGGTGTTCTTCCCCTCTCTCTATCTTTACATTGTTATATACTTGCTCTTTTGATATTCACTTATTCTCTACACTTAAAATACCTATCACATATCACTTGTATATCATCACATAATTTTTGTAACTCTAAAATAGCTTTAAAATTTTAAAAATCTAATTCACCCCCCTCTTGAGTTGCATAGCTAGACAACAAGTGGTATCAGAGCCTGGTGCTCTAGTACTATTTTGATTTAACCATCAAAGAGCTAAAGATCTATGGCAATCCAAGTTGGTATCTCTCTAATCGAGGGGTAGTCCATAAATCGATCTTCACTTTTCAATGGATCAAACTATACCTATTGAAAAGCTTAGATGAGAATATTTATACAAGCACTTGACTATGATATGTAGAGTATCATAGTTAATGAACCACACACACTCACTAAGATAATTGATGGTGTAGAATCAACCAAATCTGAAAGAGAATGGGATGAGTTGATAAGAAAATGGCTCAACTCAATGCAAAAATCATGAATGTTTTATATTGTGCTTTAGATGCTAATGAATTTATTCGTATTTCAACATGCATGTCGGCTAAGAAAATATGGGATAGGTTAGAAGCAACACATAAGGCACTAATCAAGTTAAGGAGTCAAAAATTAATATGCTTGTGCATAAATATAAACTTTTTAGAATATTTACTCATTTTATGGATATTATTAATGATTTAAAAAATCTTAGTAAGTCTTATTCTAACAGCGATCTTATAAGAAAGATTCTTAGGTCTTTACCAAGGACTTGGGTGAAGAAAAAACCCTATTTTTCACCATAGGATCGTACAGATCTGATCAGATATGAGATAGATTTTTCTAAAAATTTTTAAATGATCCTATCAGAACTAAGAGTTCTCAAATATGATCATGGTGATCTAATATTAAAAATTAAAATAAAAATTAAATCAGATTAAATTTTATATCTTGTTTGGATAATTTGATTATCCTACGATGATTCTGATATTTTTTGAGATTCTGGAAGGAGCCACGTATGCATCTGACCTCTATCGGTATCCACTTGAAAAAGATCTAGATATCTTCTTCTCATAAATCTTTCTTCAAAGATCAGATCTAAAAGTCCTTCAAAAAATTTTTGAAGGCAGCATGTCTGTCTCATGAATACCATCGCGTAGATGCTGAACTCTTCATAAATTCGATTAGATCTTCTTCTCAGATTTATGCCTAACTTTTTAGGCATGTAGAAGAGAGAAAGAGAGAGGATAGAGGGGGTGTGGGATATCTGGAATGACAGCCTTTGGGTATAAAAAATATTTTTTCATAAAGAGCCCTGGTGCAAGGGTTCTTATACAAAAGCATAGCATCAAGTTAGAGTCCCTCTTTGACCAAAATTCTTATTTTTTCAACCATTGGAACTCCTGAACTTGATCTCCATGAAAATTATCAGATACTATCTAATTTTGATACCAAAAATCAATCTAAAAGGTTGCAGCATGAGTAGATAAGGAAGAGTCCACTGTGCCTAGGACTCTTCTCTTAAGAGTTTGATCCGAATCAAACTCAATCATAACTTAGTCTAAACATCTCCAAAAATTATATAATTTAGTACATCCAATGTATAATTCATGCTCTATCACATACCCAAAAATCAAATTAAAATAATTTTAAAAAATTTTTTAGAACCACCTGATCAGGTGATCCTCAATTCTCTCAAATAGGTCAACTTTTGACCCTTGTCCAATTTGACTATGAATGGATTTAATTTCTATAATTAATCTGACCTAAACTTATTTCAGTTAGATGAAAATAAATCCATTCAAAATATAAGAATGAGTTAAATCAAATTTGACTTGGTTGCGATGAATCAGAAAGATTTCAGAAGGAGAAAGTCAGGCTCAATCGTGTGCTAGCATGATTACCTTGAAACTGATTGGATCTAATCCAAATCAATCAAACTGGGCTAGCTCAATTGATGACATCCAGACCCAAACTCTTATTTGTGTGATCCAGTTAGATTCAATTCTGTATGGTAATGAGATATATCATGATCTTCATCATCGACATCATCGAAATATCTTTCGATGGATCAGAACTTTTCTGATTCATACAATTAGAATGATTGATCATCAAAATCATTCTAATTGCTTCCAAAATCTACTAGTGACACCTAGCAGTATATGGTGGCAACCCATCAAAATTGAAAGTGAATCTCTCGATGCAGTTATCTGTATGATTGGGTTCTTCTATCTTGAGCCCTGATAGGATTAGGGTTAAGATGAACTCATCAAATCTAATGTCTATCATATGAATTAATCATTCGATTGGAATTCAGTATGAAATCCTAATAGAAACTCTTTCTATCATCTTCACTCAGCCATAGCCATGGGCTTAAGGACTCAATCTCATGATTATTATAGGCCTACTCCTCATCTACTGAGGTAGATAGATCTCTTTATTGGAATAATCCAATTTCTACAATGAACATGCTATAGCCAACATACATCTCAGAATTTTGAATGGCTAGGAGATCGAGTTATGGTATAGTCAAACTATAACACCCTCGAGGTGAACTATCGATGCACCTCAGGTCAAAGAATCATACACACCACTGTAGCATCGAGTTAGTCATCGATGAGAAGGTAGACTTTCTTATGACTACTCGAGATAGTCACGCTCAGTGCCCTCATTCTCTTACAAGTACCTGTACTCTTACTCCGATGTCTCTACATCGCAGACTCAAGACACGTCTATCCTAAGAAAGCAATTGTACACCAACCTTCCAGATCGATCACCATCCTCATGATAATCCTACAATCGGAAGCATTTTATGAGTTAATTATAAAAATTCATGTCTTAAATTTTTAACTCTTGAAAATATGAATTATCATTACCATTAACTTAAAGAATGTATCATAGACACTTTTAAATATACACTATGATAGAAAAATAATTTATTTATTAATTTATAGTTAAAATTATAAAATTATCCTTAGAAATTTATTACAAATGACAGTCAATCTGACTTTTAGGGCACACATCTAACAAACTCCCACTTGACCTAAAACCAATTGGCTATAAATTTAAGTCTCATCTTCTCAAGATGAACTTCGATCTTCTACTGGCTCAATGGCTTTGTCAGCAGGTCAGTCGCATTATCTGCAGTGTCGACTCTCTTGACTTTGACGTATTCCTTCTTGAGATAATCGCGGATGAGGTAGTATCGCCGTTTGATGTGCTTGAATTTCTGATGAGATCTCGGCTCCTGAGCTAGGACTATGGTGTTATTGTTGTCACAGTACAGAGGGACAACATCTGATGGCATCATTTTGAGCTCTATGGTAAACTTCTTATACTAGAATGCCTCCTTTGCAGCTTCCAACATAGCGATGTACTATGCTTTTATGATGAAATCTGCTATCACCATCTGCTTGAAACTTTTTCAGCTGACAGCACCACCATTTCAAATAAACAGACTTTCAGATGTTGACTTTCGATCATATATATTGGACATAAAATCTGAGTCTATATATCTCTGGACTTGGAGTTCTTCATTACCAAAGATAAAAATATATCCTTAGTCCTTCTCAAGTACTTAAGGATATATTTTATAGAAGTCTAATACTCTTCATCTGAATTCGACTGATACCTGCTCGTGACACACAGCATGGGCAATATCAGGTTGTGTACATAGCATGACATATATGAGGCTTCCTATTGCTGAAGCATAAGAGATCTTGCTCATATATTCAATCTCCTTAGGTGTGTTGGGACACATCTTCTTGAAGAGATGAACGCCATGTCTGAAGGGCACCAATCCTCTCTTAGAGTTTTTCATGCTAAACCTCTTTAGCACCTCCTTTATATACATCTTCTGTGAGAGATCCAGCATCCTATTTGATCTATCTCTATGGACTTTAATTCCTAGAATAAAGGATGCCTCTCCTAGGTATTTCATGAAAAATTCTTTAAACAATCACATTTTGACTGTGGTCAACATAGAAATATCATTCTCAATAAGGAGGATGTCATCTACGTACAGTACGAGAAAGATAACAACGCTCCCACTGATCTTTTTAAAAATATAGGGCTCCTTCTCATTCTTAATGAATCCAAATGATTTGATCACATCATTGAAATGAGCATTCCAGCTTCGAGATACTTGCTTAAGTTTATATATAGATCTTTGCAGCTTGCAGACCTTATGATCAGTATCATTGGATGTAAAACCTAGCGGCTGTTCCATATAGATATCTTCCTCAAGATATCCATTTAAGAATGTCATTTCACATCCATCTGCTAAATTTTATAATCAAAATAGGCTGCAACAGTAAGCAATGTGCGAATGAATTTAAGGATGGCTACTGACGAAAAAATATTTTGATAGTCAATGCCTTCGCACTGACTATACCTTTACGCTACGAGCCTTGCTTTGAATGTCTCTACATTTTCATCGGTACCTATCTTTCTCTTGAAAATTCATTTATACTTAATAGATACTATACCTTCAGATGAATCTACCAAGATTCAGACTTAGTTCGAGCACATTAAGTCAATCTCTAACTTCATTGTCTCTAGTCATTTCTCAAAGTCGATATCTGATATCACCTCGTCATAGATTTTGGGATCATAACCATGAATCTCTTTTTCTATGAGGAATATTTTCTCTACATTCTTTAAAATAGTACCTAAGTATCTTTCAGAAGGACGAAAATTTTTTTCTAATCTATGAGATGGACAAGATAGTAATTGGACTGGCTCAATCTGATTTGGTTCCATAGGTTTCTTGGCTCGTAGCTCTTGGGAGACTTTCTTTTTGAGCCTAATCTATCTTCTGATGCCACCATCTTGAATAAACTATTTTTCAAAAAAGATGACATGTTGACTCACAATCACATTATGATCTTTTGAAAGAAAGAAATAATATCCTAATAACTCTTTAGGATATCCTATGGACCGACCTCTAAAGGATCTAGACTCTAACTTATCTACCTATTGTCTTTTGACATGGGTCGGACAACCCCAAATTCTGAGATAACTCAAATTTAATTTTTTATCATGCTATATCTCATACGGTGTGGTAAAAATAGTTTTAGATGGAATCCTATTCAGTAGATATATAGCGGTCAATAGACTATGTCCCCAAAAAAACTCAGGAAGGTCTGTGAAGCTCATCATGGATCGAACCATATCTAATAGGATCCAATTTTTTTATTATAAAACCCAATTGAGTTGAGGCATTTTAGGTGGAGTCCATTGAGAGACTGTGCCATTATCCTTAAGATAGTCTAAAAATTTTTGATTAAGGTATTCGCCTCCTCGATCTGATCGAAGAATCTTAATAGAATTTTTTATTTATTTTTTTACTTCGAGTCTAAATTTCTTGAACTTTTTAAAAGCTTAAAACTTGTATCACATCAAATACACATATCCATACCATGATAAATCATCGATAAAGATAATAAAATAGATGTAATTACTCATGGCTGGCATATCAAATGGGCTGCATGAGGAAAATAGTGCAGAATTTGCCATGCTACTTTTAAAAAATATTTCAAAAATAGCAATGATGTAGTAAAAAATAATAAATCTAATTAATTATCTACTGATCATATCAGATTATTTAATCCTACACATTAGGATCTAAACATAATATGCATGCATACATCAATAGATTTGAAAATAAAACTATGTAATAAACTATTTACTATATCTACGTATTCAAAATATAATATCTTTTTATGGATAGTCAATCACCATAATCTGAGTTCATCGAATAATGCTCTAGTATCATGTCATATCACACATATGTTCGATCTCTACGGTTGATCCATACAGAGCTTATGGTCCCGATCAGCTCCACTGGAGTGCTAGCTCCTCGTTGGGACCTTTGATAGCTGATCACGATTGATTCAATCGATCATATATTTTCTAATTTTTTAGATATTCTAAAAAGTTAGAACATAAATACTAGAGGATGATGAAGATGTGTTTCAAATTTGGTGGCGATCCAATGCTCACAGCACTCGATCTCTCCATCCGAACCCAGATTCCCAAATCTAGGATTTCACTCGGCCTAAAAATCATGACACATTAAAAATCCTATCACTCCCTCTCTGTATGGAGTTTTTTTATGAAATAAGTTTTCATGGAAAGATAACTTTTAGATCTAAAATTTCTTTTTAGATCATATCTAAAAATAGAATATCCTTAGAGATGAAAATTATAAGAGAAGAGAGGAATAAAGAAAAAAAAAGTGTTGTAGGATCTTATTCACCTTCACTCTGAGATTTTCTTTCATCTAGAACTGATGCCCAAATACTCTAAAATTTTTATCACATAATGCTAACCTCTTCTCCTATATGCATAAAATTTTTTATAATTTATTGATGTGAATACCATGAAAAAACTGTATAAAAAATGATAAGGATCGAGTGGTTGAGAGATTTTAACCACTCAATTGATTTCAAAAATCAAATGAGCCTCTTATCCTTATCCAATGCCCCCTCCCTTGTGTTTAACATGCAAAAGGACTCTCCTTCTGCATGCATATTTTTATTTCTCAAAAATATTTAATAAACAAAAGGAAGGGCATGGGAAGCAGAGTGAAAAAGTCAAAAATGGTAGGCACATGGGAGAATTTGAATTCGAACTTCATTTGACTTGGTCCTAATTGATTTCAACCAAACCGATTAGTTTAGACCTAATTAAATCAGGTTAAATCCAACCAAATTAGGCATAGCCTAATCTAATAAAATTTTAATTAAATTAAAAATTAATTAGATCTACGTCCTGATGAATTTAGGGTCAAAACTCCTATAGTGATTAGGTCATCTCATGACCTGATCGGATCAAATCCAATCAAATCAAATTCAATCAGACTTGATTGAATCCTCATTGCTCAATCAAATTAAACTAATTAAAAATTAAATTATTAATTAATCTTTTAAAAAATATCTAAGTTCAAATTGAATGGATTACTGGGTAATAGAGTCCTACCAACATGAAACTCTTGAAAAGTCCTAAATTAGTGGGACTCTTGAACCTAGTATCCCAAATGAATCCAACTCGCAATCATAGAATTCCAGACTAATGAAACTCTTGATTAGAGAGTTTCAGACAAGTAGGACTCAGAGTCCCAGTCCAGTAGGATTCTTGGTTATAGAGTTCTAGATCAATGAAACTCTTGATCAAAGAGTCCTAGACAAGTCAGACTCAGAGTCTCAGTCCAGTACGACTCTTGGTCATATAGTTTTAGTCCAGTGGGATTCTTGATCACAGAGTCTCAGACCAATGAGACTCTTGATCAGCCATCAGATCAGGTAGAAACTCCTAATGCGTGTGACCCCATAGGTCCGAACTTAAGCCGGTAGCATAGAAATTAATTTTTATACTAATCGAAGTGACCATCTAGCAATGATATCCGACATCCGAATAGGTCGAATAATCACAATTGCAACATTCAAAACCTACGCGAATATAGTTACCGTATAATTCATCCCTATGACCTCTGTATAATAGATGACTTAGGGTTAGACTGTCAACCCTAGAAAATACATCCATGTCGTGTCTCAAAGCAGTTAGTCCCATGACTCCTCACTAAGACTATCTTGACCAAGATTTGCTAAATTAAAATATAATTGAACACAGCTCCTAAAATCAGGAGTGGTCAATCCCATCTTGATACATGCACCGACTCCACAAGTACTTGACTGTGCCTAAAAACCTTCCATTACTGAATTAAAAATTTAGATAGTCTGTCACTAAAATACAGTGAGTTGCTTGAAAATCACCGTGGTGATCTCAGATCGGAGGGACATTTATACCTATATTCCATCAAAGCTAATCTTGACAGAAAAAAAATCCCAGAGTTGATCACGTTCAGTACAAATATACCCATACATCTTACTTGCATATCATATCAGTGTCTCAATATTCCTTGGTTATGAGGACAACCAACCTATATGACCACAATGATCTATACTTGATAAACATTATCGTCTTAAGTAACAACATATCATTTGGTCGTGAACTATTTAAGGACTAAATGATAAATTCTCTTTTGTCGAATCTAGATAGTTCTAAGGACTTCATCACAACACAGAAGTTCATTAGAAGACAATAGAATTTATGATGAAAAATGTTAAAATAATTTTTATTAATTTATAATTTATATATAATTATAAATATATGATCCAACCATCAATAGATTAATGATTGGTTTTGGGATACATTTTCAATAATCTTCCACTTGGACTAAAGCCAATCGATGCAGTATCTAATACCTATCTTCGACTTAAAGTTATTGAACTCCTTCACCATAATAGCTTTAGTGAATGGGTCGGTCAAGTTCTTCTTTTCGTCGATCTTTTGAAGATCGACGTCACCTCGATCCACAATCTCTCGAACAAGATGGTAGTGGCGCAGAATATGCTTCATCCGCTAGTATGCCTTTGATTCCTTCGCCTAAGTAATGGCTCCAGAGCTATCGCAATAGAGCAGAACTGGACCATCAAGGAAGGATGCTACTCTGAGCTTGATGATAAATTTTCTTAGCCACACCACTTCTTTGGCAGCATCTAATGCAGTGACATACTCCACCTCACAAACTGAATCGGCCATAGTGTGCTGCTTGAAACTCTTCCAGCAGATGGCCCCACCATTAAGGATAAATATGTATCCCGACACACTCTTGCTATCATTATGATCGAACTGAAAATTAGAGTCTGTGAACCCCCTAAGTTTTAAGTTCGATTCACCATATACAAACCACTAGTCCTTAGTATTTCTTAAATACTTCAGAATGATTTTAACAACCTTTTAGTGATTCTCTCCTGAATTAGATTGGTATCTACTCACTACACCTAGTGAGTATGCCACATCTGATCGTGTACATGTTATGACGTATATTATAGAACCCACTACTGAAGTATATGGTATTCTATTCATACGTTCTCTATCTAGAGGTATTATTGGACAATCCCTCTTTGAAAGAAAAATTTCATGGCCTATCGATAGATAGCCTTTCTTGAAATTTTTCATACTGAACCATTTCAGCACAGTGTCAATGTATATGGACTAGGACAATCCAAGCAATCTTTTAAATCTATTTCTATAGATCTTCATCCTTAGGATGTAGAAAACTTCTCCCAGATCTTTCATGGAGAACTATGATGACAGCCAGATCTTTATTTCTTATAATGCAGGGACATCATTTTCGGTTAAGAGAATGTCATCTACATATAATACTAAAAATACTATTGCTGGATCATTAGCCTATTTGTATATGCAGGGCTCCTCTTCGTTCTTAGCAAAGCCATATGTTTTGATTATTCTATCAAATCGTATGTTCCAGCTCTGAGATGCCCGCTTTAGTCCATAAATGGACCTCTGAAGCTTACACACCTTAGACTCATCTATGAACATGAAATCTTCATGTTGTATCATATACATCTTTTCATCTATCTCTCCATTCAGAAAAGCTATTTTCACATCCATCTACCAAATTTCATAGTCTAGATGGACAGCTATGGTAAGCATTATCTGAATAGATTTGAACATTTTCACAGGAGAGAACGTCTCGTTATAGTCAATAGCATAACGTTGATGATATCCCTTGGCAACTAGATGGATTTTATAGGTCTCCATCTTTCCGTTGGTGCCTCTTTTTCTTTTGAAGACCAACTTACATCCTATGGATTTTACCCCTTCGAGTGGGTCAATCAATATCCATACATCGTTGACCTTCATGGATTCCATCTCAAATTTCATAGCCTCAAGCCATTTCTTAGAGTCGGATCTCTGCATTGCATCCAAATAGGTGATTGGGTCCTGATCGTTCTCATCGAGTTTGATAGGATCTCCATCCTAGATTAAAAAACCATAGTATCTATCCGGTTGATGTAGTACTCTACCAGATCTCCTTAAGGATGCTTCTACAATGGATTCTGGGTCTGATCTAATTAGATCTAGCTCAAGTTCAATAATTTGTATCCATTCTTCCATCTATCGTACTTCATCAAGTTTGATCTTGGAGTCATTAGTTTCTTCACCAAGAAACTCCTTTTCTAAAAAGACAGTCTTAAGGCTTACAAACATTTTTTGCTCATTAGCAAGGTAGAATTAGTACCCTTTGATTTTTTTTGGGTAACCTATAAAACTATACTTATCAGACCTAGATCCAAGCTTATCTGTCATCAAACATTTGACGTAGGCCGGATACCCCCAAATCCTAAGGTGTGAAAGCATTGGCTTACGCCCTGTCCATATTTCATATGGTATTTTATTAACAGATTTATTCAAAATCTTATTTAGAATGTAACAAGCTGACTCGAGTGCATATCCCCATAGAAAGATCGGTAAACTAGCAAACCCCATCATGAATCGAACCATATCCAATAGGATCCGATTTCTTCTTTCAGATACACCATTATGTTGTGGTATTCTAGGAGGGATCCATTAAGAAAGAATCTTATTCTCTCCAAGATATGTCAGTAACTCATTAGAAAGGTACTCATCTCCTCGGTTAGATCGAAGAGTTTTAATACTCTTTCCAGTTTGCTTTTCTACCTCATTTCGAAATAGTTTAAACATTTCAAACGACTCTGACTTATGCTTCATTAAATAGACATACCCAAACCTCCATAGATCGTCTGTGAAGGTTATGAAGTAAAAATATCCACTTCTGACACTTGAGCTCATGGATCCACGTACATCCGTATGTACTAAACTTAAGAGTTTAGTGGCTCATTCATCTTTTTCAGTAAAAGATAACTTGGTCATCTTACCAAGAAGACAGGACTCAGATCGGAAGTGACTCACAATCACTAACCTCAAGAATTTCTTCTTGAGCTAATCTGTTAATTCTATTCTTGTTAATATGACCTAGCCTACAGTGCTAAAGATAGACATCAGATACATCACTAATTCTAGGATGTTTACTGAAGAATTGAACCATGTTAACAGGCATAGAAAGTAAATAAATTCCGTTATTCAATTATCCAATCAAAATTATAACACCATTCAAAATAATATTATAAAAAAAAATTTATTAATATTTCAAAACCATTCATGGCCAAAAGGCCTATAGAAATGATATTCAATAAGAAAGTTGGACAATAATGATATTCATTAAGAATAACTTTATTCGAATTGATTAGAAGGTTCATGATTTCTAAAGTTAGAATTAAAACTTATCTTCCATCTCCAACGTTCAGGAATCTCTCACCTTGATCAAATCTCCTACTGACCTGCAAGTCCTTCATAGAATTACAAATATGATAAGAGCTTTTAGTATCTAATACCTAGGAAGTAGAATCAAATAAAAAAAATTGCAAGGTGTTATCATATAATTACCCTGGCCAACAACCACTTGCTTCTTTGTCGATCTGTTCAGATCCAGGGAGGCAATGTACAGAGGACAATTCCTCTTCCAATGCCCCTTCTTCTTGCAGAAGAAGCACTCTACCTGGCTCTGGTCAGACTTGCACTTCTTGGTCTGACCTTGTGTAGTCATCCCAACATGCGGCCGCACCTTGTTGTTTTTTTTCTTCTTATTCTTCTTTCCTTTCTTAAAGGGTCGACGACCAGAAGAAGACCCTCCCACTACATTCACCATCTCCTTATGGAGTTGGTGATCCTTCTCAAAGTTCTGCAGCAACCCAACAAGCCATGGTAGTTCACTACAGGATTTGTCATTCTAAAATGACTTAGAAAGGGGAGGAAGGACTTGGACAAAGAATTAAGGATCGCATTCTTACCGAGCTGGTAGTGCAGGAAAAAGTCCAACTTGCTAAGGCACTTAATCATCTCGATCATGTACAATACATGATCGATGACTGAGGCCCCGTCCCTCATTCGAGCATTGAAAATGGCATAACTTATTTTGTGCCTTTCAGCGTTATCTGATGTGCCAAAAGAGTCATTCAATATTTGAAGCATCTCCTATGACTGGGCATTTTCAAACCTACGATTGAACTCATAATTCATTATCGTCAGTATTATACATCGAACGGTGGTGCGGTCATTGAGCTACTTCAGATAAGTATCTCGGACCATTTTTCTAGCATTCAGAGCTGGCTCCTCAGGTGCTCCATTCATTACCACATAAAGGATCCACTCATGCTCCAGAATGATTTTCAACTTACGATACCAGCTATCGTAGTTGGATCCCATTAATTTATCATGGTCTAACAATGACTGAAGCGATAGGTTAGTGTACATGTCTGCACAAAAAGAAAAATCAAATCTAATTAGTATATGAATTATTAATCCTAAAGATTTGGACTTCAGTCTAAAGGTTCTCCCACTATTTTATACAAATTGATAGCTTCTACCTCCAATTTGAGAAATTACTCTAATTTCTTAGTGGATACTAGAATCCACATAGACTACACATGAGCCCAAATTTGGTTGGTCAACCTATGTGCACCTATGGATAGATTCGAAATTAATTATTTCTCTAAACAACTTCTAGTAACATTAATTTTGCCCCATAGACCTAATCAGCAGGCTTTGGCCTCCACTGAAAAAGGTTCGGTTAGATCCAACCATTAACATGACCATATTTGGTCTTATCTAACCAATAAATAATCAGACCCGACTTTGATCGGCCAACCTAACCACTATCAAAAGGATTTAATCAAAGTATCATTTTATGAATGATAATTTTATTAGTCAATAATCATCAGGCCTTTGGGCCTCCAATGATCATTATACTAATGAACCCATTATCACTCAACTTAATGGGAGCCTATGATTTAGTTATCTATATAACTATTTTATTTTTAAGAATTTAATAATTTTAGAAGATTTAGTTAACCAATTTAGGAAGATTCAGCAAGCCAATTTTGATCCTCCCACTGACTTCATCAAGTTAGAAAAGAATCTAATCTAAGTAGGCATTAGGAGCACCTAAATCAGTCAGACTGATTTACCTAATAAACATGGGTGAGCTCAAATCACCAAGTGATCTAATCAAAATCTAACTCATTAGGATGGTCAGGTAAGCGAGATCAGTGGAAGGGATATGCCATTAACTCGTCAAAGACCAAATCAGTGCGAGTAGCTCCTAATTAAAAATCACTGATCAAACTGCCAAACTTATCTTAGACACCATTCAGTTCATTAGTTTTAATTTGATCAATCTAGTAATTTTGGATTCGACTGCATAGCCTTGAATCAAGTCCATTTGATACTTGTTAAAGGTATGGACTTGACCAACTACAACTATTGTAATTAAGTCTATAGAGTCCTTGACCTAATCTAAATTAATATTTAATTATATTTGATCAATTACTCTAAATTAGTTCATCTTTTAACTAATTTTAGATCTAACATAATTTATGAACTTAATTCAGCTAACCCAATAATCCATAAGTTTATGATTAATGACTTAGAGTCTTAATTCATAATTTTAGACACTAAATTATTATACTTAATTTTTAATTAAATTTATGGATCGAGGGTTAGGGTTGGATATTTCAAAAATATTTTTAATTTTGAAAGATTATTTATAACTTAGCATTGTTTACTAATTGAGTCGACTCATTTTAAAATTAAATCATCTCAATTCACAAATAATACTAGTTGTAGGGTTTAATCTAAAACTATGTACACTACATAATCATGAAATCATAAATCAAATTTCATCTAAATATACATTTATGATCATAAATTAGATTAAAATCTAATATAATTAAATTATAAAAATATTAGATTAAATCTAGTAATTTTATGATTAATGATATAGATCAGCAACGTACCAGGATAACCTTTTCACTATAGGAGATAAATCCTACAGCAGGACAACCTGCAGTCCATGCGATCTAAATTTTAATTTTTTAGATCTAATTACTCTAATTATTAGATTAATATTTAAATTAAATCTAAATTATTAATCTAAATATACAAGCATATCATATTTAAAGAGCCTTACTCTGATAACATTGTAAGAAAAATAGTGCAAGATTTGCTATGCCACTTTCGAAAAATATTTCAAAAATAATAATGATGCAGCAAAAAATAATTAATTTAATTAATTATCTATTGATCATATTATATTATTTAATTCTATACATTAGGATCTAAACATAATATGCACGTATACATCAATAGATCTGAAAATAAAACTATGTAATAAACTATTTACTATATCTACGTGTTCAGAATACAATATCTTTTCATGGATAGTCCATCACCATAATTTGATTTTATCGAATAATATTTTGATATTATGTCATAGCTGCACACATGTCCGACCTCTACGGTTGATCCACATGGAGCTTCTGATCTCGATTAGCCCTACTGGAGTGCTAGCTCCTCGTCGGAGCCTTCGATGGCTGATCACGATCGATCCGATTGATCATATATTTTTAATTTTTTAGATATTATAAAAAATTAGAATATAAATATTGAAGGATGATGAAGACGTGTTTCAAATTTGGTGGCAATCCGATGCTCATAACACTCGATCTCTCCACCCAAACCTAGATTCCTAAATCTAGGATTTCACTCGGCCCAAAAATCCTGACACACTAAAAATTCTATTATGCCCTCTCTGTATGGAGTTTTTCTATGAAATAAATTTTTATGAAAAGATAACTTTTAGATCTATAATCTCTATTTAGATCATATCTAAAAATAGAATATTCTTAGAGGTAAAAATCATAAGAGAAGAGAGGCATAAAGGAAAAGAAAAGTGTTGCAAGATCCTATTCACCTTCACTATGAGATTTTTTTTGGCCTAAAACTAATGCCCAAATACTCTAAAATTTTTATCACATAATGCTAACCCCTTCTCCTACACACACAAAAATTTTTATAATTTATTAACATGAATACCATGAAAAAACCATATGGAAAATGATAAGGGTCAAGTGGTTGAGAGGTTTTAACCACTCTGTGTGGAGTTTTTTCATGAAATAAATTTTTATAAAAAAATAACTTTTAGATATATAATCTTTATTTAGATCATATCTAAAAATAGAATATTCTTAGAGATAAAAATCATAAGAGAAGAGAGGCATAAAGGAAAAGAAAAGTGTTGCAGGATCCTGTTCACCTTCAGTCTGAGATTTTTTTTTGTCTAGAACTGATGCCCAAATACTCTAAAATTTTTATCACATAATGCTAACCACTTCTCCTACATGCACAAAAATTCTTATAATTTATTAACATGAATACCATGAAAAAATCACATGGAAAATGATAAGGGTCAAGTGGTTGAGAGGTTTTAACCACTCACTTGATTTCAAAAATCAAATGAGCCTCTTATCCTTATCCAATGCCCCCTCTCTTGTGTTTAACATGTAGAAGGACTCTCCTTCTGCATGTATATTTTTATTTCTCAAAAAATATTTGACAAACAAAAGGGAGGGCATGGGAAGTAGAGTGGAAAAGTAAAAAATGATGGGCACATGGGAGAATTTGAATTCAAACTTCATTTGACTTGGTCCTAATTGATTTCAACCAAACTAATTAATCTAGACCCAATTAAACCAAGTTAAATCCAACCAAATAAGGCTTAGCCTAATCCAATAAAATTTTAATCAAATTAGAAATTAATTAGATCTACATCCCGATCAAATCAGGGTCAAAACTTCCATAGCGATTAGGTCATCTCATGATCTGATCGGATCAAATCAAATTGAATCATATTCAATTGAACTTGATCGAATCCTCATCGCTCAATCAAATTAAGCTAATTAACAATTAAATTACTAATTAATCCTTCAAAAAATATCTGAGTGCAAATTGAATGGATTACTGGGCAATAGAGTTCTATCAACATGAAACTCTTGAAGAGTCCTAAATCAGTGGGACTCTTGAACTCAATATCCCAAATGAATTAAACTCACGATCATAGAGTCCTAGACTAGTGAAACTCTTGATCAGAGAGTCCTAGATGAGTAGGACTCAAAGTTCTAGTCCAGTAGGACTCTTGATCATAGAGTTTCAGTCCAATGAAACTCTTGATCATAGAGTCCAAGACCAATGGGACTCTTGATCAGAGAGTTCTAGATAAGTCAGACTCAAAGTCTCAGTTCAGTAGGACTCTTGGTCATAGAGTCTCAGTCCAGTGGGACTCTTGACCATGGAGTTTCAGACCAATGGGACTCTTGAACAGCCATCAGATCAGGTAAGAACTCCTAATATGTGTGACCCTACAGGTCTGAACCTAAGTCGATAATACAGAAATCAATTTCTATACTAATCGAAGTGAGTATCTATCAATGGTATCCGACGTTCGGATAGGTCAAATAATCATAATCATAACATTCAAAACCTACGTGAATATGGTTATCGTATAATTCATCCCTATGACCTCTGTGTAATAGATGACTCAGGGTTAGACTGTCAACCCTAGAAAATACATTTATGTCGTATCTCAAAGCAATTAGTCTCGTGACTCCTCACTAAGACTATCCTGACCAAGATTTTACTAAATTGAAATATAATTGAACACAACTTCTGAAATCAAGAGTGGTCAATTCCATCTTGATACACGCACCGACTCCATAAGTACTTGACTGTGCCCAAAAATCTTCCATCACTAAATTAGAAATTCAGATAATCCAGCACCAAAATACAATGGATTGCTTGAAAGTCACCATGGTGATCTCAAATTGAAGGAACATTTATATCCATATTCCATCAAAGCTAATCTTGACAGGAGAAAAGCCTTGGAGTTGGTCATGTTCAGTACAGATGTACCCATACATCTCACTTGCATGTCATGTCAGTATCTCAATACTCCTTAGTTATGAGGACAACCAACTTATATAGCACACAATGATCTATACTTGATAAATATTATCATCCTAAGTAACAACGTATCATTTGGTCGTGAACTATTTAAGGACTAAATGATAAATCCTTCTTTGCTGAATCTAGATAGTCCTAAGGACTTCATCATAACACAGGAGTTCATTAGAAGACAACAGAATTTATGATAAAAAATATTAAAATAACTTTTATTAATTTATAATTCATATATAATTATAAATATATGATCCAACCATCAACAGACTGATGATTGACTTTAGGACACATTCCCAACTCTGCATAAATCAGTATGTACTAGGGCAAGTAGGTCTGTGGCCCTTTCCCCATGTCTCATAAAAGAAAGCTTGATCATTTTGCCATGAAAGCATGGTTCATAAATCGGATATGACTCAAAAATCAATGAACTCAATAGCCCAGATTTTTCTAATTTGTTAACCCTATCTTCAGCTATATGACCTAGCCTATGGTGCCAAAGATGCCTATCATTTAGACTATCCCTAGGTCGCTTTGATCCTATGGCATTCACATTTTATTCAATATTAAAAATAGAAACATCAATATTTAATTGATAGAGACCATTTATAAAAAAACCACTTGCAATTTTATTTCTTTCATAAAGAATATTACAGTGGTCCTTAAGAATACTAATTACATAGCCTTTCTATGCTAAACATGAAATAGAAATCAAATTCCTACTTGCTTTAGGCATATAAAAATAGTCCCTAAGTACTAAGTCTAATCCTGATGGTAATCGCAGAGGATAGGTTCTCACGACTACAGCAGCAACTCTTGCTCTATTTTCGATGCATATGATCATCTCATCATCCCTTAGCCTCCTGCTATCCTCAAGATCCTGTATAGACGTACATAAGTGAGCACTAGAACTAGAGTCAAGCACACAACTAGATGTAGAAGAAATTGTAAAATTAGATTCTATAATGAGCATACCTTCAGAAGGACCTATCTCCTTCTTATTCTTTAGGCTGGCTAGGTAAAGAGGACAGTTCCGCTTCCAATGGCCATCAGTGTTATAATGAAAATATATTTCTTTGTCAGCGGTCTTCTTTTTCAGCTCTGCCTTCTTCTTCTTCCCACCATCCATCTTCTGCTTCTTTATGGACTTCTTCTTCTTTCTAAAAGATTTTTTTTGAAAGAAGTCCGCTCCACAGCAAGTACTAAGCCTTTGGAATCTTTCATAGAAAGCTCAACAGTAATCAGCATATTCATGAGCTCAGCTAAGGTATTCTGATGTTTATGCATATGGTAGTTCATGATAAACTATCCATATGCATCAGTCAAGGACTACAGAATTATGTCAATTTGTAGATCCTGATCTAACTTGACATCGAGCTTCTTAAGCTCTTCTAAGTTCTTAATCATCATCAGACAATGATCTTAGACCGACTGCGCACTATATATTTGAGCCTTAAATAGTCTTTTAGTGACTTGATATTTGGCTGCGTAGGTCTATTCACCAAATAACTCTTGCAGGTGAGCCAATATTTGGCAGCTAGTCTTAATATCTTCATATTGATGCTAGAGCTCATTAGACATCAAGCCCAACATGTAATACCTGACTTTATTATCTTCATCCGTCCACTTCTTGAGAGATGCTCTCTGATCAGCAGATGGACAGGCTAGTAAGATGGAAGGATCATGTTTTAACACATGAGTCAACTTCTCAGAATTCAAAATAATTTTAAAATTTTGGAGCCAATCCTTATAGTTGGGTATGGTCAGTCCATGGGTATCCAGGATACGGACTAGTGGATTGGACGTAGATATTTTTTTATAGACAGTCAAGTTTCTAGTTAGATTTTATAATTAAATTTAAATAATTTATTTAAAAATTTTATTTTTAAATAAATTATGTCCTCATTATTTACTCGGATCCTTATACTTTCTTGGTAGAGATGCGAAATCTTCATAATTATTGATTTCTAGTGGATGGTACGGTTCCACCAACTGACTCACCACCTCACCTAACAGTTATTGATGATGGATCAATCGATGGGTGGACAACTCTTATCTAATAATTTTTTAATCATGGTGCATCCTAACTTGATCTGTAATTCATGAATCTTACCGTGTCCGAAATATTGATCCACTCCTTAGTTAAGTCAGACCCACCATTTGCACAGATTGGATTTCTGATTGGGTTCCTCACCATATCCAAAATATTGAGTCCAATCTATCCTCCAACCTGTAGCATCCAATGTCTAATAGATATGATTGTATTTTTTCGATGTAACTAAACCACTATATCCAGTCGAGAACAATCAACCCTAGGAAGGGCCCACACATCTACAATGGTGGAAGATCTTAGACTTAATATTTTTTTAGAAAGATTTAATTTAGGTCTCTTTAAATTTGACTTGACTTAGTCATCACAATTATGACTAATCTAGTAGAATGGGTAGGCTCGAATTGTTAGCTACCTCAAATCAGAACTGGATTGACATAAATAGCTAGGTAAGTAAGACCGGTAGAAGGGATATGTCAGTAACTCAATAAGAATGCATTCAGATCAAGTAGCTCCCAATTAAAAATCAATCGATCGTATCTGCCAAACTTACGTACCTTAGATACTAAATTATCGAATCAGAATCAATTGGGTTAGCCTACAATTCAGGCTCGAACCATAGAGCCAAATTAGGTCTTGACTTGATCAAGTCACATCTCAATGTGATTTGATCTTGATCTAGACTTAATCTTATTAGGCTGGTCAAATCTAAGCTTTCTTTGATCCCACATAATCAACTCTTGATTCGGTTTGATCAACCGCTAGATCTAATTGAGCTACTCAAGTTCAAATCTAATGTTATGAATATATCTTAGATCTAAAAATTCATAATTTTTAGATCTAATTAATTTTATAATCTTAATTTTTAATTAAATTTTAGATTCATGAATAAAATATATAATAAAAATTCTAGAATTTTAGGATTTAGAGTTTTATAGAAAAATAAGTTCTGATTTTTGATTAAGGATGAACGCGCAGCATCCCTACATGCCCTAAGAACATCCCATCGAATGGAAGGAAAGGACCTTTAAACCCTACTTTGTTCTTATGACTAGACGGCCATGGAAAACTTCTTAATCAAAAATATAATTTTTCACTACAAAACTAGTTAGATCATATATCACATATAAAATAATCTAACTAATAGATGTCTTGCATACATCTTATGTATCATCAATATGCATACTTTTAAATCTGAAATATCATATATTAAATTTAAAAAATAAAATTTTAAATTTGATCATATCAAAAATAAAATTATTCTAGACATCTTATAGAACTATTTTATGACTAATCTAAGCATGCATCTTTCATATCTCATATGAATAAATCAAAAATTAAAAATTTATTTTTTATTTTTAGATTTGATTATAATAATTATAATATCAAAAAAATAAAAATTAAATAAATTTAAAATTATATTTAATTAAAATAAATATATGATCATACTAGACTACATATAAAACTATTTTATATCTAGTCTAGTCATGCATCTTATACATATTAAATCTAAAATATTTAATTTTTTAATTTTTTGATTTTAAATATAATCATATCTGATGTGACATTTAAAAATTTTTAATATCAGATCATAAATAAAAATAAAATCAGATCTAAGGTAGATCTGAAGAACTGCTAACGCAGCTCTGATACCAGTTGAAGAAAAAATTCTATTTTCTGCCGTAGGATCGTGCAAATCTAATCAGATCTAAGATAGATTTTTTTAAAAATTTTTAAATAATTTGATTAAATCTAAGACTTCTCAGATTTAATCATGATAATCTAATATTAAAAATTAAAATAAAAATTAAATCAAATTTAATTTCATATCTTGTTTAGGAAATCTGATTATCCTGCGATGATCTTGAGGTTTCTTGAGGTTCTGAAAGGAGCCATGCACGCGCCTGACCTCTACCGATATCTACTCAAAAAAGATCTGAACATCTTCTTCTCATAAATTTTTTCTCGAAAGATTAGATCTAAATCTGATCTGAAAGTTCTTCAAAAAATTTCTAAAGGTAGCCTGTCCATCTCATGAACACCATCGCGTAGATGCTGAACTCTTCATAAATTTGATTGGATCTTCTTCTCAAATTTTTGTCTAACTTTTTTAGGCATATAGAAGAGAGGGAGAGAGAGGATAGAGGGGGTGTAGGATATCTGGAACAATAGGTTTTGGGTATGAAAAATATTTTTTCATGAAGAGCCTTGGTGCAAGGGTTCTTATACAAAAGCATAACACCAAGTTAGAGTCCCTCTTTGATCAAAATCCTCATTTTTTTGACCATTGGAACCCCTAGACTTGATCTCCATGAAATTCCCTAAATCCCATCTAATTTTAACATCAAAAATCAATCTGAAAGGTGGCAACATGAGTAGATAAGGAAGATTGCACTGCGCCTAAGACTCTTCCCTTAAGAGTTTGATCCAAATCAAACTCTATCATAACTCAATCTAGACACATCCAAAAATTATGAAATTTAGTACACCCAATGTATAACTCATGCTCTATCACATATCAAAAAATCAAATCAAAATAATTTCTAAAATTTTTTTTAAAAGCATCTGATCAAGTGACCCTCAATTCTCTCAAATTGGTCAACTTTTGATCCTAGTCCAATTTGACTATGAATGGATTTAATTTCTACAATTAATCTAACTTGTGCTTATTCTAGTTAAATAAAAATAAATTTATTCAAAATATAAGAATGAGTCAAATCAAATTTGACTTAGTTGCGATGAATCAAAAAAATTTCAGAAGGAGAAAGTCAGGCTCAGTCGTGTGCTAGCATGATTACCTTGAAACTGATTGGATCTAATCCAAATCAATCAAACTAGGTTAGCTTAATTCATGATATTCAGATCCAAATTCTTATTTATGTGATCCAGTTAGATTTAATTCTATATGATAATGAGATATGTCATGATCTCTATCATCGATATCATCGAAATACCTTTCGATGGATCAGAACTTTTTTGATTCATATAATTAGAATGATTAATCATCAAAATTATTCTAATTGCTCCCAAAATCTACTAGTGACACCTAGCAGTATATGGTGGCAATCCATCAGAACTGAAAGTGAATCTCTCGGTGCAGTTACCTATGTGATTGGGTTCTTCAATCTTGAGCTCCGATAGGATTAGGATTAAGATGAACTCGTCAAACCCAATGTCCGTTACATGAATTAATCATTCGATTTGAGTCCAATGTAAAATCCTAATAGAAACTCTTTCTATCATATTCGCTTAATCATGGCCATGGGCTTAAGGACTCAATCTCATGATTATCATAGGGCTACTCCTCATCTATCGAGGTAGATAGATTTCTTTATTGGTGTAATCCAATTTCTACAATGAATATACTATAGCCAATATACACCTCAGAATTCTGAATGGCTAGAAGACCGAGTTATGGTATGGTCAAACTATAATATCCTCAAGATAAACTATCGATGCACCTCAGATCAAAGAACCATATACACCACTACAACATTGAGTCAGTCATCGACAAGAAGGTAGACTTCCTTATGACTACTCGAGGTAGTCATGCTCAGTACCCTCATTTTCTAACAAGTATCTGTACTCTCACTCTGATGTCTCCACATCGTATGCTCAAGACACGTCTATCCTAAGAAAATGATCGTACACCAATCTTTCGGATCGATCACTATCCTCATGATGATCCTACGGTTGGAAGTATTTTATGAGTTAATTATAAAAATTTATATTTTAAATTTTTAACTTTTGAAAATATGAATTATCATTATCATTAACTCAAAGAATGTATCACAGATACTTTTAAATATACATTATGATAGAAAAATAATCTATTTATTAATTTATAGTTAAAATTATAAAATTATTCTTAGAAGTATTTTATAAGTGACAGCCAATCTGGAATTTAGGGCACACATCTAACATTGGGAGGCCAAAGTGACTGCAATTCGAGAAGCTAAAGATCTAAATATTTTATCCTTCGAGGAGCTTCTAGGACACTAATGACATACGAGCTAAGCATGAAACAACATCAAGAAGAAGATGTCAAGAAGAAGAAGATAATAGCCCTCAAATTCATCACTCAACAAGATGAGGGATCCGATGAAACAGAAGATGAAGAATTAGCCCTTATCACTAAAAAGTTTAAGAGAATTTTGAAGAGGAGAAAACAGGGATGAGAAAGAGGCCACCTACCAAAGGGAAGCATAGCAAGAAAAAGGATAAGAAGCAGCCTCTTATTTGTTATGAGTATAAGAAACTAGGGCACTTTAGGTCTGAATGTCCACAACTAAAAAAAGGCTCTAAGAAGTATAAGAAAAAGGCTATGATAGCTACATAGAGTGATAGTGATGACTCAAGCTCCAAGAGGAACAAGTTCATGAACAAGCCAACTTGTGTCTTATGGCACATGAAAATGAGGTAAATGCTGAAATCTCAAATGAATTTACATTTAAAAAGCTTCAAGAAGCCTTCTATGATTTAGTAGATGATTTAAAAAAGCTAGGAGCTAAAAATAAAGAACTCAAGTTAAAGAATCAATTCTTGCTAAAAGAAAATGAAACTATCTCAAGTGAAAAACTAGCTTTAACTCAAGAAAACCTAAATTTGAAAAATAAAATCAACAAGTTAAAACTGATAGTTGAAAATTTTACTTTGAGTTCAAATAAACTTCATATGATTTTTGAAAATCAAAAGACCATCTATGATAAAGCCGATCTAGGCTATAACCCCTTAAGAAAATAAAAATTTTTGAAAAATATTTTTATAAATTCACAAAGCAATAAATTTTCAAATGTTACTTACTTTAAATATGATAAACTAGGACATAAATCTTATACATGTTGCTCTAACAATTCAAATGTAAAGAAAATATGGGTTCCAAAAGGAACCATTGTGACTAACCTTAAAGGACCCAAGAAAACTTGAGTACCTAAAGTAAAGACTTGATTTTGCATGTAAGTGTGTCTTGCATCCAACGAAGAAAATTGAAGATGGTATCTTGATAGCGGATGCTCAAGACATATGATCGGTGATGAGTCCCAATTCATCACACTTGATGCTAAAAAGAAAGAGATAGTCACCTTTGGAGACAATGGCAAAGAAAAGATCATCGATATAGATAACATTGGTATCACTTCCTTCAAGTATATTAAAAATATTTTATTAGTAAATTATTTAAAATATAATCTCTTAAGCATTAGTCAACTTTATGACAAGGATTATCAAGTTATTTTTGAATCTTCATTGTGCATTGTAACTAGTTCCAATGATGTAGCATTAAGTTTGTTGGGCATAGGCATGGTAATATTTATATGGTAGATTTGAATGATCTTTTTATGATAAACATGCAATATCTAGTAGCTATGAATGCCAAAATTAATGAGATTTGTTGGCTTTAGCACCATAGGCTTGCACATATTAGCATGCATTCACTTTCAAAGCTTGTCAAAAAGGAATTAGTTATCGATTTACCAAAATTGAGTTTTGAAAAAGATAAAATTTATGATGCATGCCAACTAGGTAAACAAACTAAAGTTTCTTTTAAATCTAAGAATATTATTTCAACTTCTAAGCCATTGAAATTATTACACATGAATTTGTTCAATCCTACAAGAACTACATGCTTAGGTGGAAAGCATTACGGTCTTGTTATTATCGATGATTTTTTATGTTTTACATGGATTTTCTTTTTGGCACATAAGGATGAAATTTTTCATATTTTTTTAAAGTTTTATCAAAAAATTATAAATAAAAAAGAACTTTCAATTCAAAATATTCGAAGTGATCATGAAACCAAATTTGAAAATTAAGATTTTAAAGAATTTTATGATGAAAAAGATATAGACCATAACTTTTCAGCACCTAGGATATCTCAATAAAATAGGATAGTAGAAAGAAAAAATAAAACACTAGAAGAAATGGCCCATACCATGATATGTGAAAGCAACCTCCCAAGATACTTTTGGATGGAAGCAATTAACACGGCATGTTACATTCTAAATCATGCTTTAATTAGATCAATTTTGAAGAAAATATCCTATGAGCTTTAGAAAGAAAGAAAACCAAACATTGCATATTTTCATATTTTTGGTTGTCGATGTTTTATCTTAAACAATAGTAAAGAGAGATTAGAAAAAATTGATGCAAAATCTGATGAAGCTATTTTTCTTAGTTATTCCTCCTCTAGCAAAGCATTTAGAGTTTTTAACAAAAGAACTTTAGAAGTAGATGAGTCAATATATGTTGTTTTTGATAAAACTAATGATATTCCATCAAAGAAGAGTGAAGATATTAATGATGCAGGTCCTATTATAGATGGGATGAAGGAGCTCACCCTAAAGGACTCAATAATTCAAAATGAAGAAGAACATGAGAACAAACAAGAAGATGAAGGTGAATAACAACATGAACAACCTCAAGATACAAATGATCTACCAAGAAAATGAAGGTATGACCACAATCATCCTAAAAAATTAATTATTGGTGATCCTACACATGGGGTAAGAACTCATTCTTCACTTAAAGATGCATACAATTATTTTGCATTTGTTTCTCATTTTGAACCTAAAACTATAGATGAAGCTAAAAAAGTTTATAATTGGATAAATGCAATGCAAGAGAAACTTAATCAATTCGAAAGAAATAATGTATGGACCTTAGTATCAAGATCTAAAAATCATCCAATAATTGATACAAAATGGGTATATAGGAATAAATTGGATGAAAATGAAAATGCAATTAGGAATAAAGCAAGATTAGTTGTAAAGGATTATAATCACGAAGAGAAAATTAATTTTGATGAGACCTTTGCACCTGTTGCTAGACTAGAAGTAAATAGGCTTTTACTTACTTATTCATGCTTTATGAATTTTAAGCTATTTCAAATGGATGTTAAAAGTGCTTTCTTAAATGGATATATTGTCGAAGAAGTTTATTTAGAACAACCTTCCGATTTTGAAAATCATGCCTTTCCTAATCATGTTTTCAAATTAAACAAAATATTATATGGTTTAAAATAAGCACTTAGGGTTTGGTATGAAAGGTTAAGTAAATTCTTGCTCAATAATAATTTTTCAAGAGAAAATGTAGATACAACCCTTTTTATTAAAAAAGATCATGATGATATCTTAGTTATACAAATATATATTGATGATATCATATTTGGGTCTACTAATGAAATTCTTTATCAAGATTTTGCTAAGCTCATGCAGAAAGAGTTCGGGATGAGCATGATGGGTGAACCAACATTCTTTCTTGGACTCCAAATCAAGCAAACAAAGAAAGAAATCTCCATCACCCAAAGCAAGTACATAAGAGAGCTACTCAAAAAATTTGGGATTGAGAGCTCCAAAGCCATTGGTACCCCTATGAGCCCATCATGTAAGCTTGATAAGGATGAAAAAAGTAAAAGTATTGATCAGAAACTTTATAGAAATATGATTGGTTCTTTATTGTATTTAACTGCTAGTAGATTAGATATCATGTTTAGTGTATGTTTATGTGCTTGTTTTCAAACCTTAGGGTTATGGTATTCAAAAAATTCATCAATTAACCTAATAGGATATTCAGATGCAGACTTTGCTAGATGTAAATTAGATAGAAAAAATACTAGTGAAACTTATCAATTTTTAGGAATTAACTTAATCTTTTGGTTTAGCAAGAAGCAAAATTTGGTAGCACTGTCTACGGTCGAGGCCGAATACATTACAGTCGATAGTTGCTGTGCATAAATCTTATGGATTAAGCAACAACGTGAGAACTTTGGCATCAAACTTAACAAAACTTTCATAAGATGTGATAATACTAGTATCATTAATTTGACTAAAAATTCAATTCAACACTCTAGATCAAAACACATTGAAATTAAGCATTATTTTATAAGAGAACATGTCCAAAATAATGACATATTTCTTGATTATATTTGTACTAAAAAATAATTGACTGACATATTTACAAAGGCTTTAAGTGAGGATAGATTTTGTAAAATTAGGAGAGAATTAGGAATTCTTGATCCATTAGCCTAAACATCTTTATGATTCCAAATTCTTTCCTATCAAATCACCTTGAACCAAAACTTGAACTTTATTCTCATCTTTCAATCTTTAAAAAGCTCAAATTTATACTTTCTTTGATCAAGCTCATGAATGAAGTTCTACCCTAAAATTTCATATTTTTCTAAATTTTTTTCATCATTTTTTTTGATTTTTTCTATGCCATGGGTCAACCTAGAAGGCGACCCTAGGGCATTTTAGTCTTTTTTCTAAAAAACCCATTGGGCCTTTTATTTGAAAACTTCTGATCGAACAGGCCGACCCCTCTTCGCCTTGTTTTCCTGTTCCATCATTCAACCATTCAAAACCTACATTTATTCCTCCCCTAAAACAACAAAAACCCATCAAAAATTACCATTTCTCCGATTTTTCCCTCCAAATCGCCCCTTAAGGACCCAAAATCCCTCTCCATTTTCTTCCATTTTGGATGGATTCAAGGGTTCTAACAAACCCTCGCTCCAAAATCCACCGTCGGCTACCACCATTAAAATCCTTCCTCTCCCTCTCAAATCTTCTCCATTCCACTTCTCCTTAAGACTCTCTAGTGGGATTCAAGGTCTCTTTGCTCTCAATGGTGTCCAAGATGAAGTTGCCATATAGAAGGAAGTCCGTTCGCAGCCTAGAGGAAGATGTTCGTTGAAAAAGAATAGCAGCCGAGCCCTCTCCTACTCCAACCTTAGCTCCCAATCCTGCTCCAGCTACCTCACCATCCTTTCTCACTCCAAGTAAGGTCCCTCTTTCCAATCGAAGAGTTGAACTAGGGAAGAATATTAACTTTGGATTCTTTGAGAAAGAAGGATTTTCTATTGTTTCAAAAATTAAGAGTCAAGGATGGGAGTTTTACTGTCTGTTAAAGAAAAATGCTTATATTGATCTGGTCAGAAAATTTTATTTGAACCTAAGTTACTCCAATGGAATAGTAAGGTTATCTGTGAAAGGAGTTGACATTGTCCTTGATCCATTTCTTTTGGGACAAATCTTGCACTTGCCCTATGAGGGTTATACTGGTATGGAGCTCATAAACAAAGAAGAGTGAGTGAGAATTATTTTAGGAAGAAATTTTACTGATAGTTTAAACAAGTTAGAAGCAAAAATATTTTCAGTGAAAATGAGACTATTGGACCACATGGTTACCAAATTATTTATCCCTAGGAGTGGCAGGCATGATTTCTTATCTGGTAGGGACGTATGCATTATGTACCATGTGATCACTAAGACCTCTTGAACCTTCTTGCTTTGATGATTGAGGCCATGAGGGAGACACTGAATAGATCAAAGACTCACTTGCCTTATGGTATGGCCCTTATCTTAATCTTTAGGAGGTTCGGAGTCAATTTTGAGGGGGAGGCTATCACCAGATTATCATACATAGATACAATCATCCATCATACATTGCACCGCATGAATTTTTCAAAGATAGATGGCGGTTGGTCTAAGAGAGCAGAGGAGGAGGAGAGAGTAGAGGAGGGACCATCTTCACCTCCTCGTGATCATAGAGCATCTCCTGACATTCAGTTCATATCTAATCATGAGGCTGGTCCCTTGATGTCTGTGAGGAGTGATGCACCTGTACCACCATCAAGAAGCACAGATTCAATTGCCAGACTCTCAGATGACCAGCTCAGGATGATAGTTGATCGAAGGTTTTAGCCGATTATCGATGTCCTATCTCAGCGGATGGCAGATCTCTTGTCTCGATAGATGCCTAGTTCTTCTCAGGAGGAGAGTTATCATTTTGTCCCTCCATCTGATCAAACTTTGATTCCTTACATCTCTACTATTTTTTAGATACTTTCTACTCAGTCTGCACAGATTGAGGAGCTTGAGGGATGTGTTTTGAGGCTGACTGGCTGGGTATTAGATCTTTAGAGGCAAGTATTAGATTTGGCCCGACCTCCACCTCAAGCAGATGTCACTGAGATATCAAACCTTTCTACAGAGACAGCCAGACTACATGGTGTTTTGAAGGGTGGATTTGATTTTCTGAGGAGAGAGTTTAGAGATTCTAGTGAGACTATTTTCACTCAGATCGGCACCCTTATGCAGTCCATGTCGAGAGCTTTGGGATACTTGGGCACCATTAGGATTGCTCTTCTCGCCCAGTCTATTTCTTCTCTGGCTCCTGGGCCATCTCCTCCAGCTGCTCATGCCCGCACCTCTACTCATGGCCGTGGCAGACGTACTTATGGTTGAGGACGTGCTACTAGCTTTAACCCTGATATTCTTCATCATATTTCTGACTCTTCATCTGATTCCGATGCATCTAGTTGTGACTTCTACTAGATCTAGTTTAGTCATCTTTGTGTCGGTCTATGGCCTTATATCTTTTGATTGTTTATATATGTTGATGATTAATTCATGGTTGGTTGTATTTTTTTTTGGATACCCATGACTTCTACATATGTATTGATGACTTATGTGGTTTTATGCTCTAACACTTGTATGTGGTATTGATGACTCTATGTTCTAGTTTACTGTGTGTATATGATGATATCATTTGGATGAATTAACTCTTATAAATATTTTAAATTTCTATTAAAGTATGCTATAAACAGTCTTACTTGGCCTATATGATTGGTATATGTCTTATTTTCTTTATAAATTTTTATTTTAACAGAAAAACATGTGGCAAAATATAAGGGGAAGGCTTTTTCCTTTTTTTTAAAAAATTTCTCAAAATCTTAATTGATGATGTCAAAAAGGGAGAGTAGAGAAACAAAATTAGACAATAAGCAAAGCAAAATTAACAAACAAAATTAGGCAATAAGCAAAGCAAAATTGATAAACAAAATTAGATAATAAACAATAACAAAATTGATGAAGGCAACAAGTAATTTAATTATCAAGCTACTCATGATGCTCCTCACTATCTTTTATGCATGTAAGTCAAATAATTGAATATAATATTCAAGTAAGTAATGTATCTTGTTCCTTCAAATACTTGAAACTCTTAATCAATGCTTCTACAAGTTTTACCTTTGCTTATGCTCATGTATTTTATCATCGTCAAAAAGAAAAAGATTGTTGCTCCAAGAATTGATTTTGATGATTACAAAATATTTGAGGAGATTACTAATGATTTTGCTTGAAAAAAGATTTATTATATTTCAGAGGCAAAATCATAATTTTACCAACTTTTGGTTTGAAAGCCTCAAGAGTAAGAACAGAAGATTTATAATCTATTGAAGATAATTTCATATTTTTTGAATTTATATTTTAAAAAAAATAAATTTTAAGAAAAGGATCGACCTAAGGGTTGATCCCTATCAAAAGGGGCTGAATGACATGGGTTTCTTTGGCTGGCATACCAAAGAGGTCAATCCCTAGGTCGTCCCGTATGCCAAGGGTCGACCTCTACTGTTTCTAAGACCATTTTTATAGAACATGAGTTTTTTGGCTTTCTATCACAGAGGTTGACTCCTGTGCAAGAGACGACCTAGGGGTCCACCCCTACGATGGAAAAAGTCTGCAACGACTATTTTTCAGTCTTTTTTAGCTGTATTTAATGCTCCAAAATGGGTCTCCAACGGCTACAAATTGGGTCTATTTTTCTTCAGCCATCATAGAGGATATAAAGGCTTTAAAAAGAAAGGAACAAAAGAAGAGATTCAAGCATTCATTTCAGTCCTAAGCAAAAAACCCTCTTCAAGCAAAAAAGCTTTCATTTTTAAGCTCACCAATCCCTCAAAAGCTCATTCAAGTCTTCAACAACCTTGAGAAAAATTAAAAAAGCTTACTCTTTATTGTGTAAAGTGTTCTTAAAGCTTTTATTTACTCATTTAAGGAGCTTGAGTTATATTTATTGACATAAACTCTTATTCTATGCTCTTTGAGTTATTTTAAGTTTTGGAAGGATTCCAAAACTTGAAAAGGTTGATCCTAATCTTAAATAGGATTGTATTGGATTGACTTGTACCTGAAAAATAAGTATTCTAGCTTGGGATAGCTAGGGTTGAAAATTTTTAATGTTGTATTCAATTTGAATATGTTTAGTGGATTTAAATATCCAAGTAGGAGCTTGGGGAGTGAATGTAGGTGCAAGGTTGGTACCGAATCACTATAAATCTTATTTATTTATGGTGTTCTTCCCATTTCTCTATCTTTAAATCATTATATACTTTCTCTTTTGATATTCACGTATTCTCTACACTTAAAACACCTATCACATATCACTTGCATATCATCACATAATCTTTGTAACTCTAAATTAGCTTTAAAATTTTAAAAATCCAATTCACCCCCCCCCCCTTCTCTTGGGTTGCATAGCTGAGCAATAATATGCATACTTATTTTGTTGTATAAATGTATAAATTACCCACCACTCTCCCTCAAGTTGATCTGATTTATATATTTTTCAGATTTAATTGCTCCAAATAGTAATGAGGCTTTTCTAGGTGGTTGGACGAAGAACTTAGTGTTGTGATTTCTCTAATTAGATCCATCCAGATATGACCTACACTAACATGCATCGGGTTTTGTTTTACATATTTTAATTAATCTGGATTCTAACTAAAGATAAACCTCCAATAAAGTAATAGGGATATATTTGATGGTTAGATGATTTTGAGCTCTATTCAACCATTGTAGATACCATCCATCTCCAATCTTTACAACTGATTCAGATACTATCTTTAATGGATGAGGTACATTATAAAAGGATGTTTATGGACTTGATCCCCTACTTATCCAAAAACTTGTGAGATCTTTTCCATCAGGTATACTCGGAGTAGGATTAGAAAAATCAAGACACTGCTCATCATTCGTGAGAAACATTCAGATATTTTTTCTTATGATCACAAGTTGCAGATCATTGCAATTGCAGGCTTTGGATCGAGGATTCATTCAGGACTTGAACAACAATGGCTGGAGGTATGATTTTTCCACATTAAAGGTTATGATTTTCTACAGTAAGTGGTATTAGAGCCACCCGTATGCTATTTTGTTTAGTTCATAATCTACAAAATTTGATATTATATATTCTAATTTTTTTTTTGACATATTAAAAAATTATTTATGAATAAAATGAAGAACAAAATAATTAAAAGGGGCATCCATTTCTTCCCACGATTGGTTTTGCGATAGGATTTGTTCCCAGATGCCATAAAGATTTGTATTTTTATTTATTTATTTAGATCAAAAGATGTATGATTTATGTTTGGCTTGGATTGTTGTTTAAATAAATAAATAAATAAAAGGGAAGAAGCCATCAAATTCTGTTCATCGATGGTTGTCCTCTTGATCATCGGGATAAATAGGGATATAGATTTGGCGCAGTGGTCGGATGAGTTATCGACGATCGTTCAAGAAGGGCTCGAGTTTCGAAGCCATGGCATCGGAGATCTCTCCTCCCGCATCTTTGCCTCCCATCTAGATTCAAGATGAGATGGGCTTCCTCTCCCGTAGCCATCCTCCCTTCCACCATTAAGAGGGGATTGAGTTTGACAGTGAATAGGAGAGACAGTGATGGTCCACTGATCTGGGTTTTTTCGATGGCCGTCAACCTGATTTTTGGGAGAGGAGGCCAATTTGAAAACTCCTCGTTGATCTCCAATCGGCCGGTCTATAGCCGGCACACTCACTAGGAATCCGACCATCAGGTTAGGGAGAATTTGGTGGTCCACCATAGGGGTGTTCCGATGGCCGTCGGCAGGATGTTTTGGAAGGAAAAACTGCCAGCTTGGGCCCTTGTTTCTCCCTCCACTTTTTCGTTAAGAACCTCACAATACCTACATGTTGGCGGTCGGGAGAAGGCCGCTGGAGGTTGGGAAGGGCCGATGACCCATTGCCGGAGGTTGATTGGCCGGCCATGGGGTTTTCCCATCTCCTTTGTTGTGATCGGGCAAAAGAGAAGGGAGGAAGGAGATGAGGGTTAATGGGTTCAGGTTTTTGGGTCATAACCCAAAAATCAAAATCCAATTTGGAACCATTTACTTAAAAAGATATTTTTGCATTTAAGCCCCTATAAAAGTATATATTAAGGAAAGGTCCCTTTCTATAATTGAATGAACTGGTTTAGGGAAGTTTTACAATTTAGTCCTAATAAAGAATAAATCACATAAAGATCCTTCTAAAATTACACTTTAGCCCCTATAAAAGATTATTACATAAAGACCCTTGGATTATTATTTAGTCTTTGTAATAACTTTATTACCTAAAGATTCTTTGTTAATAAGGTCTTGCTATATGGTTCTATTGCATAGAAAATTTTGTTTGCATATTATATAGTTCATTTATATGTTATTTGATTTATTTATATATAAATAAAGAATTGCAAACCTGTTATCATATTTTAACAATATGTTCAATGCCATATTAGAGTTAGTGGATTTATTATGTTCAGAAATAACCACAGCATCCTGATATAATAAATACCATATAAAGATTATAAAATAAAATATAATGATATGTGAACAAAATTATGATTAAGTCATAGAATAATTTGCTTTACCTATAGGAAGTGGTTATTTTTGTGATTTAATTAGAATAAGATGATAATTTAGGTATTGAGACTAGACCCATAGGTATGAAAATTTACTATCTTTTGATAATTATGTTACTAGTTTTATTAATAAAATATTAGTAAATTCTATGCATGATGCACCTCTACCCACAAGAAGGTTAGAATTTACTACTGTCAAAGTTAAATATAAAAAAAATTATTTACTTTGGATAAAGTTTAATTAGTCTTATTAATTGATAATAAAGTGAGCATGTGTTATTTGCAGTATTAATTTTCATAATTATTGATAACAGCATAGAAAAAAAAATTTTCTTAATGGATTAAGTTTTCAGGAATAAAGAGAGAAATATTGCTTATATTAGGATGTGTTGATCTTGATTTGATGTATCGAGTTGATGAACTTTTATCACTTACGGATGAAAGTACATCATAATAGAAGAGTTTTTTAAGAATCGTGAGTTATTCAATAGATTCAGTCTACTTTATAAGAAATCTAACTTAAAGTGGCATACTAGGAGATCATGTCACAAGGCTCATATTATTATATATGCTATAGAATAGTAATCAACAAGCTCTTAAGATAAAGGCCAGCATTTATGAGTATATTATATAAATGAGAGACATCGCAGCACAGTTAATATGATATTAAAGTTTTCATATCAGATATCCTTTTAGTCCACTTTATCCTCACTATTTTTTTATCAAGTCAATCTCTTTAAGATCTTCTATAGTATATACAATGAGAAATGGACTGTTAAAAAATTATTGGCCAAATATATGTATAAGTGGAGAAGAGATTAAATCAAGAAAATGTAAAGAGCATGAACTTTGATTCACTTCAAGTTAGTAAAAAAGCAAATAAAGAAAAGAATGTATCTAAGGTACCAAAGGCAAAAGAAAAAAAATATTTATTATGGTATTAGGTAAAGTCATTAATAAAATTGTTAGATGCTTCTTCAGCAAAAGAAAGAGACATCTAAAGAAAAGTTGCATAAAGTATAAAAGATAGCTACAAAAAAAAATATCCTTTACTATTGTGTATATTTTGAATTTAATTTAGTAAATATTTCTTATTTTATCTAATAGACTGACTCTAGTGCACTAGTACACATTGCCAACAAGTTTTAAGACTTTCTATTAAAAAGGTCTCTGACTGAAAGTGAATGGTTTATTCTCATTGAAAAATAAAAATATTTACTTATTAAGATAGTTAGATGCTATAGAATAGTCTTAGATCTTGGAGTAGGTTTTCATTTTGAAAATATTTCTATGTTATGGCATCAAGATTGGAAAAAGTTATAAGACTAGTGAAGAAAATGATTTTAAGATCATCAAAGTTCATGAATTTTGTAACATGTGATACTGCATAAAGATAAAGCAGATATACACATATAAGGATGCCAGAATGAGTGAAGAAACTTTAAAATTTATTTATACTATTTTATGCAAACTTTTCTCCATATCTAATAGAGAAAAGAATTTTGTCATATTTATACCTTCTATTTGATCAAGCTGAAATCTTTAAGACCTATTAAGAAATTTGAAAACAAAGATAGAAGGATAATCAGAAAAAATGACTAAAGTAGTCAGATATGATAAAGATGATGAATATTATGGTAGATATACTAAGATGGGACAATAGTCAGAACCATCAGTAAAATTTTTAAAAGTACAAGGTACTGTACTCTAGCACATAATGTCTAGTACATCATATCAAAATAGTATAGATTTTATTATCCATCTTCTATATTATAAATAATAAAAAATTAATAAAGCTAGATTCTAGAGATTGGCATGTTTAGTGAGAGTGGAGGTCCTTAAGACATTGTCTTAAGAAAATACTAAGCCTATAAAGTAGATTGAAATAATAATTTTTATTATTATTCTTTAAGATAATATTTAGGAGAAATTATTACTTCATCAAACTCTATTCTATGAGATTTTTATTGCCAAAGAAGTAACTGTATAACCACCACCATAAACGGATCAAGGAATAGTTCTCTAAAGATCTATTAAAGTAAGATAATATACTATACCTCCAGATTATATGGTATATCTGGATAATATGGATGAAAAAGTTGATGATCTTGAGACGTTCTTACAAGCCATGAAGGTGTGAACACCTTACAATAGTTGAAAGCCATAAAGGAAGAGCTAGGCTCTATGGATAATAGCCATATCTGGGAATAAGATTAAATGATATAAAGCCAGACATATAGTAAAGAAATTTACACAAAAGAAAGCATTGACTATTCTTTTAGAATTGTCATGATCCTAGTAGCTCATTTTTTATCTAGAGTTATATTAGATGATTGTAAGAATAGTCTTCTTTAATAATGATCTAGAAGAAGAGGTTTATATGATGCAACACATGAGAAATTTTATGGTTAGTAGACAAAGGCATATGGTTCGTAGATTAAAAAAATTTAGTTATGAACTAACATAGACTTCTACACTATAGTATCTCAATTTTCATCGGATAATCATTATTTTTGGACTTAACTCTTTATACCTGAAGGTCAATGGGAGTAAGTTCATAGTATTCTACTTACCAACAGTAATTTAGGTCCACTTAAGAAAATCAAGCAGTTTCTATCTCTGAATTTTAAGATGTAAGATATAGATGAAGCCGCTTTAGTTATCGGTATGCAGATTTATACAGATAGATTCTTAAGGCTATCTAAGCTATCTTAAATTATTTACATCTTTAAAGAATTAAATTTCAGATAGAAAAATATTCCTCTGAATGTGTTCATAATATAAAAGATGATACATTGAATAAAGCTCAATATCCAACAATTTAGATAAAGATAAAGAAAATAAAGTTCATAACCTATGCATCTAGTATTAAGAACCTATGCACATGTTTATATGGGTGCAAACATTATTACATCAATGTTTGTACATAATTAACATGATCCTTGATTGGAGCATAGAAAAGTTGCAAAGAAAATCATGTATTACCTATAGAGTATAAAAGTTTACATGCTCACATATAGTCGGTCTGATCATCATAAAATAATAGGCTATTAAGATTCGGACTTTGCTGGATACACTAATTGTAAAAAGTCTATTATTGAGATATCTTTCTACCTACAGGAGGTGCTATATCATGAATGTATGTAAAATAAGATTTTGTTAACTACATTCAATATAGAAGTAGAATACATGAGACTTTCTTACAAAGTATAAGATTATAGAATTTTATCATAGGATTTAGAATTGTTGACTCTATTAGCAGATCGATAAAGAGATACTGTGATAATATCTTTTGCAAGTAAGATTCTCCTACAGTATGAAGAGTACAAGCATCAGCAGGTATATTGGTGTTAAGTACTTGGCTCTTCATGAAAGAATAAAGGACATAGTACTTGTGAAATATATCATATAGAGCTGATAATTATAGACCCACTGACTAAAAAGTTATTTCCAAAATTTTGAGGGTCAGATGGATCATATAGGGATACAACTCATTTAGTAGTTGATATGTATTGGATGCTATGTATAAAGTTATCACATTAAATTTTATAATTTAATTTATTTTATATTGATCAGCTATTTACCATGTGATATGAAGTTGACCAAGGAATAGACATAAAGTTTCGTCTATTCATAAAGCTAAAATTTCACATAAAGAACTTGATTATGAGGTGTTATTAGTATTGTAATACATGAAAGATCATGTGTTGTTTGATAACATATTTACCATCATGATTCGCACTGATGATTATTTTATAATCAAGTATATAGTATATATCCTATGGAGGAATTAAATTTTTAAACGTGGCTACATCAGTTTTTCAACTATCAGATCTAGATAAGTTTTCATTAAAGATTTTTTGAAAATACTTTAAATAATTAAAATGAAGATGCTTGTGTTAGGTTGAGCCAAGTGGAAGAATATTGTAATTTTTCTAGTTAGACCCATCCAGATATGGCCCACACTAACATGCATCGGGTTTTATTTTACATGTTTTAATTAATCTAGATTTTGACTAAAGATAAACCTTTAATAAAGTAATAGGGATATATTTGATGGTTAGATGAATTTGAGCTCTATTCAACCATCGTGGATACCGTTCATCTCCAGTCTTTGCGACTGATTCAGATACTACCTCTGATGGATGAGGTACGTTATAAAAGGGCATTAATAGACTTGGTCTCCTACTCATCGGAGAGCTTGTGAGATCCCTTCCATCGGGTATACTCGGAATAGGATTAGGAAAACCAAAGCATTGCTCGTCATTCGTGAGAAGCATCCAGATATTTTTTCTTGTAATCATAGGTTACAGATCATTGCAGTTACAGGCTTTGAATCAAAAATTCATTCCGGACTTGAACAATAATGACTGAAGGTACGATTTTTTCGTATTAAAGATTATGATTTTCTACACTTAGGAGAATAAGGAATGAACCTGCATAACTACATATTGGCATATATTATGCATATCAAGGTGATAAACACCAATATAATGCTGAAATTAAGTAACTGAAGATGGCATGGATAATATAATAGCGTGCAATTTTTGTAGAGTTCTGATATAACCTGCCTGCATGACACCAGTTATAGATATGGAAAGTCCAAGCATTGTAACCCTCAAGCTTGAGAAATGCCTAACCTAACAAATTCTGCCAGATGGGCAAACAGTCCATGGTAATGCAGCCTAGCATCTAAAATGCTTGGATTTAGGTCTCCCTAACCATTTTCTGACATATTTATCAGAAATTCTTTTGATAACAATTTTAGAATCAGTTCAATACCAGTACAGGAAAAATCATAAATAATTATCCTTTTGGGGTTGTTTGGATGGTTTGCATTGTTGATAGCAGTAATTTCATAATCTAAGCGGCAGTTTATTAAGAACATATTTTGGAGGTTTCAATAAATCTCATGGGGATGCCCTGTGTTGTCATGCTGTGATCAACAGATGAAAACATTACTTGCTATTCCAAATCAATGTTAGAAGTTACAAAGTGCTGCCACAAATTATCTGTTTTCTTCTGATATATTTTGATGACTTATGCACCTTTTCTATTTATTGTTCTTTATTTTTCTTTGTGCTTGCCTCTGCAGAAGAACGGCAGAGGACATAGCTTCTTACCATGTGATCTTTGTGTTCCTCTGTTTCTTTGTTTGGTTTTTGTTGATGTTTAGTGTCTGTGGCTTTGGTTGGTTAACTCCATACATGTATTTACGTGTGAAGCAAACAAATCGAACTGAATTTTGTTCTATGCAATCAACTACTAAATTATGTATCTCTAGTTTAGCTTTTCTTTGTAATCCATTGCATATCTCTTCTATTTCTTTTGATCTTCTGAGTTTCACTTCTCAAGCTTTTAATCCATATACTTATGTACCCATGTCAAGAACTAAAACCTCAAGTTCAATTTTTAGCCCTTCCTTGATGAACTCATTTCATTATCTCTATAGTAAAGAATGGGTTACAAACAGGAGATGTTTTTTTTTCCTGTTTTCTTTTGAGTATTGTTGGGGATAAATCCGCTCCTACCGAAGTTCGGCTGGATGCTTGATTTCGAAAGGATCCCATCCGACAGCAGCCTCCATGGTTAAACCTCGGACTCCTCCAACAGTTGAACTCCTTCCGAACTTCTTCTTCAGTCGGACTCCAATAGTTGAACTCCTTCCGGGCATCTCCTTCAGTCGAACTCCTGCAGCAATTAAACTCCTTCCGAACTTCTCCTTCAATCAGACTTTTCCTTCAGTCGGACTCCTCCAACAGTCGAACTCCTTCCGGACTTCTCATTCAGCCGGATTCCTCCAGCAGTTGAACTCCTTCCAAACTTCTCCTTCAACCAGACTTCTCCTTCAGTCGGACTCCTCCAGCAGTTGTACTTTTATAATTAAGTAGAAATACTTAATACAATTTGCATCAAAATAAAAAATACAATATATATGATGTTTTTATTTCGTGCTTTTTTTGATGATATACTATCCTAAGTAGTTATATAGTTCATAATTTGAATTCAGTGCCTAATTTTTAAGTAATGTTTTTCGGTAGTTTCTAATGATATAATTAAATAGATACAGGATGTAGTCAATACCATGATTTTAAATATCTTGGAGCTTGTAGGAGAAGGTCCTTCTATCAGACTACCTTACTAAAAGCTTAAATAGGAGTAAGGTCCTACAGTAATCAAGGGAGATGGCATTTTGCTCATAATAGACTTTTTAAAAGTGGAAATCCAACCCCCATGATAGAAGATCCTTTGAAGAAGGTTCAATATAGTAATAACATGCTAATTAATTGGTTAAGGAGCACATATGATTTAACTGATATAGAAGTCGTAGACTCCATCCCATTTCTATAATGATTAATGCTTTCATATAGTGGTTAGAAAAATTTTATTTCTGAATGAGATCCAAGAGATATTCCTCAAGATGTGACATTATACACATCCTAGAAGGGTTCACCTATATGAGGATATCCATATATAGTCATGAATGTAAGGTATGAACTATCTGTAGTAACTCTCATAAAAAATTAAGATACATATCCAAGGCCACTAATGTATAGACTCACGATGAAGAATTCTATATTATGTCTGTGATAGTTGAAGTCTGCATAAAAAAAAAACGTAGTTCAAGATCTAGTTTACTTTTTTTCTTCAGATAAAAACTATTCACATTAAGTAAAATTAAGTCACCTTATCTATTGCATAGTATAAGCATACAGAAATTTATACTATTTTATTTTATAATTTTTTAAAAAATTTAAGTTTTGTGAGAGATTGTTGGAGAGAATTCAAAAAAATTAAAATATTCATAAAATTCTCTTCCAAGAATTTTAATTTTTTTAAAATTTTATTATTTAAATATTTTAATCTTTTTATTATCATGATGTTAATTTTTGATCATTGAGCTCTTAATTACCAACAGTCATGTATATTAATCTTATTTTTATGTTCTGATCATTGAGCTTCTTATTAAAAATCTTAATAGATTAATAAAAGTCTAAATAGTTATGAATGGTCTTGGCTATAAAAAGATTCCCATGCCACATAATCTAGTAAGCCATCTAAAGCCTTCTTTCTTTTCTTTCTAAGCTTTTTCCAATACTTCTTTTTTCTATTATAATATTTTTTTTTATTTTCTTAGATGTTGAAAGAGTATTCATTAACTTCCTTTATGGTCATGCTTGTAAGTGGAGAATGTTAGTCGTCTCTTGGTGTGGTATTTTCTGATATTTCCTACATGAGGGATAGAAATACATTTTAGAATGGTGTCTAACATGCTTCTAATTTAATTTTTTTATTATTATTTTTTATAAATTATTTATAATTAAAATTCTGATTAGCCTTCTTAAATTACATCTGAAATTTTCAAGTATTGCTCCAACATATAATTGCTCAGCTTGCAATTGAGGGGATAACAATTGTTTATAACCAAAATAAATGATGCTACAAGCCATTGCTTAGTTTAAAATATACACGCACACACTCCAATAGGAGGTGATCAGTTGCCTTCTCGGCCACCTTGTTGCATTGCACCAACGTTCTAAAGTCATACCAAACCCATGGCACACAAGACCATTTATGCACCTCTAACATTTTATGTAGCTAATCGACACCTCGTAGCATTACTAGTCCGAAACCACTCTAAACTTTAAGATATACAAACTATTAACAATTCTCAAAAAATTAATTCTAGTATAAACTAGCACACAGATTCCTGCAAATGCATGGTTAGAAAAAGTTTAAAATTTATCGTGTCAATTATGCAAATCAAATTGGTTTGGATAGAGTGTTAACAAAAAGATAAATTTAATTAACAAAAATACAGGAAAGGAAGTGAAACAATTCAATATGATCTTTTCAATAAAATTTCTACATCTAAGAATAATCACTAGTGATTACCATATAAAATAAATATTTTCCATACAAACAACTCCATATCAAGAAATCCTTCAAATCCCAATAACAAATCATTAAATTACAATGAAAACTTTGCTAAATGTTATTTTGGTAAAATATAAGGGCTCAATTTTTTGCTAGGATGTAAAAATTTAAAATTATGTATTCAATTTTTGGGATCAGATTGGTAAGATATTAGAGCGCCCCTGCAGTCGTAACAGGCTTAGTTAGGGGCGGACGCCCCTCTCGCATCGCGCGAGCATTTACCGCTCATCAAGTCCCCTTCACCGCCTGAAGGACCGTTCGTTCTAAGAAAAAGGAACCTGCGTTTATAGTCTGCGGCCATGCCAACTGTCATTCCATCAGTCGATGTGGGACTAAAACTCGCTCGTTTTTTTGAAAGGCCGCCCTAGCGAAGTGGACAACTGGAACGAAAGAACTTTCTGAGCTTTTTATAGGTCCAAATTGCACCTGGGAATGAGCCAACTTCACAGGACAACTCTTTTGCACTACTGCTTGTGATGTAATAGACCATGCCCTTGGAAGAGGCATCCATAAGATTGATTGTATTGTGGTGCAGGAGGAGCTCATTATTAATTTTACATAAGCCGTGAGTTAAAAGGATTCTGAATTATATATAGGATAGAACTTTTTCTTTCCTATAGGATATTTTTTGAAGAACAAAACTATGAGCTCCCGTGCCATAATGGTCAGAGTTTGAAGTGAACAATACCTTACATACATGAGAGTAGAGACCAATCTATCCGAGCCACAAGTCTCTGACCGCAATAGGCTTGGTCATGAAATAAAATGGCATAAGGTTGCTAATGGACCTGGACTGAAAAGTTTATGAAAAAAATATAGGATCAAAATTGTATGAAAGTATAGATAGAAAAATTAAACATTCAACTCAACTTGATGAAGATAGAAAGCGAAGTAGATATACAACTTAATTATTGGGTTATAATAATTTATAGTATTATTGCTTTATGTTTTTGTGATTTTTCATCTCTTGAAATCAGAATGCTGGACTGAAAAATTGGAGGTTAAGAGGGTGGAGGTAAAAACATCTAAACTTGTTAAACACAAAAGTTTATTTCTTTTTAATGTCATACATACCAATAGTCACTACATGATTTGTTTCAAATGTTAATGTTGAGGATTTTGAAAATAAAAATATGCAATGAACTTCACAGGGTGTTATGGCAGTATTATTTTAAGCTTCGGAATGAAAGAGTCATCACTTTTAGGAGGGGCTATTCAAACAAAAGGTGGATGTGTCATAAAGTGGATCGAGTCATTTTATTGAAGTTTTTGGTTTCAATTTTCAAAGAGAAAAGAAAACATTAAGGTAGTATGGTTATACAAAGATTGGATCAACAAAGGAAGAGATAAATCAATGTTTCAATTTTTGACTATGACTATAATCAATAAATTCCCTTCTAATTACAGGTTGCTACACAATTTTCTAGCCCATAAAAGACCCGTTGGAAAATTTGACAATCTGTATTTTTTTTTAAAAAAATAAAACTATTATTAGTTTTCTTATGATTTTCTGCTATCCATAATTATAAATAACACTGTAATTCACCTCATAGAAAACATCTCAGGCAGATTTTGCATCAATTTACTCTCCACTGGTTTTGAACTCCTTTAGAAATCCATCTAGAGTTCAACTTCCACCCTCTGAAATTTCCAGAAACTTGCCATATGCACTGAGGAAGTTTCCAGGGTGTAACAGTCAGAATGATTTTGGTGGTTTCCCACCAGTAATCACCAACCATATGATGACCATGAGACAATCCAAAACACATCTCCACTTCATTAACTTATCGATGTTTTCATTGACACTACAGCAGAGTTCTTACAATTTTATTTAATTCTACTTTAATGAACTTTCGCTCTTGGGCATCTACATAAACCAAGAGCCAAGATATCATATCAAAACACCATGATAACAAAAAGCACGAGTTTGAACCATATCTCAACAATCTGAATGCAATCGAACCAGACGCAAGGACTCAAATGGCATCTGCAGTCGCCAATCTCTTTGTTTTCTGCTTAATGGCCTTCCCTTTCCTGCCTGTTGTCTATTTATCCTCACATCAGCTAAACCCCAAGTACACTGGCATAAGTCCAAGTCAAAGGATATAAGTTTAAAGACACCATCATGTTCTTGAGGCAAGGTTGTCTCGGCATTAATGCTGGAATACTTCACATACATTGGCAAGTCTTTGAATCGTCCAAGCTCTTCTGGGATACGGACAACCCTCTCGACACCAGGAGAAGACACCTTGAAAGCATAAAAATTGAATTAGCTTCAAGTTATTGACAGTATCCTATAAGATTTTCTTCGATGATGAGAAAGACTACAAACTAATAGCAAGTGCAGGCCTTGTATCATAACAGCTTAACAATGATTAAATAAAATACCTCCAGGGATATGTTGTTTGGTATTTTTCCAGCAAGCTCAGCTTCATCCAAGCGCGATCGATAAGCAGTAGAAAAGGCCTCAATGTCATTCATACTTGGAGAACCATATCTATAAATGGTGGTTGATTAGATAAATTTTCAGAAAAATAACTACCAGTAGGCAATCACATCAAGCAGAAGATAAACTTGGATTGGTGACAAATGCCTAAGCAAGTTTCATTAGCATAGAAGGGTCAAACATAATATAATATTAATTTGGTGGTGTAATAAGGCATTCCATAATTTAAATATGGCAGAAGAAAACTGTGTAGTATAGCATACGGCAAATAAATTTCAACTAATCATCCAAATAAATCCTATTAATGGGTACCACAGCTGAGTAGAGATGCATAATTCTACACTTCTACAGCGACAATTATTCGTCATATCACATTTCTGGAAATGCTAAACTCACATATTTCTGAAGTAGTTTTCTTGATTTACTTTATTAACTCACATACTTACATGATATATAATTTTCACTTCAAATTTATGCACCTAGGGCCTACAAATGGGATGAAAAGGCTGCTTATGTGTTGACGATTTGAACCACTACCTTGTTAACAAATAACAGCACACTAAGAGTTCTTCAAACCTCTGCAATAAAATCAGCAAAGTTTTTAACAATGAACTGTGAATATACTTCACAGCTTTCTACATCAGTTAGTTGTGAATGGGGTTACAATTTGCTTAACAACCATGTATATCAGCCAGCCCATCAGGATTTTATAAGGGTTTCTTCCATTGTATGCTCAATTGAGGAACCCACCTGCATGTAACATCCGATCATTCTTAGTTGTGTTCACAAACACACTTGAGATTTTCATGCTAGATACACTATCACCTCCAGACCTTGTTGAACTATGATTTGATGTGGCCTTAGCTTCTATTTTCCTCTTTAAAAGTTAGTGGTTTCTCCTTTTGGATAATGGCCATACCTTTTCATGTCCATACGCACAAATATATCTGAGAACATAACAAAAACACACAAGTAAATATTTGACATCTTCCGGTTAGATCATTTTGGAGGGAATAACTCGAGTGATCTCCACAATTAATAGAGAGTGTTGCTCAGGACTAGATATTCTACCCAACAAAACAAGCTTGGAAATTGAAGCATCAAATTGTAGTCCGCTCGCTAGTCCATCATATCTAGCTAGATTTCCATTTAGGGATGGCAACGGGTAGGGTTTGGGTAAGATATTGTACTACCCATCCCCAAATCCAGACTTAATACTCTATATCCAAATCCTATCCGATACCTGATCAGATAAGAAAAGAGATACCCATCCCTATACCCAATAGGTTTGGGGATACCCATGGATTACCCATTTTCCCATACCCAACCCATACCCATCCCATACCAGCTCCATATCCAAAAAAATAAACAACCAAAATAATTTTATGCATATTATTAACTAAAACAGAATTACCAATTCAACATAGAACACAATTTATAAATCCAGATTTATAAAAATCAAATATAATAATAGAATTATAATTCAACATAGAACATAACCCTTAAATCTATTATTTTATCCATGAAAATTCAGTATGGTGCTGAAAATATAGTGAACTTGAATATATATATATATATATATATATATTTATATTTATATATATTTGGGTATGGGTTCGGGTATTACCCATATCTATAAATTTGGGTCCAGTTTGGGTGGAAAACAGCATTACCCATACCTGTGCTACAATTTTTGGGTTTTTCCCAAATCCAAACCCAAACCCTGTTTTTCAGGTTTGACCGGGTTTGGGTAGGATGCATACCCATCGGGTCGGGTCAATTTTGCCATCCCTATTTTCATTTGTCTGATGAAATTCTCCAGGAGACCCCAAGAACAACTTTCCAATGCAACTTTAAGTCTCGTACGAGAAGATTTTGTTGCGTTGCAAATCTGACGACTAGTCTATATGCTTCAACTCTTGTTATTCAAGTACTAAAATAAGAAGATAAAGATACACTTCATAGCAAACCTGTATTGTGCATAAGCTTAAAAGCATTGTGTATCTATCAGAATTTGTGGTTCAATCAGGGACAGCATATGATATTGAGGAGAGAGATGGTGCAATGCCAGTTTTGATCTCTTCAATATTCCCACCAATTCAATTGGTATCTTCATTATATATTGATTTATACAAGTAAACTAGCATAAACTTGAAAACTATTGCAGAAACTACTTTGTTGGTGGGTAAAATGCTGATAGACACTTACTTACTGGAAAGCTTTTCAATACGCAAATGGATGGTCGAATTTGCAGATGTTTTAAAAGCATATATTTTCAAGTCACCATCAAATAACATTGAGAGCTCTTCTGCAATAAGCAATGCCTTTTTGTCCCACCATGTACCAGCAAGAGAGATACCACCGCCTCCAGCTCCATCTCCTACCTTCAGAAGATCCAAATTGAGTAGAAAAACATTGGTCCTTGAAACTTGTAAAATGTATGTTTATGCATGTGCAATTTCATGACAAGAATCTCACATTGAGATCTGCATCCTCCTCAAAATCATCTTCAAAGTCCTCGGTGTCGTCCATCATGATCTCTGTATAGTTGAACAAACAGCAAAAATTAAGTAGAATGTCCTTAAAAGAGGTTATGTACAATGCTTCAGCTTCAAAAGATGAACTCAAATAGGATTTTGAGTCAAGTAAGATCTTGAAGATCTTCAATCAACACGACAGCAATAAATAAGCTCAACCAATTTAGATCGCATCACGTAGCTCCAAGAAAGTTTTATTTCACATCATGTTGACTTGGAAACAAGCTACTACTGACCCTTCATTTTGTAAGGGTTGCACCTTCCACAAGGTTACCACTTCAGATAAAAGTGGACATAACATTTCTTTCCCCAGATGGTGGGCGTTAGCCAACCTAGGAGAATTTATGTGTAGTGAATTTCAATATAGAGGTCTCAATAGACATAGTTATGCATGGTAAGATTTGCAGCTGCATCCCTATCGAGAAAAGGGGGAAAAAAGAGGCTGTGTGGACTGCAATGCATGTTTTAAGAGCAAATAAAATATGATCAAGCAGTTACAAGGAGAAAAATACAAGGGGAAAATCAAAATCAAGAAAAGATATTAGATGGAGATGCTTCTATTAACAGAAACTAAAATTAGGAGAAGTTATAACCTTATGCCAATCCAAGGGACCGTGTAAGATAAATTTAACAAAGCTGACTTCCTAAAGTCACCTCTCATGGATTATAGAATCAAACAAATTCTTCACTAACAAAACATTAGAAGTTATGATGTAGGAAAAGAAAAATATAATACAAAAATAACTTTATAATTAGAAAAGGAGAAGAACATTGCAAGCGTGATAAAATTGTGAAACTATGTGATATGTCCTAATTTTAGCAAAGGCTCAGCTGATATAAAGTCCACGCAGCACCCAAAATTAATTACTTTAAATATCTCATATATATTGTAGAGTAAAAAATAAAAAATAAAAGGACTATATGGACAAATCCAGAGCAAAGACGATGAACTCATGTCTTGTTTGGTCATCACATTCCAGTAAGACACAAAAGTAAATTTCTTTCATGACAGCTAACACTGACATCATACAATTTGAGGGGCATAAAGAGGTCTAAATGAATGTTATGGATATGTGAATATTGAGGCAGGTGAGAGATAAAAGCAAGTAAAAAGTACACAAGAGGAGGCCAACAAGTAGAACAAGCCTGCTGAACAAGTTTGGACAAGTTTGACCTTGCCCTACCAGTTAAAATCCCTAGTAGACTGCAGGTGCCCAAGTGATTGCATATGCTGATTGCTGATAGCTTTTGACAGGACAGAAAAAAAAATATATTCTAAAAAATGGAGGAAAACTGATAAATGTGAAAGAAAATCAGATTTAAAATTACAGATATCATAAAACCTCAAGGAGAATGAAAGTTAAGTATTTTTTGGCTGTTAGTATTACTTAAAAAGAACATTGACTTCCTTCTTTTATGTCTTTGCCTCCTCTTCTTCCTCCTCCTCCCTTAGTTCCCCTTACATCTAATAAATGCCTAAGAAAGTCTTGGTGACTTAGGTCTATGTAGGCACCTGGGTATCCTAAAAAGGCTTCTACTCTGAAACAGATCTTCTTCCATTCAGTTTCAAGTTAGTCTCACCCTTTCATATGTTATCAACCAACACTATGTTACAGGCAGAAAACATACACAAAGGCACCTCCTCTTGGACATCATCAGATAACACACCTAAAACAGATGAAAGAGTTAAGTGTTTAAAAATGACCACCAGCTCAAGCCTACTACCCCAAAAAAACTACATGTTATCAGCTATCTCCATATGTAATTGGTACACTAGTTTCTTTGCTCTTCCCATGATGATAAATGGTATCAATACGCATTGCATATGCACAACTCTGCAACCTCCCCCTCCTGCCCAGCCTTTTTTTCACCCATAATTTGAGCTTTCTGAATGCTCTAAGTTCAGGGTTGTTTCCTTTCATATATCATGAACTGAACCACGGTGAATCCTCACATTTCCACATTTTTTTCTTTTTTATTTTGCAAGTCAATAAAATTTATATGTTGGTTCTTCCACTTCTCTGTAAACCTTACATTAACTGTTTGCATAAGAGAACATGTTTAACTAGGAATGATTAGAAGAAGGATTGATCAAGCTCACCCAAAATAACCAGATAAGCAATGATAATTGTAGTGAGATAAATAGATAAATAAGACAATTGCCTCACAGTTGATTTTGCTAGATTTACTGTTTGACTTGAAATTGATTAGGAATATTTTAAAAAAAAAAATATGCAATGCATCTAAGAAACCTAGTTTTTCAGACTTCTTTGCTCCTATCACATGGGCAAGGAAATGATATTCTCTACAACCTGATGTTTCGATTAGAAAACTCTGGGATAGCTAGATTAATTCATCGAGTCCTAATGCATAAAATATTGGTTTCCTCTTTTGGGGCCTTCAGCTTGAAATTTAGTTCCTAATTTTATTTTACTCTTTTTTGGCATGCTAAGTCAGAGAAGTTGTGACTACTCTTAAAATAAAACTAAGAAGTACCAAAATTTAGCTTTGGAGAATGTCAATCATCATCCATCTCTCACTTGGTTTGTTCTGTTAGCAAGTAGTAGGGACAAAAAGTAATATTATGTTCTGGCTTGAAAACTAAAAAGAAAACCTTAATGAAATATAAATCATACCGAAATTACAAAAAGCTAATAACAGCTGATTTGTACAACAAAAGAAATAAGCTCAATATTTTGTTGTATTGAAACAAACGTCGAATCTAAAAGTAAAAAAACATAAAGAAAGAGAAAGAAAAAGATCGAAGAATCCCAATTCCTATAGCAAGATAGAAACTTTTTAACAAAAAGAAAGTGAAGTTAATGACTTGCGGTCTAGATGAGATTACCACCAACACTAATAGAAAGTTCTCCCAGTGACATGCTAGCAACAGCAACAGAGAAAAAGATATAATTTTTTTTTAAAAAAAACATTATACTAAAACACAAAAAAGTAAAAACATTTCATCGAACACCAGCTTCCATGTACCCAACGGGCAATAAACTCGTATCCTCTTCAAAAATAAACACAGACAGAGTATGGAAAGAACCATGCGAGCATTCAGTAGTTACCATCTTCAAAATCTTCCACTCTTTCTTCTTCTTGTTCTTCTTCTCCAATTATAGTTTGCTTAGGAACTGGTTGCGCATAGGTGTCCCTCTTCTTGGCGTGGGTAATGAGGGAAATATTTGCAGAATACGGTGAGGGATAGGGGCATTTCGGGAAGGGAAGCGCACGCCGCGGGTAAACACTGGGTTTGGGAAAGTCTAAGGGAGGGATCAGAGAAGAGAGCAGCCTCCTCTGAAGCACGCTTCCTCCTGAAACCAAATCCATGGGTCCAAGGCGACGGGATATTGACGGCTAAAAATAGCCGACTAAGGAAAAATCTAGCGTCACCTTACCATGTGAGTCAGATACAGATACTGTTTGTATATAACCTCTCTTGCGTATGGTCACTAGTGGCAAGGTTGGGAGCCACAAATGTTGGGAAAGGGAGGTCCCGGCGATCTTTGTCACTAACAAGATTTTAGGTCATTGGGTTACGATGCCTGCAAGTTTTGGTGCATAAAGAGGACCCATGTGATAGGCTGCGTGCCGTCATTATTATAGAAAACAAATAGAAAAATCATGCAACTTGCATGCAATGGAAGTGTGTAATTAGAGGCTATAAATGACTAAATTAACATTTTATAGACGAAAAACTTTTTGGACTTGTTTGGTTTGAGAGAGGTGGAGAGGAAAGAGGTAATTTCTAAAAAATGGAGAAGAAGTCTCTTGTTTGGTTGGAGTTTTAAGAGAAGAGAGAAGGAAAAAAGCTCTTTCCAAAATATCCTTTTAAGATCAATGGCCAAGATTTTATAAAACATCATAGATGATTATGATGAAATACTGAATAGTAATTATCGTCATAGAATCTGATTGTCATCGGATCGAGCTGAAGTAGAGGAGGACGAGGTCGCCGTCAGTGACCTGCAAAATAAAGTTCTATCCGGAGTCGGCGGTGGTGGCTCCGACAGAACCCTCCGATGATCAAGTCAGCTCTTTTGGCCAACAAAAATAGAGTGCTCTGGAATAAGTTCGGCAGAGTTTGGAGGAGGAAAAGAGAGCTTAGAGCTTGAAGAAAACATATCTGGAGGATCATTTTTATAAGCGGAGCTTGTAACGGGTTGATAGTGATGGCTGTAGCTATCAGGTAGCGGGCCGCTCGAGGTCTAGTAGAGTCAATCATGGAGGGAGGTGCTGCCTATAATGCCGTCTGCAGCAGATTGATGGTGACAGCCATCATTGCCTGGTAGCAGATCGCTATCGCATGTGGCGGATCGATAGTGACGATCGCAGCCATCTGATACTGAGCCGCTCGGGGCCGCATGGAGGGTTGAAGAGTTTTGACGTATATCCATTTCAGAGGAGTTCAGACTCTCGAAGGAAATACGGCTAAAGATGGTCGCTCGGAAGGAATGCTAGCTGAAAGAGCCCGAAAGGAGTTCGACTGAAGGAGGGATCCAGAAGTTCGGCTCCCGTAGAAGTCCGATCGAAGAAGATGTTTGGGAGGAGTCTAGCTCCTAAAGAAGACTGACCGAAGGAGATGTCTGGGAGGAGTCAGCTCCTAGAGAAGCCCGATCGAAGGAGATGTCTGGGAGGAGTCCGGCTGTTGGAGGAGTTCGGCTGTTGAGGAGTTCGATCGGGGCTCAGCCGCTAATCAGTTTAATCGGCTGAAGGAGTTCGAAAGGGGCTCGGCCACTAAGGAGCTCGACTAAGGCTCGTCCGCTGAAGCTTTTTCGTGACTACCGGTTGCATTATAGACTGAGCATCCGATTGAACTTCGGTGGAAGCGAGATTTATCCCTAATAATAGTCTCCCCACTTTCGAGTTCGAAATTCGAAGGAAGGGAGTACCAAAACAGGCGACTACCGAAGTTCTTTTCTAAGCTCTGCACCCATTAAAGTCGAAGCTCGGGGGGATCATATCTTCTGCAGCCGTGGTTGGCTCGGGGGAGATCTCATCTCCTACGGTCGAGATTAGCCCGATCGCTCGGGAGAGATCTTATCTCTAGCCGAGGTTGACTCGAACGCTCGGGGGAGACCTTATCTCTGGCCGAGGTTGATGCGGGTGCTCGAAAGAGATCTTATCTCTAATCGAGGTTGGCTCGATCGCTTGGAAGAGATCTTATCTCTAGCCAAGCTTATCACGGTCGCTCAGAAGAGATCTTATCTCTAGCCGAGGTTGACTCAGGCGCTCGAGGGAGATCTTATCTCCTACGGCCAAAGTTGGCTCGGGGGAGATCTCATCTCCTACGGTCGAGGTTGATACGGACGCTCAGGAGAGATCTTATCTCCTATAGTCGAGATTGATATGGATGCTCGGGAGAGATCTTATCTTCTACAGTCGAGGTTAATACGGATGCTCGAGAAAGATCTTATCTCCTACAGCCGAGACTGGCCCGGTCGCTCAGGGGAGATCTTATCTCCTACGGTCGAGGTTGGCTCGGGGGAGATCTTATCTCCTACAGCCGAGATTGGTTCGGAGGAGATCTTATCTCCTGCGATCGAGGTTGATACGGACGCTCGGAGGAGATCTTATCTCCTACAGCCGAGGTTCACCGGTCGCTCGGGGGAGATCTTATCTCCTGCAGCCGAGGTTGACACGGGCGCTTGGGAGAGATCTTATCTTCTGCAATCGAGGTTAGCCTGGTCACTCGGGGGAGATCTTATCTCCTACGGCCGAGGTTGCCTCGGAGGAGATCTTATCTCTTGCAACCAAGGTTAATACGGGCGCTCGAAGATCTTATCTCTTACAGCTGAGGGTTGGCCCGGTCGCTCGGGGAGATCTTATCTCTCCTACGATCGAGATTGGCTCGAGGGAGATCTTATCTCCTATAGCCGAGGTTGGCTTGGGGGGAGATCTTATCTCCTACAGCCGAGGTTGCCTCGGGAAGATCTTATCTCCTACAGCCGAGGTTGGCTCGGGAGATCTTATCTCCTGTGGTCGAGGTTAATACGGGCGCTCAGGGGAGATCTTATCTCCTGCAGTCGAGGTTGGCCTAATCGCTCGGGGAGATCTTATCTCCTACAGTCGAGATTGACATGGATGCTCGGGGAGATCTTATCTCCTACAATCGAGGTTGGTTCGGTCGCTCGGGGGAGATCTTATCTCCTATGGTCGAGGTTGCCTCGGAGGAGATCTTATCTCCTGCAACCGAGGTTAATACGAACGCTCGGAGGAGATCTTATCTCCTACAGCCGAGGTTGGCCCGATCGCTCGAGGGAGATCTTATCTCCTACGGTCGAGGTTGATACAGGCGCTCGGGGGAGGTCTTATCTCCTACAGCCGAGGTTGGTCCGATCGCTCAGGGAGATCTTATCTTCTATAGCCGAGTTGGCTCGGAGGAAGATCTTATCTCCTACGGTCGAAGTTGCCTCGGGGGAGATCTTATCTCCTACAATCGAGGTTGGCTCGAGGGAGATCTTATCTCCTGCGGTCGAGGTTGATACGGACGCTCGGGGGAGATCTTATCTCCTACAGTCGAGGTTGGTCCGATCACTCGGGGAGATCTTATCTCCTGCAGTCGAGGTTGACACGGATGCTCGGGGGAGATCTTACCTCCTACAATCGAGGTTGGTTCGATCACTTAGGGAAGATCTTATCTCCTGAAGCCGAGGTTGCCTTGGGGAGATCTTATCTCCTGCAGCCGAGGTTAATACGAATGCTCGGGGAGATCTTATCTCTTGCAGGCGAGGTTGGCCCGATCGCTCGGGGAAGATCTTATCTCCTACGATCGAGATTGATACGGGCAGTCAGGAGAGATCTTATCTCCTACGGTCGAGGTTGATATGGTCGCTCGAGGAAGATCTTATCTTCTACAGTCGAGGTTGACACGGGCGCTCGGAAGAGATCTTATCTCCTACAACCGAGGTTGGCCCGATTGCTCAGAGGAGATCTTATCTCCTACGGTCGAGGTTGCCTTGGGGAAGATCTTATCTCCTGCAGTCGAGATTAATATAGGCGCTCGGGGGAGATCTTATCTCTTACAACCGAGGTTGGCCCGATCGCTCGAGGGAGATCTTATCTTCTGCAGCTGAGGTTGAAGGTTGAACTCCTCGGATCCCTGCTGGTGAAGACCTCGAAGCTCGATCTCCGACTTTGCTTGTGTTTAGGATGGGGTTCTCCTTCTGTTCCCAACACGGCCATTTTCGGTCGTTTCTTTTCCTATCGTCACGTAATTCTTGCACCAGGGAATAATAATGCTGAAATGAAGCAATTTTATTGAAGGAAGATTACTGGTAATACATTCTCAGATTTTCTGAGTTCCAAGATCATGAAAGCATAATCCGTTCGAGCTCCTTCAGGCGATAGGTACCAGGTCGGATGACCTCCACCACTTCATATGGGCCTTCCCAATTAGGGGCGAGCTTTTCCTGGCTCTGAGGCTGAGAGACAGTGACTCACCGGAGTACTAAGTCCCCCACTCTGAACGTCTTGCTTCTAACTCTGAAGTTGTAGTACTGAGCCACCTTCTGTCTGTAGGCTGCCATCCGAATGTGGGCTTCCTCTCTTTTTTCTTTCAGCAGATCGAGATTAACTCTGAGGTCTTGTGGGTTGTGCTGCTCGTTGAAGCCCACAACTCGTGTAGACGGGAGCTTAAGTTCGATTGGGATAACTGCCTTCATGCCGAATGATAAGGTGAATGGTGTTTTCCTCGGTCTGGCATCCTTTGTGTAGTTCGGTATGCCTAGAGGATGTGGTAGAGTTCGTCCACCCAGCCTCCTTTTCCTGTCGAGCCTTATCTTGATGCCTTGCAGCAGGGTCTGGTTAGGTCACCTCAGCTTTTTCCTATTTAGCCTATGGGTGAGCCATCGATGTGAAACAGTGGAAGATGTTTAGTTCTTCGCAGAACTCGATGAACCTCGCCCCAGCGAACTATCACCTATTATTGGTTACGAGGGTTCAGAGCAGACCGAACCAACAGACTAGTATGACTTTCAGACGAAGTCCTGCACCTTGGCCTCGGTAATCTTCGCTAGGTGGTTCGGCTTCGAACCCACTTGGTGAAATAGTCGATCGCGAACTAGGAGGAACTTCGCTACTGCCGGAATCGCCATCGAGAAAGGGATCAAGTATGTCCATTCTCCACTGCATAAATGATCCAAGGTGCACTTTAGCGGAGCAAGCTCGAATGTCCGACTGTCTTTGTACGCTGGCGTTCTTCTGGCAGCGATCGCACTTCTTCACATACTCCATGGACTCGTGAAATAAGGTCGGCCAATAGTATCCCTTGTCGAAGTAGTTTTTGTGATAGGGATCTAGCTCCTACGTGACTTTCCGTAGAGTTCCTTCGTGCACCTCCCACAACGTGAGGTTGGTCAGCTTCTGAAGGTCGGAGACATCTCAAGCAGCGGGAAGAGAGTATGACCTCTTATACAACCTTGCCTTCATGTACAAAATATAGCGGGAAGGCCTGATTCCTGAGTTTTTGAGTTTCTTTCGGGTCATGAGGAAGGACCCCCTCCTTGAGGTAGACGACCAATGGGTCAATCCAGCTTGGCTCGAATTCCATCTGCAGAATGATTTGAGATTCCTCTGGGGTTGGGCACTTTAGAGACTCCAAAAGTACTTCTTTGGACAGTTCGGCTGGAGCTAAAATGGCCAACTTAGAGAGAAGATCGGCTCTTACATTTTTTGCCCTCGGAATCTATTGAATGCCGAAACTGTCGAAGGTCAGAGTCAAATCCCTCACTTTTCTAAGGTATCTCACCATGCTTTCCTTCCGTGCTTCGTAACTGCCATTAACTTGGCCGACCACCAGTTGAGAATCGCTGTAGACTTGAAGCCGATCTACTTTTAATTTTATTGCTATTTTTAATCCGACGATCAGCACTTCATATTCGACCCCATTGTTGGTCGTAGGGAACTCGAAACATAGTGCATACTCGACGACGACTCCCTCGAGGTTGACCAAGACCAACCCCACATCAGCTCCAGCAGAGTTGGACGAACCATCCACGTGCAGAGCCTAGAGCCTTTGAGAAGGTCGGCACTTTCCTTGAGGAGGTTCGGCTGCGATAGTTGGACGCTAGTCTCATTCTGTTCAAGTTCAACTTCAACTGGAATGGTATATTCTAACACAAAATCTATCAGTATCTAGGCCTTGATCGATGGCCAAGGTCGGTAGTTGATATCAAACTCTATGAGCTCGATTGTCCATTTTGCGATTCTTCCGAAAGCGTTCGCTCGGTGAAGGACTGCTTTTATTGGTTGATCCGTGAGGACCATTATGGTATTCTCCTAAAAATAAGGTTGGAGCATTTTGACAGCAATTAGAAGAGAGTAAGTTAGTTTTTCTATCCTAGAGTACCTGATCTCCGCATCCCTCAGGACCCGACTCACATAGTAGACCGATCGCTGCATCTTTGCTTCTTCCTTGACCAGGACTGCCGTCAAGGCCATCGGAGAGACAGCTAGGTATAGAAATAATTCCTCTTCGAGTTCGGGCTTTGCCAATAGTGGGATGAGTTGAGGTAGTTTTTAAGCTCCTCGAATGCCTGTTGGCACTCCACCGTCCAGCAAAAGTTCTTTAGTTTCTTGAGAACTTGGAAGAAGGGCACACATCGTTCGGTTGACCTTAAGATAAAGCGATTTATGGATGCCACCTTTTCAGTCAGACGCTGAACTTTCTTGATCATTTTTGGAGCGGTCATCTCCTGAATTGCTTGGATTTTTTCGGAGTTTGCTTCAATCCCATGTCTCAACACCATGAACCTCAAAAACTTTTCAGAGGTCACGCCAAAGGCACACTTGGTTAGGTTCAGTTTCATCTTATGCTTTCTGAGTGCACCGAAGGTCTCTTTAAGGTCGGCGAGGTGGTCTATTGAAGCTCGACTTTTGATAAGCATATTATCTACGTACACCTTCATGTTGTGGCCGATCTACTCGTTGAAGATCTTATTAACCAAATGTTGGTACTTTACCCCTGTATTTTTGAGTCCAAAGGGCATGATCCTGTAACAATAAAAACCACGATCAGTAACGAAAGCGGTCTTCTCCTTGTTCTCAGGTGCCATCGGTATTTGGTTATAACTAAAGAAGGCATTCTTGAAGGTGAGGAGCTCATGGCCCGAGGTCGCATCCACCAGTTGATCAATTTGGATAGAGGGTAGCTGTCTTTCGGATAGGCATTATTTAGCTTTCTAAAGTCAATGCACATCCTCTACTTATTGTTCGCCTTTTTAACGAGGACCATGTTTGAGATCCAAATCGAATAATTAATCTCTCGGATGAATCTGACTTTGAGGAGCTTATCTACTTCTTTGGCGATTGCTTTCTGCCTCTCCGAGGCATGATGACGCATCTTTTATTTTATCGGTCGATGCCTCAGATCGATGGCCAGCCGATGTTCCATGACCTCAACGTCAATTTTCGATATGTCCGCTGGGGTCCAGGCAAAGATGTTTGCATTTCTTCTGAGGAAGGCAATGAGTTGCTTTTGAACCTCGCCTACCAAGTTGGACCCGATCTGCACCACGTACTCCATGTTTCCATCTAAGAGCACAGAGATGAGGTCCTCCATAGGCTCGCCCCGCTCCTCAGTGAGGTCATCGTGGACATCCAGTTCATTAACAAGATAAGGGTCGGATCATTCTCCCTTATGTAGGGCGATTGAGTAGCAGTGCCTCGTCAGAGCCTGGTCTCTCCTGACCTCTCCGATCTCGTGATCTATCGAAAACTTCATCTTCAAATAATAGGTTGACACCACTGTCCAAAGTGCATTTAGACCAAGTCGACCGAGAATGGCATTGTAGGCAGATGGAGTCCTCACGACTAGGAAATCGACCTGCGCTTTGGCCAGTTTCGGACGTTGCCTTGCTATCACAGTCAAAGTTATTATGCCCTTAATTGGTACAGCATTGCCAGTGAATCCTACTAGCGAAAAGTTCATAGGCCCCAAGTGATCATCGGATAAGGATATTTTCAAGAAGACATCGTAAAATAATACGTCGGCCAAGCTTCCATTATCCACAAAAATACGGCGTACATCATAGTCGACAATATTCAAAGAGATTACAACCACGTCATTGTGCAAAAATTGGACCCCCTGGACGTCCGCCTCGGTAAAGGTCATGGGTTCCTTGGTCCTCCATCTCTTCATCGATCCCTCGGATCCACTGGCCTCTCCTTGTTGAAGTCACCCTGAGATAGTATTGATGACACCGAGAGACGGCCGATCTTCTTATTGGTCCTTCCCTCTTGGTGGTAACACCCTCAGCTGACCCTCCCGCTCTTCAGGCCATCTCGGTAGGAATCGGCCAAGTCTACCTCATCTGACGAGCTCTTCGATCTCGTCTTGGAGTTGGATGCACTCCTGAAGTTCGATCTCCTCAGTGTCGTGGCCGTGGTCATGATGATAAAGGCAAAACTTGTTAAAATTGTGCTTGTTGGGATGGGAATGCATCCTCTCCAATCTCAAAAGTTGTTTTCTGATTTTCATCAGCACTTAGATTTTCAGAGTGTTAAGGAGGGCGTAGTTATGAAATCTTCATTGTGGAGAACCTCGACATTGGGGAGAACCTCGGCGTGCCCTTCCGTTAGGGCTTCCCCACCTCTAGGCCCGAGGGAGAGTTCGAGCTCACCTGCGCCTAGAAGGAGTCCGAGAACGTGGCCAAGCTTCACTTGGCTTTCCTTCTTCGATGGGCTTGCCCGGCCCATTGATTCATTGCTTGCCACCAGCTTCATCGTCCTTGGCCTTGAAGGCCTCCTCAGCCCAGGCATAACCTTCAGTCTGAGTTAGCACGTCAGTAAAGTCCGTGAGATACTTCTTTTTTAGGAAGAACAACAAGTCATTCTTCTAAAGGCTGCCCTTGAGGGTGGCCATGGTGACTGATTGGTCTAGATTCTGGACCTCCAATGTGGCAGCATTAAATCGGATGACATAAGTCCGGATGGATTTCTCATCCTTCTGTCTAATCGTCATCAAGAAATTCGAACCTCGGCATGGACGTCGCCTACTAATGAAGTGGGATGTGAACTACTGGCTCATCTAATCAAATGATAAGATGGTACTCGACTTAAGCACCGAGTACCAGTTCCTGACGGCTTCCTTAAGGATAGAGGAAAAAGCTCGGCATAAAATAGCGTCTGGCGCACCATGGAGCAACATCATTATCCGAAAGGCTTTCAGATGGTCGATCGGATCGGTGGTTCCATCATAACTCTCAAACTGTGGGAGCTTGAAGTTCGGTGGGATTGGTTTCTACATAATTTTCTACAAAAAAGGAAGGTCAGTACAAATGTCATTACCATATGAGGAGGGAGTGTGACGGAGTTCTTCGATTCGTCGGCTCATTTCTAAGAGCCTTTGATCTAAGAGATCTTCACGATCTTTGATCTCCAAGATTTTCTGATAGAATGGGTGTGCAGCTTCCCCCTGGATCGAGTCATGGTCCGAGCAGGGGGCCTCCATCCTCTGCTTCCCCCTTTCGGGAATCGGAGGCTGGGTAGCCTAAGTCGGTCGTTCCTGGATCGGACCATAAGGCTCTGGAGAATCCCATGCTGGTTGAGCTAGTGTCGGGGCCTGTCGGTGCATGGCCTGCACCGTCTGCATTGCCTTCGTAAGGCCACGAATCTGTTGGATGAGTAGGTTGAACTGCTCCGTATCCACCGCAGTTACAAGCGAAACCTGGGTTGCCGAGGCTGGAGCGGGAGCAGACGGATCTGAATGGGATCGGGCCACGGAGGCCGTTGATCGTCAGATCAAAGCTCTCCTGGGGGGCATTTTCTCTCGAAAAAGAATTCTAGAGAGAGAAAGAAGATCTCTAGAGAGGGAAGAGAGAGGTCGTCGCTGAGCACTCTTTTAAGAATAAGAAAATCTCAAAGGCAGAGGGGGCCTTTCCTCTAGCGCCAATTTTGTTATCGCAGAATCTGGTTATCGTCGAATCGAGCTGGAGTAGAGGAGGACGAGGTCGCCGTCGATGACCTGCAAAATAAAGTCCTATTTAGAGTCGGTGGTGGTGGCTCCGGTAGGATCCTCCGACGATCAAGTCAGCTCTTCTGGCCAATAGAAATAGAGTACTCTGGAATGAGTTCGATAGAGTTTGAAGGAGGAGAAGAGGCTTAGAGATTGGAGAAAATGTATCTAGAGAGTCCTTTTTATAGGCGGAGCTTGTAGCGGATTGATGGTGATGGCTATAGCTGTCAGGTAGCGGGCCGCTTGAAATCTGGTAGAGTCAGTCACGAAAGGAGGCACCGCCTGTAATGCCGCCTGTAGCAGATTGATGGCGACAGTCATCACCGTCTGGCAGCGGATCACTGTTGCATGCGGCGGACTGATAGTGACGATCGCAGCCATCCGATACTGAGTCACTTAGGGCTGCATGGAGGGTTGAAGAGCTTTAACGTATACCCATTTTGGAGGAGTTCGAACTTCCAAAGAAAATACGGCTAGAGAGGATCACCCGAGAGGAACGCTAGCTGAGGGAGCTCGGAAGGAGTTCGACTGAAGGAGGGATCCAGAAGTCCGACTTCCGTAGAAGTCCTCCAAAGGAGATGTCTGGAAGGAGTCTGGCTCCTAGAGAAGCCCGGCCAAAGGAGATGTCTGGGAGGAGTCCGGCTCCTAGAAAAGCCCGATCGAAGGAGATGTCTGGGAGGAGTCCGACTATTGGAGGAGTTCGATCGTTGAGGAGTTCAGCTGGGGCTCGGTCGCTAATAAGTTCGGCCGGCTGAAGAAGTTCGAAAGGAGCTCGGCCGCTAAGGAGCTCGGCTAAGGCTCGTCCGCTGAAGCTTTTCCGTCACTACCGGTTGTATTGTAGGCTGAGCATCCGACTAGACTTCGATGGGAGCGGAGTTTATCTCCAACAGTAATAATATAATATAATATAATTATTATTTTAATATTTATATAAATATAATATTAATACTAATATTATAATATTTTTATTAATATTTATATAGTATTTATTATTAATATATCTATTGATGCAGAAACTGATCGCCGTCGGATCTAACTGGAGTGGAGAAGGACGAGATCACCATCGGGGATCTATAAAATAAAGTTTCATCCGGAGTTGATAGGGGGTGGCTTCGGAAGGATCCTCCGACGATCAAGTCAGCTCTGGCCAACAAAAATGGAGTGCTCGGGAATGAGTTCCGTAGAGCTTAGAGGAGGAGAGGAGAGCTTAGGGCTTAGAGTTAGCATATCTGGAGGGTCCTTTTTATAGGCGGAGCTTGATTGATGGTAATGACCATATCGTCCGACCATGGGCCGCTCGGAGCCGCATGGAGTTTGGTACGGAGAGGAAGGCATCGTCAGACGGATAGTGACAGCCATACTGATGAGTCATGGACTGCACGGGGCTGGTTACGGAGAGAATGGTGTCATCAATAGTGATGGCCATGTCGTCCGATTGTGTTGCCTGTGGCAGACTGATGGCGACCGTTCGTCCAGATTTACTAGCCGTGGCTTTGAGAAAGCAAGCATTGATCGGTGGACTTCGGTATATATCAATTCTATAGGAGTTCGGACTTCTAGAGAAGTTCGGCCAAGCGAAAGCTCGGAAGGAGTTCGGCCCTCGCAGGCATCTGGCTGGAGGAGTGCGGTTAAGGCTCGATCGTTGGAAAGTTCGGAAGGAGCTCGGCCATTAAGGAGTTCGACCAAAGGGGAAGCATGGAGAGAGTTCGACTTTCATAGGCATCTGGCTAGAAGAGCGCAGAGAAAATTCGACTCTCGTAGGAGTCCGACTAAAGCTCGGCCGCTGAGGAGTTCGGCCGAATGGAGTTCGGCTAAGGCCCGACCGCTGGGAGTCCGAAGGAGTTCGGTCACTGAGGAGTTCGGCCGGCTGAAGGAGTTCGGCTAAGACCCATCTGTTGAAGCTCTTTCATGGCTATCGGTTGCGTTAGGCTAGGCATCGAACTGGACTTTGACGGGAGCAAAATTTATCCCCAATAATATCAATATTTATATTAATATAATATTATATTTATTAAGATATTAATAAGTTTATCATATTAAAATATTAATATTGTATTAACATAATATGATATATATTAGTATTATATTAATATAATAAATTATTATAGCCTAATATTATATTATAATATATTAATATTATATTTATATTAATATAAATATAATATTATTATGTATATAAAATTTAGGAGCAACGTGTATGGTCTCATATCTATTAAGGGTATGTTGGGGATAAACCCTGCTCCCGTCGAAGTTCAGTCTGGTGCTTAGTCTAGTGCAGTTGGTAATCATGGAAGAACTTCAATCGAAAATTCTCTCTCCAATGGCCGAACTCCTCTAGCGGCCAAGCCCCAACCGAACTCCTCAATAGCCGAGCCCTAGCCAAACTTTCCTAGTGGTCGAACTTCCTCCGGATTCCTCCTTCAGTCGGGCTTCTACGAGAGCCGAACTCCTTCCGAATTTCTTCTTCAGTCGGACTTCTACGAGAGCCGAACTTTCTCCAGATTCCTCCTTCAATCGAACTTCTATGAAAGCCGAACTTCCTTCAGATTTCTCCTTCAGTCGAACTTTTACGGGAGCCAAACTCCTTCTGAATTTTTTCTTCAGTCGGACTTCTATGAGAGTCGAACTCCTTCCGAATTTCTCCTCTAGTCGGACTTCTATAGGAGCCGAACTTCCGAACTCCCTCCGGATTTTTCCTTCAACCGGACTTCTATGGAAGCCGAACTTCTTCCGGATTTCTCCTTCAGTCGGACTTCTACGGGAGCCAAACTCCCTCCGGATTTCTTCTTCAGTCGGCCTTCTAAGGAAACCGAACTTCCTCCAAATTTCTCCTTTAGTCGGACTTTTACAGGAGCAAACTCCTTTCGGATTTCTCTTTCTATCGGACTTCTATGGGAGCCAAACTCCCTCCGAATTTTTTCTTCTATCGGACTTCTACGGGAGCCAAACTCCTTCCGAATTTCTTCGTCAGTCGAATCCCTATAGAAGCCAAACTCCTTCCGCATTTCTCCTTCAATCAGATTTCCACAGGAGTCGAACTCCTTCTGAGCTTCTCCTTCAATCAGACTTCTACAGGAGCCGAACTTCTTCTATATCTCTCATTCAGTCGAATCTCTACAGGAGCCGAACTCCTTCCGGACTCCTCCTTCAACTAGCTTCCTCCCGGATAATTCCTTCTAACTGTATTCCCTTTGGGAGTCCGAACTCTTCTAAAATTGATATACGTCAAAGCTCTTCATCTCTCCATGCGGCTTCGAGAGGCTCAGTATCGGATGGCTGCGGCCGTCACTATCAATCCATCGCAGGCAACAGCGATCCGCTATCGGACGGCGATGGCTGTCACCATCAATCTGCTGCAGACGGCGCTATAGGCGGCGCCTTCCTCTGTGACTGACTCCACCAGACCTCGAGCGGCCCGCTCTTAGGCAGCTGCAGCTGTCACCATCAACCCGCTATAAGCTCTACCTATAAAAAGGAACCCTCCAGATATGTTTTCTCTAAGCTCTCCTCTTCCCCTCTAAACTCTGCTAAACTCTTTCCTAAGCACTCCATTTCTGTTGTCCAAAAGAGCTGACTTGATCGTCGGAGGGTCTTATCGAAGCCACCACCACTGACTCCGGATGAAATTTTATTTTGCAGATCATTGGCAGCGATCTCGTGTTTTTCGACTCCAGCTCAATCCGACGTCAACCAGATTCTGCATCAACAGGATATAATAGATATTCTACATAGTTTTCTTAAAAAAATAAATGCTTAATCAAATGTAAACCACTCTTTAATAAATTATTTTTGATTAACTAAATATGTCAAAATTCTATTCTCAAGAAGTAACTTTCTAAGAAGACTTCCTAAAAGGAAAAAAATTTTCCCGCAAACTAAATGCATCCTTAAGGTTTTAAATCATGTCCTACTTTTCCGATAGAATGGGATATACCGTCCTTCCTCATCTTGCCACATAGGATAAGGGATATCTTACAAGACATGCCGATTGGGATATTGGGATGATGGGATGATGGCGGGACAATTCTATCTGGGATGGCACGCTATCTTGGTGTCTCACGGGATGTCAATATATTGTATTTGTTCATTAATAGATGGTAACGTCCAAGTTCCACACCTGTTTAAGGTTTTCCAATTATACCGCTTGAATTGAATTGTTTACGGCTTTCCAATTAACCATTTGAATTTACTCAGTTTTTTGCCTTGTAATAATTATCAGTCACCTGTTTTGGTCGCCAGAGCAGTAATTTTTGTTATTGACCGTCAATAGCCCATCTTGTGCCTTTTTTAAACCAAGGTCTGATATTGTATTGTTTATGGTGATTTTTAACCTAAATTTTGGCAAGATCGCGAGGGTTGTAGAACATATCTTGTGAAAGATAAACTAAAGAGAAGAGACCAGAGATATAAGCATAGAAGGAAACCAGAGCTCTAGGAAGAGTGCTGCTAGGTTTTTCTTAGAAAACCAAAGAAAGGGGGTAGGTTTGAAGGAGAAGGAAGTCGAACATCTAGTAATTAAATTTATATGATGTTGGGTCCATCCATGGACTACCTTAAATTTTGTTGTCACTTTCGGAGAAACATAATTTATGTCATGGAAGCGATGTTCCTATTACGTGAGTGTCTCATGATTCGCTCAATGGATTTGAAAAGCTCCATGCAGTAAATCTTAACATGCTTGAGTGGATTTTGTAACTTGGATGCTTCACATCACCAGGCAACTCTCATATTCCCATAATTCAACTGGCCTTTAATGTAAGAGCACATAAGCTAACTAGCTGATGCCTGCAATAACATAGAGCTTATTAGCTCGTCCTTGGTAATATTACCTCTATGCTTTTTTCTTTACAATATCTGCTTCTTGATATTTTGGAAAAATCAACCCAGTTTGAATTAAGGTGTTGTAGATCTTTCTTCAGCGTTGGATCACCTCTGTTAAATCATAGATTATATCATAAAAGAAGTGATTTTTATCTTCCTGATAGAGGAGGGAGAAAAAAAGAAGGTTAGACAAGGATTTTCATCCAGTTTATAATAATTTTTAACTACTTTGTCAAATCATATTTAAAGGCATCGAAAGTTTACAGCATTTTTTAAATATTTAAATGGGCAGAGGGATCAAATCCTGGGTATTTCTTCATATATGTATATAATATACATATATTTGTCTGAGATGTGTCCATACTCACCCGACATAGGACTATGTCATTCCATAACTGATTTCAACTCAATTGAATGGCAATTTGTTTTGGACGTGCGATAGAACAACTTGTTAATGTTAAACTGCCTCAAATATACGAGACTGTGGGTTCTAATGGTGTATTGGGACTTCCCAATGTGTCTGTAATGTTAATTAAAAAAAAAAAAAAAAAAAGAATCCTATATATGGCATTGAACCGTCAACAGTTAAACAGTTAGGTCACCCTTGTTTCGAATGTCATGCCCTTGGACTTGGCTTTGTTAAACAGCATATTGTTTTGCATTACATGCATTTGGTCTTTTTTGCTGTTTCATAGAGACAAATTTGCATGCGGTCTTTCTATAATTCAGATTTCCATCTTCTGATGTTCTTTGGTCTCGTCCTTTAAATCCTGTAATATTTTTGTTAGATCTTTCAGCCAGTGCAACAATTACTGGCGGATATACCCTGGAATGCTACTTTCTTTGGTTTCCAGGTTTCATCACCCTGGTCTAAAATTCACTTGCAAACTGAAGGCCCTTATTCCTGTTATTTTGCGATGTCAAGAAGCATGCCGGATGGATCATTGGATTATTAACCTGCCACCATAAACTTTACCACTACTTTCTTTTCCTGCGCTGTGGATCTCACTAAATGCTGTTCTGTGGCTTATTCGCTTAGATTATCTGTCAAGTGGCATTGTGTGGCTCTGAATAGCACCTTTTTTTTTTGCCACAATATATATTTAGAAGGTAGCAGCACTATAATAAACATTAGGATTTTGGCTTGGAGCATACATTATTTGTGTCCAAGATGGTTCCATCAGTATGATATGGAAGGGAGTTCTCTGTTTTTCATTGCCCCTTGCGTGGGCCGGGTCTTCAAGCCAGCCAGGGAATATGCTGACCCTCTACTTGGGTGGAAAGGCAAACTTGTTTCCAAGCTGGCTAATCTTGAATTCAGCGGCATTTGCTGTCCTTATACCTTATTTTTCAGCACCTTGCTTCTTATAATCAGCCTGAGGTATACTCTTTCTATCTGTTCATATCCTTTCATCAAGCATCAAGAGAAGCTGCTTTTGCATGTACCTGTCCATGCCTGTGCAGGTGCATGCATGCCTTCATGTATGCGTAGTTTTTGATGTTGAAGGCGTCATATTGGTAATTGTATGCCCTATGATGCCACCCTCTTTGGTTGATTCTTTTTAATATTCATTTCAGGAGCAGAAATTTTTGATTGGCCTTGTTCTAATGGTTCCTGTATATGCAGTTGAGTCGGTACGTAGATCTTTTTTCCGATCTTATTGCGTCCGTACTTGCTTATTTACCGTTATGGATTGTGCTTGACATTCATATCTCCTGTATGCTAGAAATACTAGGTATTATGTGTTCCACTGTTGCATTTGTTGACTTGGTATATGATTGAGTGAATATGCTGACTAACAAAAGGATATTTGCTTCAATCATGATGACAAAGTTTTTTTTTATGGTTGATTCCATAATACCAGGTATTATGTGTTCTTAATATAGATCATAGAACCTTAATTGCTGTTTGTTGTCAGTTGTCTGTTGGTAAAAATAGACTTTTATCAAGATTTCTTATGTTAGAGGATTTTGAAAAATCTGCAGCCTGTCAAAATGATTTGGTAGGTGGGAGAAGTTTACTGTTAGCATAAGAGAGAGCATAATTGATGGTAATATATATAGCAAGAACGATGACACACATAAGGTAATTGAGGAACTATTACTCTAGATGGTTGGGCATGAGACCATGTTGATTCTGAATAGGTCAAGAGTTTGGATTCTGTTTGTGAGTGGAAAGATGAGTTGGAGATAAAGCAGAAGCCAAAGAGTGTGATAGAGGGGATCCCATTCTATGGATGGTTTCTTCTTTTGTTCCCCAAATCTTGTGGCATAATGCTAGTACCATGTAGCATGAATGTTTAGATAATTTTTTGTTCATTTTCTAATGAATGTGAATGCCCTCATGGTTTTCATTCTTTGGAATGGACGACTTGTGATAATTGGGATCTTAGTCCCTTCAGGCTTTTCAGTGAATATCACAAGATCAAGGAAGTTGCTTGCAAAATGATTTATATTGGGTTTGGAAGATTGGTTGTTGTTTGTTTTTCACTCCACAGAGCAAGGAAGTCCTCGAGGCATGCCATATTACACCATGTGTAGTTCCATTGGAGTTTTGTAGAACTTGAGTAATTGAGTAACACTCTTTATCAACACTTCGTTCTGTTCTTGCTTCCACTTTCTCATTGTTGAAAAATTGAGTTTGATTGTTTTAGGCAAGGATTAAAATTCTGGCCGTGTCAGTTTGTTCAACCCAGCATGTATTGTGCCAAGCATGGATTGCCCTGCTGTATAACTGTGCGCTAGTGTATTTGTGCAAATATAAGAACCTGTTCTTATCATGGATTAACCAATCATATCTATTTCACTTTTGAAAATTAAAAAATTCTCGACATCACTACCTGTAACCATTCCAAAATGTCCTATTCTCCATGTTTATAATTTGTTCTTGTCTAATTTAAGTAAACTGATTGTTACATAGAAAGATCTTACTTTTCCAATTTTAAATCTGCCCTTTTTTTAGATGCCTCACACTCTTTTCTGTTGTGACATCAGTCTATTCACCTCAGATAAAATTTGAAAATCTAGCATATGTCATCCGTCTCACATGGTATGGTAAAAGGATTATGCCTCATAAATTAAAATAATATCTCTCATTAGCCTTGTGGTGTATTGTATTTGTTTGCTGGAGGTGCAATATTGCGCAAGTCTCCCATATATGCACTCTAATTTCTCTTTCATTCTTGGGCTTTTTGATGTAGCATTTTTGAGTGGTCTTTGCATGCTTTTGTATTGAACAGTATTACATTCTTCTTTTATTTTACTTCACCCCTCTCTTCGGTTGTTTTTGTAACTTATTTAGCTAGAAAAATGAATATATTTTTGCTTTTTTAAATCTCAAACATCCTTCTCTTTTGCACCAAATTTCCAGCGTGTACCATGTACTTTGGGTTGGTGCAACCTGTTATATTAACTCCATTTCTGTGCTACTGTTCTTTTTACAGTTCTTATCATTGTTGAATTCAAAGGTAGCATTCATCTGCAAAATAATGAGAGACTGTTATGAGCCATTTGCTATGTATTGCTTTGGGAGATATTTGATAGCATGTTTAGGTTTGTTTTTACTGACATTTGTTTGCAGCCTGTTTAATCTTATAAATTTCTAACTGGCATTTTAAATGATGCTATGGAACTTATTTTCATTTGGAGAGCAGCATGCATGCATCAAAAGATCAACACAGTAGGTAGACAGCAAAACCTTTTTTTGGTTCTCCTTCCCCCTTTGCCTTCTGCATTGCACTAGGATGGTCTTGTGCTAAGATTCTACAGTTTGTTTTATAATAAACATAAATAGCAGATTAGTTATTTTTGTCCTGGCATGATCCTGTCCCTTTTATCCTCACCCAAGCATTTCCATCAAATGTATAATTTGTTGGTCAAATGATCTCCAAAAAATTACTGTTCTGCTACTGTTTGTTTTACTATTTTTTATTGCTCTGATTTGTTCCATGCTTGTTGTCATGTGAATAAATATCTTTGGTAATCCTACATTTGCCTCTCTTTTTATGTCAAGTTTTCTGCATTTCATCTGATTTTTAAATCTTTGACTCTACTTGAATTGTTCTTGAATGTCTCAATTGTGATTGTGCTTTCAAAAGCTGGAGGTGTTCATTTGAGCTAGCTTCCAGCATGAAAACAATCACTTAAAACTTAAATTTAAAGAAAGTGGGGCATCTCTGCTTACCCAGCAGATGATTCTCAGAATTCGCTTTGGTCTGTAAATAGTGGTTTCTCCTGCAGCAAAGCCATTTTTTCTGACATGCCAGAAATGGAATGCCTACTCTTTTTTTAAAAGAAAAGAAGGGGACTAATTTGTTATATTAAAAACTTCATTAGTTTCTTAATGCTCTCTTTCCCCGTTGTTATTATGCCAGATACATAAGGGATCATTTACTTGCCAGACCTTTGCTCACTCCAATACAGAATTGGTGCAACCACTTGATTGCTATGTTATTTGACCGGAAATTTGTTTGCTTCAAGGCAGTGAAGTAAGAACAATTGAACATATGGAGACTCAATCTCAGATCAGTTCTAGCTCACCTCTTTTTGAACTGGAATATCTTGATGGAGCTGTAAGACATCCATTTCCACTGAATTGCTTTTTGAAGCACTGGCATCTTGGTTCTGACTTCTATGATGCTGTAAAGACTGGAATTGTTCAATATGTATGTATTCCTCTTTTGCATGGTATTCTAATTTGGTTGCACTTGATTTGGCTTAGGCATTGTGATCATGTTGCCATCTTTTCAGATGATACTGAAGACAATTTGTGCTTTATTAGCAATTCTTTTAGAGTTTATTGGGGCATATGGAGGAGGGAAGTTTGAATGGAGATATGGGTAAGATTACCTACAGTCCCTTTTTTTTGGTTCTTCTTTTTGTTTCATACTTGCATAGAACATTGCTTTGGCAGAAGAAATATTTTTGCGATTCAACGAATCCAAACATGACGGTGATTGTATAATGAGTTTATGCATGGCATCTCGGGCATCCATATCTAGCAGTTGTTCTAAATTTTAGTCAGACATGGGCCTTGTACTGCCTTATACGGTTCTACTCTGAGACTAAGGAGAAGTTGGAGCCTATCAAGCCCCTGGCTAAGTTCCTTGTGTTTCAGTCCATTATATTCTCAACCTGGTGGCAAGGCATTGCTGTTAACTTTCTTTTCTCAAATGGTGTCTTTAAAGGCCATTTGGCCCAAGACTTGAATCCAAGCATCCAAGACTATATAATATTCATCGAGGTTATGATATTTTATTTTTTTTGCGTTTAATACTTTTTATTTGTCATTTGCAGTTGTGCATAATTTGTTGATTTTAGAAGATCACTTGTCTTTTAAAAGTATCACCATATGAGGTATTGATTGATGCATTGCATTACAAATTAGATGCAAAGCATTTGTCCTCTACACTGCTTATGATTTGAAGTTTCATCTTACTTTCATTTTGTTTTCATTAAATTAAATTTGATCGAATCTGAAATTCACATATGCAATGAGATCATAATTATAGCCTTTTTAATCCAAAAGTCAGCTGCCAAAACAATATGTTGTATTGTTAGGCATCTAAACACCATGAAGGGGCAACTTGGTATATTGAATTGCTGTAATAAATCATCTGGTAATGTATACACATCTGCATTTTCTGCATCCAAATCATACACTGATCCTCTCAAAGTTTGATATTGCATTTGCTGCCTAGTTTTCAACCTCAGAACAACTATAATAAAGTTCGACTTCAATCATATTCAAAATTGGCCAGAACAGCCTTGATTGTGGTATGACATGTACAATACTTTATTATATCAGAAAACTAAAATGCATTGAATGCATCAAAATAAATGAATTTAGCTTGTGTGTGTGCATGAACAATTGAACATGTACGTGTCTCTAATCTGATGAGACTGGTGGCCATGAAGCTTACACTTAGAAACATGCTTTCTCTTTGGGCACTTGCTTTATTAACAAATCATAGCGTGTAAGGGTGTCGATGGATTGGGTTCAAGTTGGCTTTGAAAATATCCATATCCAACACAAATTATGTGTCAAACTCAAATAGGATTTATACCCCATACCCATACCTTATGGCGAAACCAAAAATTTGGGTCTCGGTCGGGGTTCAGGTGGTTATTGGGCATTCATTGGGGTAATTTGGGTGAGGTGAACTGGAATGTCAAGGCTGGGGTACACTAGTGAGGGGATGAAGGAATAAAGAGTCCGCACTGATTCCTGCCTTTTTGTCTGTCAGTCCAATGCCCACCAGCACCGCTACCACGAGAAATTATTGCATGCACCAGGGGCGAGTGAACCAGGGCAAATCGCGACGCATATGCATGGTGGATAGCGCGCAATCGGGAATTGATGAAATACAAGGGGTAACGTGGCGTGTTGTCCACCGTGGGATTTGTGCGGTCCAATTGCACCTGGTGCATGCATTAAAAGAGGGAGTAAGAACCTTAGAACACACTCTTGATAGGGAAAAGGAAATGGGAATCATTTTTTAACTGAGTAGAGCAAATGATGGGAAATATTAAGCACACTATCTATGAAGACATCCACATACGCCAAAATATTGGACTGGTTTTCATATATGGGTTAGGTCGAACATGACCAAATAAGATTTTGGGTATACTTTTGGAACCCCAACCCAATCCAGTAGCTTATCGGGTTTGTGGATCAACATAAATCCTATATTTTGGGTTGGTTCTGCGTCGAGTTAATATGCTGCCACCCCCTATTTCCACAGCTAGTTGTGTTAAGGGCATTCTTACTAGTTATCTAATTTGATAGCAAGAATTCTCCCAATGATCCTCTGACAATGGGCATAATAGCATTCATTTTCTTTTCGCAATTGTATATCCATACCTATAGAAGTTATGTGGCAGCCTTTTGCTTTCATTAATGTCATTCTAAATTTTTATTTGATTTGTAATCTATCCTGAACTATTAAAACTTCTCAATTTGTTAAAATAGGAAATCTGCTACCAAAAGATGTCTTAAACTAGATTGTTTCTAAAAAACCACTGTCCTTTTCTTTCTCCCTCTCTTTTTTCCTCTGATTTTTGATTAAGCCTTTATCCTTTTTAATAATACTCACTGTCAGCAAACTAATGGCTTGAACTTATATTCATTTGAATTTTTCTGAAACTCAGAGGTGTTGTAACTTGAGTTACACAGGTGGTCTATGATAATTGGTTAAAAGGTTAAGGCATGATTTATGTCCTTAAAAGATCCTTGAAAGAAGTATAAAATATGAAGCAAAGTGTCATCTTATAGATTTTTGAATCGATCAGTATTTGATGAGGATCGATCGAGTCATGCTAATAACTATCATTGGTGGTTTTCTTATATGTAACTGACTTCTTTTATTGATTAGACGTAGTATGTCCCTCTGTTAAGTATGTTTTGTTAGATGTGTGCCCTAGAAGCCATATTGGCTAAACACTTCTAACACACTTCTAAGAATAATTTTATAATTTTAACTATAAATTAATAAATAAATTATTTTCTATTATAGTGTGTATTTAAAGTGTCTGTGATACATCCTTTGAGTTATTGGTAATGACAATTCATATTTTCAGGAGTTGAAAATTTGAGACATAAATTTTCATAATTAACTCATAAACAGCTCCTGACTGTAGGATCATCACGAGGATGGTGATCGATTCGAAAGATTAGTGTACGATTGCTTTCTTATGATAGATGTATCTTAAGTCTACGGTGTGGAGATACCGGAGCGAGAGTATAGATACTTGTTAGAGAATGAGGGCACTGAGCGTGACTACCTAGAGCAGTCATAAGAAAGTCTATCTTCTCATCGATGATGGATTCGATGCTGCAGTGGTGTGTCTGGTTCTTTGATCTGAGGTACATTGACAGTTCATCTTGAGGGTGTTATAGTTTGACTATACTATAGCTCGATCTTCTAGCCATTCGAAATTTTGAGGTGTATATTGACTATAGCATGTCCATTGTAGGAATTGAATTATACTAATAGGGGATCTATCTAGCTCGGTAGATGAGGAGTAGCCCTATGATAATCATGAGATTAAGTTTTTAAGCCCATGGCCATGGCAGAGTGAAGATGATAGAAAGAGTTTCTATTAGAGTTTCACATTGGACTCAAATCAAATGATTAATTCATATGATAGATGTTGGATTTGACGAGTTCACCTTAATCCTAATCCAGTCGGGGCTCAAGATAGAAGAATCCAATCACACAGGTAACTGCAATGAAATGTTCGCTTTCAGTTCTGATGGATTGCCACCATATACTGCTAGGTATCACTGAGAAATTTTAGAAGCAATTAGAATGATTTTGATGATCGATCATTCTAATTGTATGAATCATAAAAGTTTTGATCCATCGAAAGGTATTTTGATGATGTCGATGATAAAGATTGTGACATGTCTTATTACCATACGGAACTGAATCTAACTAGATCATACAAATAAGGATTTGACTTTGGATGTCATCAATTGAGCTAATCCAGTTCGATTGATTTAGATTAGATTCAATCAGGTTCAAGATAATCGTACTAGCATACGATTGATGAGCCTGACTTTCTTCTTATGTAATCTTTTTGATTCGTCGCAATTAATCAAATTTGATTTGACTCATTCTTATATCTTGAATGAACTTATTTTTATTTGACTGAAATCTATCTAGATCAGATTAATTATAGAAATTAAATCCATTCATAGTGCAAATGGACTAGGGTCAAAAGTTGACCTATTTAAGAGAATTAAGGGTCACATGATCAGATGCTTCTAGAAAATTTTTTAGAAATTCTTTTGATATGATTATTGGATATGTGATAAGGCTCGAGTCATGCTATGGGTGTGCCAAATTTTGTGATTTATGGTAAAATTTTGACTAAATTTTGATAGAGTTTGATTTGGATTAAACTCTCAAGGGAAGAGTCCTAGGCGCAACGGACTCTTCCTTATCTACTCATGTCGCCCATTTTTTGAATCAATTTTGGTGACAAAACTAGATGAGATTTGATGATTTTTCATAGAGAATAATTTTTGGAGTCCCTTTGATCAAATAATAAGTGATTTGGTCAAAGAAGGACTCTAGATGACATTGGATTTAAGAAACCTTTCTCACGCCATTATGAAGCATCGCATAAAATATATTTTCCATGCCCAAAGAAGCCAGCTCTCTGATATCCCATGCTCCCTCTATCCTCTCTCTCCCTCTCTTCTACAAGCCTAAAAAGTTAGGCACAAATCTAAGTTGAAGGTCTAAGATTTTTGGCACAAGATTCAAAATCTACACGACGGTGTTCGTGAGATAGACAAGTAGCTTTCTCAAATTATTTTGAAGGTTCTTTAAATCAGATTCAAATCTGATCTTTGGAGAAAGAATTTGCGAGAAAAAGACGTTTAGATCTTGCCCGAGTGGACACTGGTAGAGGCCAGACGCGTGCATGGCTCCTTCCAGAATCTCAGGACAAATAAGGATCATCGCAGGATAATTTGATTACCCAAAGCAAAGGTATGAAATTAAATTAGATTTAATTTTATTTTTGATTTTTAATATCAAATCTTTAGGATCAGATTCGAGATATCTCAGATCTGATTAGGATTGTAGAAAATTTTTTTTGAAATATTCTTTTAGATCCAATCAGATCTAAACAATCCTATCAAGAAAAACATGATTTTTCCTTCATGTTTTACATATCCATTCATTTTATATTCAATAAGAGTGTGTCTTTTAGTTTTTGGTAGTTTTTTAGTCAAAACGTTGTGACGATTACAACCGTCATGTGGATTGATCAAAGAGACATGTTGTGCATTATAAAAGGATCATGTTCTATAGATGAAAGAGTTTGAAGTCAGCATTCTTTTCATGTCTTTGTATTTCCTTGTTCTACCAAAAATAGTATGAAATTGTTGAGAAAAAATCTTAGGGTGTGCTGTCCATTTGATTTTTGGGGCTTCGTTGTATTCCGAAAAGTGTATTGCCATTCAATTCCAACAGCATCTGTAGTGGGGGTAATAACACTTTAGAGAAAGTGATCATATCACGCCTCGAAGCGAAACTTTAATCCTTATGTTACTTCTTTTTTCTCTTTCCAAAATAACAATTCTAAAGTGTTATTTTACAATGGAGTCTGGTGTTGTTGTTGCCCTTAAGTTGATGAATCAAGACTTTAAATTGGATCGCTTTGATGGCTCGCATTTCAATAAATGGAAGGATAAAATGTAATTCCTTCTCACTGAGTTAAAAGTGTTCTACGTGCTGGTGACTACTGCTCTTTCCCCACCAATTGATCAAGACACGGTAGAGATGAATAAAGACCATCTTAAGCATGAGGAAGATGAAGTTCGCTACAGAGGATACATCCTCAATACTCTCTTCGATAGGCTTTATGATCTCTTCAAGTTCTACAAGTCGCCTAAAGAGATATAGGATGCTCTCGAATTCAAGTATGACATCGAAAAGCAAGGAACGGATAAGTTTCTTTCTCTTAAGTACTTGGAATTCAAAATGGTTGATAATATTTTCATCATACTCAAGTAGATGAATTGCAAATCTTGGTGTTTAAACTTAAAGACTTGAAAGTCAAGGTCTCTGAGACATTACTGGTTGCTGCGATTATTTTCAAACTCCCTGTAACTTGGAATGATTATAGAAGGAAATTGTTACATTCTTTGGTGGCATTTACATTGGAATAATTATTGAAACACATCCGAATTAAGGAGGAGACTAGGCTTCATGAGAGGTCTCAGTCAATTGACAATACTTCCAATATGAATTTCGTTGAAAGAGGGACTAAGAGGAAAAGCAATGTCCAGAATTCTGGAAGAAACAAGAGGAAAGATCAGAAAACTTCCACAAACATGAAAAACTTGATATGCTGGAAATACAAGAAGGTTGGACACTTGAAGCAAGATTGCAAATTCAAGAAAGCAAGAATGGATGGTGTAGTAAACATGGTGGATACCAAAGTGGAACCTTTGGTTGCCGTGGTGTCTGAATTCCAAATAGGAATGGTGACTGAGTTGAATATGGCTGCTACGGTTTAGTCCATTGATTAGTGGTATGATTCTAAAGCAACAATTCATGTGTGCAATAACAAAGCACAGTTCAAGATGTTGCTGAGGAAAGGAAGGCGCTCATGAGCAATCAAGATACTGCCAAGATCCTTGGAAAGGGGATTGTAGAGCTTCAATTTACTTTGGAAAAGAAGTTGACTCTTATTAATGTTCTATATGTCCTTGATGTTAGGAAAAATTTAGTGTTCGAAAGTCTACTCAGTAAGAGAGGATTCAAAGTAGTTCTTGAAGGTGAGAAGCTCATTATTAGTAAAAATAATGTGTTTGTTGGAAAGGGGTATGTAAGTGATGGAATGTGCAAACTTTCTATTAATGAAAATATTATTTCCATTTATACCATTGAGTCTCTTTCTTTATGGCATGATTGTTTAGCACATCTGAATTATGATTCTCTGAAATTTATGTCTAAATGTGGCATGATATCATTTAATGATATGAATTCTAGAAAATGTGAAATATGTATTCAAGCAAAAATGACTAGAAAATCTTTTTCTAAGACAGATAGAAATTTTGAGATGCTTAAACTTGTGCACTCTGATGTGTGTGAGTTGAATGGTGTGTTAACTAAGGGTGGAAATAGATATTTCATTATCTTTATTGATAATTATTCACGATATACACATATTTATTTGATGAGGTCTAAGGATCAGGCTTTTGACATGTTCAAAAGGTATAAATCCATGGTGGAAAACTAAATGGGTAGGAGAATCAAAATCCTAAAAAGTGATAGAGGTGGAGAGCACTTCCTCTCAAAATTTTTTCATTTTTGTGAAGAGAATGGCATTGTATACCAACTAAGTGCACTATGTACACCACAACAAAACGGATTGGCTAAAAGAAAGAATCAAACACCCAATGATATGGTTAACGCCATATTGTTTAATGCAAAATTGCCAATGACTTTATATTGATGGCTTGTCACGTGCATAATAGAATACCTTCAAAGAAATATAAGTTCAGTCCATATGAGATATGGAAGGAAAGGGTGCCGAACCTGAGCTATCTCAGAGTTTGAGGTTGTTGAGCATATTACAAAGTCCCTGATCCAAAAAGAACAAAGTTGGGTCCTAGGGCACTAAGGAGCATATTTATGGGATATACTGAGAATTCCAAAGCATATCGGTTGCTTAATTTGAGCTCAAATGTCATTGTGAAATCAAGAAATGTAGAGTTTCTTGAGAATAAGTTCGTATAGGACTTGAATGACAATAAGCAAGCACAAACACATGTTGAGAATACTCTTCCCACTAGCTTATCTAAAGAAAAAAGAATGAAAGTTGGCATTCCTAGTGTACCTAGGAGTCAACGGTTAAGAAAGAAAAAATATCTCAGTCCAGATTTTATCTCCCTAATGCCATTATGTTCATTATTAAGGGAAATAAGGATTACTTGATTCAAGAAGTTCCGGTACTTCTCAACACGGAAAAAGATCCAAAGAACTATAAAGAGGCAATGGTATCAAGAGATGTTGTATTTTGGAAAGAGGCAATCAATGATGAGATGGATTCCAGCTTGGGAAATAATACTTGGGTATTGGTTGATTTGCCATTTGGTTCTAAGTCTATAGGATGCAAGTAGATATTTCGAAAGAAATACAATACCTATAGATCGGTGCAAACATATAAAGCTAGACTTGTTGCCAAGGGTTTTAGGCAAAAGGAGGGTATTGATTACTTTGACACTTATGCACTAGTGGCCAAGATTACATCCATAAGGGTGTTGTTTGCTTTGGCCTCGATCTATAAGATGTCTATACATCAAATGGATGTTAAAACGGCATTCTTAAATGGCAACTTGGATGAAAAGGTATACATGAAACAACTGAAAGATTTTGTGTTACCTAAAAATAAGAATAAGGTATGTAAACTGATTAAGTCTTTATATGGGCTGAAATAGGCTCCTAAGCAATGGCATGAAAAATTTGATTCGATGATCTTGTCAAATGGATTTTGGTATAATAATGTGGATAAATACATCTATTTCAAGTTCACCAATGACTATGGAGTGGTAGTGTGTCTCTATGTGGATGACATGCTGATTATAGGGACTAACATGAAGGGCATTATTGATACTAAGGAGTTCTTAGCTTCTCGGTTCAAGATGAAAGATCTTGGAAAAGTAAATACTATCTTAGGGATTAAAGTCAACAAACATAATAACGGTTATAGCCTGTGTCAAATACACTATGTTGAGAAAGTGCTGGAAAAATACAGACACTTGAAAATCAAGAAATTTAATACTCCATGGGATCCTTCAATTAAACAACTTATGAATACTGGAAGTTCCATTCCGCAACTAGAGTATGCTAGCATGATAGGTAGTTTGATGTATGCCATGCATTACACAAGATCGGACATTACATATGCAGTATGCATGCTCTCCAGGCACATGAGTAATCCTAGTATTGTGCATTGGCGAGAAATATGCTGAATCCTTTGATACTTGAAGAAAACAAAGAATTTAGGACTATTTTATGGAGGTTTTTTGATAGTACTCGAAGAATTTACTGATGCTAGTTGGATAACTAGTGGGGGTGATAACAAGTCGATATCCAGATGGGTGTTTATCCTTGGAGGAGGGGTGGTCTCATGGGCCTCTAAGAAATAAACTTGCATCACTCATTCGCCTATGGAGTCAGAGTTCATTGCATTGGCATCAGCTGGTAAAGAGGCAAAATGGCTGAAGCATTTGCTAGCGGAAATTGAGTTGTGGCCATAACCAGTTTTAGCCATCTCATTATATTATGATAGCCAGGCAACTATGTCTAGGGCACGAAGAAAGATTTACAATGGAAAGTCTAGACATATTGATTTTAGGTATGAATATATAAAGAAATTAATCTCAGAAGGGGTGATCACAATCACCTATGTGAGATCCAAGGAGAATCTTGCTGACCCATTGACAAAGGCACTCTCGAGGATTCAATAAGAAGAACTTCAAAGAAAATGGGTTTGCGGTCCATGTAATTAGATGGTCCATGGGCGAATTTCTAGAATTCTTATTGAATGGAATTACAGTCGCCAATGATAGGAATCCAACCTCTACTAACTTACGTCTTTAGAGGTTTAGTGTGGTAAAAACAAGCCATTAATATGCGGTTGGATAAGTGCTGGATTAAAAGGGCGCGCGCACACACACACACATATATATATACTTATCAATATCTAACACACTTATATTGTGATGTATATTAGCATAAAAGGTCGCATCTGGGGTGGGTCATGGAAGGGTAAGCGATTTTGCTCTTAATGAGGAATCCAATGAATTTTGGTTGGGATTTGAAACTTCACCTATGTGGGACACGAAGGTGATGCCGCCTCTAGCAAATGTCGATGTACTTTGTGAAGTGTCTCATGAAACTGGAAGGTAGCATGGGTCCATTTAAGTGCTAAAAATTTCAGGCTCTCCACTACTATTGAGGTCCATATGTGAGGCATTCTCTAGTTTAGGTGGTAAAAATCAAGGTTTAATCCATTATAACACCATCAATTTGTCTGGATTTTGAGATGCTTTCATTAATTAAGGTTTAATCATAGTGACACCTTTTTGTATGCATGAGCCTTATTATTGGTGTAATATCATAAACCACCAAGTGGAGGATTGTTGTAGCTTGAGCTATACAGGTGGTAGTCCATGATATTTGGTTAAAAGGTTAAGGCACGGTTTACATCTTTGAAAGAAGTATAAAATATGAAGCAAAGTATCATCTTGTGGACTTTTGAATCGATCAGTATTTGATGAGGATCGATCGGGTCATGCTGATAACTACAATTGATGGTTTTCTTATATGTAACTGACTTCTTTTGTTGAATGGACGTAGTATGACCCTCTGTTGAGGATGTTTTATATATCCATTTATTTTATATTCAATGAGAGTATGTCCTTTGATTTTTAATAGTTATTTAGTCAAAACGTTGTGACGGTTACAACCATCATGTGGATTGATCAAAGAGACACGTTGTGCATTTAAAAAGATCATGTTTTACAGACGAAAGAGTTTGAATTCAGCATTGTTTCCATGTCTTTATAATTCCTTGTTCTACCAAAAATAGTGTAAGATTGTTGAGAAGAAAATCTTAAGGTATGCTGTCCTTTTGATTTTTGAGGCTTCGTTGTATCCCGAGAAGTGTATTGCCATTCAATTCCAACAACATCTGTAGTGGGGGCAATAACATTTTAGAAAAAATGATCATATCACGCTTCGAAGTGAAACTTTAATCCCCACGTTACTTCTTTTTTCTCCTCTCAAAATAACAAGAGGAGCGTAGGTGCATAGGTGCTTTGAATGATATGTAATTGTTACTGTTGTATAAAGTATACTGATATATTCTTTTGTTGATTCACTATGTAAGAATTCAATATTTTTCATCAATCTATTTTCTTTTACCTCTCAGCAAAAGGCATCACAACCTTTTATCATCATGCGGTCTTCATATATTGGAATACTTGTTATCTCATATTTCTGAAAGGGGCTGTTTGGTAAACCTGAAGAAACTTTATTTTAGTCTCTCCTCATTTCTTATCCATGCAAAATAAGCTTCTTTGCATAATAAAATTTTTATCTTGATACCGTTCCAAATGGAACCATTGACTAGTATCTGATCTCAAATAAACATGAAGCCAAAACAATGTAGTATGGTTATATACATGAGTTACATTCCAGGTGATTAATCTGGTAGGATCCTTAATCATGTAATTCTTGCATAACAGATGGGGATTGCTGCAGTAGTGCACTTAAATGTATTTCCGGCTAAACCTTATCAACATGGAGAAAGATGTGTCAATAATGTTTCTGTAATGGTTAATTAGGCATCTCTAGGAGCTCCTCCAGATCCTGAAGAGGTTAGAGAAAGTAGAAGGTTAACAAGGATGCAAATTGCTCAACCTGATGGCAAAGAAAAGTGGTCGAGTTTTCCACACACTGTTCGCGATGTGGTTTTTGGAAGCAGTGAAATTGTGTGTGGCTAATTTACATGCAGGTAACTAGATTTTTATTTCATTTTCTACCAGGGTGGCTTATATTCTGTGTGCGTTTGCTCAGGTGGTTGATGATCTGAAATTTACTGTTTCACACGTGGTGAAACCAGTGGAGCAAGGCCTTGCGAAGATAAATGAAACATTCCATCAGATATCAGAAAATAAGAAGCAGTATGAAGGGGGAAGAACAAAAGGCAAGGATGATAGCTATATTATTCCTATGCATTCATGTACAAATGAACTTTATGATCTGCATGATTGTCTTTCTGAAGGAAGCATCAGCGATAGCAGATTGGAAAGTAGAAGACACCAAGTACAAAATCTGCAGCTTCACAGATTGGGAAATCAGATGCTTCTTCCGAACGTGGGTCATTCAAGTTTGTAAAAATTGGCCTTTCTGTGAGTGGTACTTGTTAGGTTTTGGAGTTAACACCCAGCAAGTTGTCATATTTTTGCTTGTCAGAGCATCAGGTGACTTTAGGCACCTGTGGATTTTTGTATAGGGACTTCAGGATGGTATTTCATATCATTCTCCCGATCTGGAATGTTTTTTGCTGAGGGAAATGGTCTCCATATATTTTTGAAGAAATTCATTAAAGTCGATTCCACTTGTTGCAGTTGGCTGTCTTCTTTCTCTATTTTGGTTCTTGTGAAGTCTCTTTCAGCTGATCAAAATCATTGCTTTCAACAATGCATTAGTAGAAAGCCCATTTGTTTTCTGTGATCTTCCACTTTAAATAACCAAACTAACTACTTGGTCCTTCAAATCAACAAACAAGTAGATCATCCTTTAAACTCATGTTAAGATTTCATTTGAGAATAAAGAGGAATGCCTAGTTAATATGTCAAAATAAGGCACGGTCACAAGGTCCAGTATAATATCACCAAAAATATTTGTATCCTTTCAACATGTTCTGTTCTCTATAAAATCCTCACTGAAAAACTTCATTTTTTTTCTCATAGATGATATGCAAAAGAAAAAATAAAGATGATTACAGTTGGTTTCAAGATCCATACTGCATCTGACTTAAGGTTAGGATGTTTAATCTGCGAAATTGTCAAGGAACAAGTTCCATCCAACCTTGATCCTACTGCGTCCAAGGAAGAGAGCCTGGATAAGGAACCGGACCACAATAGCTGAATAAGCCTTTCAGCTCAGGGCATCCATTGGGATAAGGGATGGTCCGATGAAATGGATCCCTCTTAAGTTTCTTATGATGAAGAGAACCTAAACATCCATATGGATCTTCTTGGAACTGTACCCTAACAGAAGCTTCACCTTTCTTCGCCGCCTCTTTCGCACTTGGAGAAGCAGGGGTGCCAAAATAGAAAAACCTCCCTTCTGGGAATCCAATCGCCGTACGATGTAGATGTGCAAACCTCTCCCCCTTGAAATCATAGCTCACAACCTGCCATCAAATCAAGGAAGTTATGTACTTTCAATACATCATCAAGTCTGCTCAAGACCCTACAATTAACCATTATATAAATAGCAAAAACAGTAATGAGAGGTGAGAACCAATGCTCGACCATGGCCTCAACCATTTACTAAATGCACTGCAGATGCGAGCATGTTGGGCATCCAGGTCAATTCAATAATTGGGCATAAAAAACAAGCTGTATCAAATCGAATTGGTTCTCAGGACATCTTCGCAACCAACACACAGAGAGGACATGGCCTTTACACTTCCGTGCAAAATTCCCAATTAAAATGCATTTCCATAGACACATCTCAGCATTAATCATTTCGTGTCTAATGCCCGGGAGTTTAGTATTTTTTGTTTTTTTCTAAAGGGGGAGGGGGTTTCAAATACTTGGAAGGCTTTTGATTGATCAAACGTCCACCAGCCCCAGTTCCTTTGATAAGAACAAAGAGATATTCTAGAAAAGAATAAACAAATTAAACAAACTTCAGAACTACCATATTTGCAAGACTACTGACCCCCTGCTTGTTGTCAGAAGGCACGTATGACCAACACATCATTGAAAGAAACAAGTTCTCCTTTCCATTCATCAGGTCATGACCTTCCAAACATAAGAGTTAGAAAGGAGACACATATTATAAATTTAAAGTTCAAAAGAGCACTAGTAATGCAGGTCATCTTCTAGGATGATGGACACATAAGCCATATTATTTTTCAAATTCCAATGTCCAATTCACGAACTGGTTCATTACAAAAGATTCTAAAGACTAATCAGCATCCTACATCCACTTTTGGTCCTTGGGTTGAAGCAACCAACCCTAGAACTACTCACCTTCTAGTAATAGAGACTGGCTTTTTGCAACTTTTGAATGGATTAAAGTTGCCAAATGCTGATTTTGTTGGAAAAGCTCAGATCAAAGTTAAGATCAATTCAATGATTTAAAGGTTGTTGGTACCATTCTTAGACATTTGAACCATATGCTCGAGTCAAACCCGAAATGGGCGACACAGGAATGGCAACCTTTCTGGTTGAGAATTTAAAATATTATCTTACAAAATCTCTTACTTGTTTAATACAAAAGTTTCCTAATTCTTTTTTTAAAAAAATGTTGGCATGCTCCAAATTCTGAGCCAAACAAAGACAGATTATTTTTCAAGATGTTTGGAGAAAGCATAAATAGCAAAAAAAAAAAGAAATGAGCATCCCAGGAAAAGAGACAGAAGCTCACAGTAATATTCTGAGGATAAGTGCCAGTAAGTTCTCGAAACCGGCACACACTAAAAATAAGGTTCTCAAAGCTGTCTCTTGCATGCTCTTCTGTGAGTGCTCTGCTCCTCACACTATCTTGTTTCCCTATACAAAAAAGCAGGAAAAAGGCATCTCAATGAAACATATCAAGCAAATCAAGTATTATATGGAGAGAATTCAATATTCATAATTTCTTAGGAACAGGTTATAAGACACTTCCTTATAGTCTGCAGGTCAAATGTCACCAAAACTCAAACATTTAAGACCTTAAAATTTGAAAATATTAATATCTTTAAATTCCCAAAACTAACTTATTTCAGTAGAGTTTTTTAAAGGTCCAATCTTTGTCTATAGTGTGTGACATGGTTGATGTAATTGATGCAGAATAAGGAAAAAAGGACTTCACATAAACAAACCATTAACTTTTTTCCAAAAAAATTTGTCAAAACCAATTTTAGGTAATTTCAAGGCACGATGAGAAGGGAAGGAGAGAAAATCCTCATAACATAAAAAATCAACCTTAGATGAACTTTAGGGTTGGTAATGGGCGCAAGTCAGGTCAGTTTTGGGTCAGCCTTTGAGCCCAGCTTGAAGAAAATTTCAGTCAATCTTGGACCTGCAACCCAAGGCCCGATTAAATTTTAGGACGGCTTTGGGTCTACTCAGTGCCCAGCCTAAGTATCTGCGCTCCCCTCCCCCCACCTCTCTGTCTCATATCAGCACTTGGCAGCTGCCCTTCTCTTTTCTCCTTCCTCTCAGCACCTCCTCGCTCTCCCCCTCACCCCAAACAATCCCCTTTCCACCCCCACTGTCTCTCCCGCTCCCCATTGAACCCACCCAATCCCCACCTCCACCCCGCTCCTCTCTCTCTCTCTCACACACACACGCACACAAAAATCCCCTTCTCCCCTACTCTCTCCCCACCTACTCTGACTTCCTTGTAGGACATTCATTACTTATTTCAGAAATAGATAAGTGTCTCAAAGCTACATAATTATTGATTTCTTATTAGGAAGAGGTCATAAAGCAACTGCATGTTACATAGAAACAATGAGGTTCGATTCCAAAGGAAATATTCTTAGAGTTAGAATCAAAGAGATATTAGGTATGCAAATTAGAGGCTGGAAAGCTATGAAATTTGCACCAAGTGTCCTGACATAGTATTTAGTCCCTCATTGAATGAATGGGCAAGAATAATACTTAACATATCTAGTTGGTCAGGCTAGTTACAAAGAAAAATTAATTAAAACGTAGAAAATGGGTGAAAGCTTAACACTTTCATTAAAAGCAAGCTCACTAGATATGTAGCCATTTTCCTATTCCCGTCCAACCTAATATAAATGTTTGGTTTGCTCCTTCTCTAATCTAGAAGTTTAATCCTTTTAATCATGATCACCAATTTTTCAAAAATTAAAGGATTCCTTCAAAGATAACAAAATTGTCCATTTTGTGCTGTCAGATTGTACTTCTGCCATATCAAAAAAATCACCAAGGTGATGTCAAAATTTTCATGATGCCATGTAAAGCAACTTAATTGATCATATGTTTTCACAAAGCATAAAAATTTAAAGGAACCTAGGGTATTAGACTCGTGAGTAAATTGATTCGGAAATTAAGGGCATTCTAGTGCACGAAGCTCCTATCACCATGGGATTTGGGGAGTGTCAGATGAACGCACCTTACCCCCAAGAGCAAAGAGGCTATCTCCTTATTTCAAAGACATCCAAGTTACAATGAAGCAACCTTACCATTGCACCAAGGCCCACCCTTTAAATTGATTTGGACACTGGTCTCACAAATTCAACTTGAACTTTCAAATAAGTCAGGAAGCTTAATACTAAGTTAAAATCATGGTCTACTAACATTAGGTCAAATAGTGGTCCATTCCTAATGGAAGCAGTGAAAACCGGACAAGTGCCATGTTCTTGAATATTACTCAAATGCTTGTCCATGCATGTACATCTTCTATATGCATCAGTTCATAGTCATTAAAGCCTTTAGGAATTATGAAAAATCATATACCAATTCCACTTAACTGATCTAATCTAACTTTACTTGTTGGAACTATGCATATGCACATATGCCTTTGAAAATGAGGATGCTTGAAGTGCAGAGATACCATAACGACATGCGATTTTAAATATGTAAAAATGTGTATCAAAAAATGCATTTTGATAAGTTCTGGCTTATAATAATTGGGGGAAGTAACTCGTTTCCTCCTTATTCCCTCTAAAAAAAGAGTTTAAGCATACAAAAACTTGATAAACCTACATTTGATTGAATGAAATAGTTGCATGTTACAGCCTAGAAAAATAGGCAATGGAAGTAAAGACTTTGCACATTATGGTGTTCTATTAAACAAGAAAGAGAATTATTTCATGTTTTTGTTTAACGAAACCAGCATTGCTAGATGTATGGGTAAATCAATAATGTTTCACAAGTGATGATTGGTGGTAGAGAAAGGATTTCAAGCGTGAAGAAGCAGATGAAAGACCTAGATGCCAAAGAAGCAGCAATGCCGCAAGTAGGAATCTTGGATCAAAAGATCCACTTCTTTGAAATCCAGCGAATTAGTTGTTTAAGAAACTAGTAACATACAAAATATTACTAAGTGGAAGTTCAGCATGACCAACAATTTAAAAGTACCCGATTGGGATCAGAATAGTCAATTATAAAGTCTGAAAATATCAAATCTGAATTCAGTGGTTGGAAATAACAATAACACGCATTTTCAAGATTAACATGTTTATTATACCCACATTCAATAACAAAAACCAGTTAGCCAAATTGCTGATGAGGCAGTGAAGATATCATGACATCCACATGGTAAACCAGGTTCTTGTGTGAACAACTATTGCAAGAGTACAAAAACTTCAAATCATGCTGAGCTGATGAAAATAGTTGCTGATGATGGTGGCATTCCAAAAAAATGTTTGTTTAACTAAATAAGATGAGATGTTATCATGTAAACAAATAACAGCTTTATCAGCTAGCCTAACAAAATCAACAATGAACATGTATTCAACATATTAGACTCATTTTAATTCTTCAGTAGTAGTGCATATATGCTTATGGATGCAAGGCCTATTTTCTAAGCTCCTCTAATAGAACATGAGAATCCAAACCAGCACTACAATCATAATTATAAAGTAATATGCAACAGTATAAGACAACAGACCAGCCACTCACAGACTAAATGTCCAAGCATCTCCATGAATCACTTTTGGGAAGAAGATCTATGCTACCTTGTCCATACTCTTCTACAGGATTCTACCACAGGTGCACAATGATTCCATAAACAATCAACACCATAACTTCAGATCAAGCACAGCCATGATAAAACATCACATCCAGAACAATAAATTGAATTCAGCAGACGATATCGTGTGAAAATTTATAAACAATCACCAAGAAAGAAAGTGAGCAAATTACCAAACCAGCCTTTGGATTCTGCAACTGCCCAATAACTCTGCGCTTCGCTTCGAGGGCCAGCATCCCTTCGAGTTTCCCCACCACTAAACAAAAGAAGAGCTCCCTCATCCTTAGATGCAATCTCCACCCCTTCTCTTATATGTGACAAAAATGTAGCAGCTTGACCTGGGTGCCTCTGATATGGCTCCAAGAACCATGAATCCTCACGGTCGATCTTCCCACAACTGTTGCTCGTATAGATCGAATGCCCAGCAACCATGACAAGATTGCGGAGATTCGCAAAAGGATAAGAACCCGAGCCAACCCTCAGATCATCAACCCTTCGGTACCCCATCATTCTAACCCGGCTCTCATATACAGATAGAACAATCAGAATGGTCACTCCGAAGGACAATGAGATGAGAAAAATTGCAACAGGGTGAAGCTTGTAGAAATGATAAAAGCGATTTCCAATAGATTTAAGCATCTTGAGGGGTTCAGACTGCGGATTTTTGGACCTTCGGACCTTCGAGGAGTTTCCTGATTCTAAATCAAACTCCCCTCTAGGGTAAGCATGAAAGGACTTGGGACTTCCTGGCCCGTAAGACTGGTTACTCATGATGGCAGCAAAGAAGCGAGGTCATGAGTACCCAATGGATACTGGAATCATATTCCCTCAAAATCCAGTAAGAGATTCAACTATTTTACACATCAAGATCAAACTTTGGAACGTAAACTTGTACAGATTCCGAATTTCTAATCTCGCAGTCCAGATCTCTCACTAAAACTAGTGAAAGAGATGAAACTCAAGTAGATTCTAGTGAACCAAAACAGAAAGAAGGGACTTTCTCTCAGAAGACTTCTTTTCGGAGGATAATAATTCTATCAGGCGAGGATTCAAAGGATAAATCGATATGATACCGAATTCCTCATCTTGATATATACCCTCTTCTGAAGAAAAAAAATGGAAAAATCTAAGCGTTCCCAGAAAGAAACTTACAGAGAAACAAACTAAAATGATCAGAAAACTCTCTAATTCGGTCTTAATCCGCGCTCTAAATGGACACGAAAGAAAACTTCAATCAGAGCCAGATGGAAATCTGTACACAAAATTGGATTGAACCGTTAGATTTCTCTTCCTTCAACACCGAGATCTCATCATTGGCTGCCAAAATCCTTTTTTTTTTTAAAGAAAAGAAGAAAAATGGCATCCAGCAAAGAGAAATCACAATCAAGATGGAAAAAAAATCTAATTTTAAACACCTTAAACAGAAAATCTCGGGGTAGACAAACAAATAAAAGTTGACAACAGCTACTGTTGCTGGATGGAGATCTCTAAATTGAATTAAAGAAAACAGGGAAGGAGAAAGAGGGAGACGAGAGAGCGAGTTCCCGGTTCGGCCGCAGCAGTGGTGGAAGGAAGAAGGGCCGCCGGTCTACCGGGTCGGGTTTTAGTACAATCAGCGCAAGAGCTATTGGGTTTCGGATCTAAATTTTATATAAACACACTCTCGATAAAATTATATATCAAATAATTTATCTTCAACAGTTAATCAAACTAAAATATTTAATTACATGATTCAAAAATTAACTATAAACAATAATTAACTAAAAATTAAAAGATACATCTAACTTAGAGCCAGCTGCAAATACCAAAACATATTCTAAGATATGATTAATTTTATTCTTTCTGTCTATTAAAATATAGAGCAAAATTTCATATACCAAGAATCTGGAAGTTGAAAGGTATATTAAATAAAACTAATATTATATATATAAATGCATATATTTATATGTAAATATTATATAAAATGATTAGCTAATTTGCTTGGAGTGGATCGGATTGTGTCTACAAATCTCATACTTAAATTTAATTCAATATTTTCAATGTGTCTAACTTTGGATCCGTATCCAACCTATTGATTTGTAGGTCAAAGTTATGTTCAAGTTCGTGGGTTAGAACGTCAGCCCAAACAAAGGGATGATCTTGGTGACAATGTATGACATATGATGCACATGAGACTATAATCCAAAAATTAAATCAATTACTTTAGTTAATTATTATTAAATTAATAATACATTTTTATATCTTCCTTTATTGTAAGATAGATCTTAAAAAGATATATTTATCTAAAATAAAAATATTTTCTTTCTTTTAGAAGTACAGGTGATAAAAGTTGTTATACCAAATTATCAATATAGAAATGTCAGACAGACAAAAATAGTAGAACTATTGATTTTTATTAATCTGATGAATATATTTGTGATAGAGATGCAAAGAGTTACTTAGATAAAATGGAGTAGAATTAGAGAGCTTTGATTAATATTAATATTAATAAGATATCATCATCATCATCATCCACCTTCTTGCTGTAGGCCTTGGATGTAGTAGATACCTGAGGTTTCTGTCCGATGAAACATATAATTTTAAAGCTGCCACAGGAACTTCCCTATAAATGTTTTGTTAGGATACTTATTTGGTTTATGGTGGCACAATAAGACTAAATAATCGGTGTTTCAATAAGGCTAACAAACCGTCTGCATTGAACCATATCTACAGACCTAGGCTTTATCTTTGTATCAAATAACCAAAAGGTTAATTAGTGAATGCTATATGGGAATCTAAAATAGTTCATTATTTGAGGAGATTAAGGCTATCCATCAATGCCCTTCTAGCATGAACCAGTCATGTGCATCAAGTGTGATTGGAATGAGAGCCATCCAATAAATATGCCTTCTCCTCCTCTTCTTCTTCTTCTTATGTGCAGAATGTACCTTCATTTTGAACTTATGACATAACTTTGCATGTTAGGATGAACGTACGTGATGTAGCCTAAGTAACTGCATGTATATAAGTTATATATTGATATTTTGTTTTAATAAACATGAATCCTATTTAAAGTTAGCCCGATCAATTAGGTTACTTGTTCTGCTTGTTGGAGATGAAAAAACTAGAGTCTTGGTTAGACTGAGAATATTGATAGATTGTAAAATATGGATTAGGAAACTCGCAATTATTTATAGGGGATTTGATTTGCTCTCTCCAACTTACATCAAGGTTCACCTTCCTTCGTACATATATGTCGTCGGATCACTTTGTGCCAGATCTCGAAGTGCAATGAACTCCATCATTCATTCATCTAAATAGGTGTTCAAGCAACCAGTAGATGATTCAATGATGGATTTGCACGAAAGAAGATGGATCCTTCTTTCATGCAACCCTATGGCAGGTTGGTTACGGAGGAGCATGCAGATGGAATACAACAATCGGCATTGCAAGACAAATCCATTATGGTCGAAACTACCAACATGTCAAAAATTATCCAAGTCATTTGGATGCACTACTTAAGAGTCAAATCTACAATGAAGCAAAAGATGAAAATGCTGCGATTAGTTGCTTTCCATCTTAGACGTAGTTGTAGATATTTCTATCACATTAACTAGCACTCAACCCCGGCATTGCATGGATTTAATTGATAATAATAATATATTTTTTTATTCTATTTATTAGAAATAAATCTCGCTCCCACCAAAGTTCAGTCTGATGCTTAGCCTAAAGCAATCGATAATTATGAAAGAGCTTCGATCAATGGTCGGACCACAACCGAACTCTTCCAGCGGCCAAATTTTAGCCGAACTTCTTCAGTCAGCCGAATTTTGCCAGTAGCTGAATTCCAGCCGAACTTCTTCAGAGGTCGAATCCCTGCCGTATTCCTATAGAAGCCAAACTCCTTTCGGACTTCTCCTTCAGTCAAGCTTCTCTAGGAGTCAAACTTCTTTCGAATTTCTCCTTCAGTCGGACTTCTACAGGAGTCGAACTTCTTCCATATTTCTCCTTCAGACGGATTTCTATAGGAGCCAAATTTCTTTCAAACTTCTCCTTCAGTCAAGCTCCTCAAGGAGTCGAACTCCTTCCCAATTTTTTCTTCAGTCGGACTCCTCTAGGAGTCGAACTCCTTCCGGACTTCTTCTTTAGTCAAGCTCCTCCAGGAGTCGAACTCCTTCCAGATTTCTTCTTCAGTCGGACTTCTATAAGAGTCGAACTCCTTCCGTATTTCTCCTTTAGACGAATTTCTATAGAAGCCAAACTCCTTCCGAACTTCTCCTTTAGTCAAGCTCCTCCAGGAGTCGAACTCTTTCCGAATTTCTCCTTCAGACGAATTTCTATAGGAGTTGAACTCCTTCCGTATTTCTCCTTCAGACGGATTTCTACAGGAGCCAAACTTCTTCCAAATTTTTTCTTCAGTCGGACTCCTCCAGGAGCCAAACTTTTTTCGTATTTCTTCTTCAAATGGATTTCTACAGGAGCCAAACTTCTTTTGAATTTCTCCTTCAATCGGACTCCTTCAGGAGCCAAACTCCTTGCAGACATCCCCCTCGATCGAATTTCTTCGGGAGTCGAACTTCTTCCAAATTTCTCCTTCGGTCAAGTTTCTCTAGGAGCCGAACTCCTTCCAGATTCCTTCTTCAGTCGTATTCCTCCAAGAGCCGAACTCCTTTCGGACATCCTCTTAGTCGGATTCCTTCAGAAGCCGAGCTCCTTCCAGATTTCTCCTTCGATCAAATTTTTCTAGAAGCCGAACTTCTTCCGAACGTCTCCTTCAATCGAGTTCCTTCAGGAGCCAAACTCCTTCGAAATTTCTCCTTCAGTCAAGTTCCTCTAGGAGTTGAACTTCTTTCAAATTACTCTTACAGTTGGACTCCTCCAATCCAGTCGGATTTCGAACACATACTTCCACCAGATGGCATGGCTATCATTATTGGTCTAGCAATACCTCTCCCTCTCCGTAACAAACTCCATGCGGCCTATGATCAGACGGTATGGCTGTCATTATCAGTCTGGCAACACCTCTCTCTATCCGTAACAAATTTCATGCGACCCACGACCAGACGGTATGGCCATCATTATCAGTTTGACGACACCTCTCTCTCCATAGCAAATCTCATGCGGCCCACTATCGGACGGTATGGCTGTCACCATCAATCTGCTACCAGCTTCGTCTATAAAAAGGGATCCTCCAGATATATTTTTTCTAAGCTCTCTTCTCTTTTTCAAAACTCTGCCGAACTCTTGTCTGAGCACTCCATTTTTGTTGGTTAGAAGAGTTGACTTGATCGTCGGAGGATCCTGTCAGAGCCACCACCACCGACTCCAGACGGAACTTTATTTTGTAGGTCACCGATGGTGACCTCGTCCTCCTCCACTCCAGCTCGTTCCAACGTCAATCAGATTCTGCACCAACAGAATTAGTGCTGGAGGAAGGGCCTTCTGTTTCTGAGATTTTCTTATTCTTAAAGGAGTGCTCAGCAGTGATCTCTTTCCTTCCTCTCTAGAGATCTCTCTTCTTCCTTTTTAGAGTTCTTCTCTGAGAGAAAATACCTCCCAGGAAGGCTTCGATCCAACGATCAGTAGCCTCTGCAGTCAGATCCTGTCCAGATCTATCCACTCTCACTTCAGCTCCGACAACTCAGGCTCCACCTATGGCCATGGTGGATGCGGAGTAGTTCAACCTGCTGGTCTAGCAGGTTCGCGGTCTCACGGAGGCGATGCAGGCCATACATCAACAGGCCCCAGCACCAATTCGGTCGGAGCAGGCTCCTCCAGAGCCTCATGGTTCGATCTGAAAATGGCCGACTTGGGCTATCTGACCTCTGATCTTCGAAAAAGAGAAGTAGAGGATGGAGGCCCCTACTCAGACCATGACTCGACCCAGGGAGAAGCTTCACACCCATTCCATTAAAAAATCCTGAAGATCAACGATCGTGAAGATCTCCTAGATCAAAGGCTCCTAGAAATGAGCCGACGAATCGAAAAGCTCCATCATACTTTTTCCTCACACGATAATGATATTTACACTGATCCTCCTTTTTTTCAAAGGATTATGTAGAAATCGATCCCACTGAACTTCAAGCTTTCATAGTTTGAGAGTTACGATGGACCATCAATTCGATCGACCATCTGAAGGCCTTTCGGACAATGATGTTACTCCACGGTGCGTCAGACCTATTTTATGCTGGACTTTTTCATCCACCCTCAAGGGAGCTGTCAAGAACTGGTACTCGACACTTAAGTCCTTTTTTTTATTAGATGAGCCATCAGTTCGTGACTCACTTCATCAGCAGTTGATGTCCGCATCGAGATTTGAATTTTTTGATGACCATCAAGTAGAAGGAGGGAAAATCCATCTGGGCTTATGTCATCCAGTTTAATGCTGCTGTATTGGAGGTCCAAAATCTGGACCAATCAGTCGTCATGGCCGCACTCAAGAGCGGCCTTCAGAAGAATGATTTGCTGTTCTTTCTGAAAAAGAAGTATGCTAGGAACTTCACCGATATGCTGGCTCGGGTTGAAGGTTATGCCCGAGCTGAAGAGGCCTTCAAGGCCAAGGACGATGAAGCCTTTGGTAAGCAGTGAATCGACGAGCCGGATGGGCCCATCGAGGAAGGAAAGTCGAGTGAAGCTCGACCACGCTCCTAAACTCCCTCTGAGTACAAGCGAGTCCGAACTCCTCTCCAAGCTCGAAGGTAGGGAAGCCCTGATAGAAGGGCATGGCGAGGTTCTCCCCAACGAAGATTTCATAATTACGCCTCTCTCAATGCTCTGAAAACTCAAGTATTGATGAAAATCAAGGAGCAATTATCGAGACCAGAAAGAATGCGTTCTCACCCTAGCAAGTGCAATCCTAACAAGTTCTGTCTTTATCATTGTGACCACGGTTACGATACTGAGTGTATCTAACTTTAGGATGAGATCAAGGAGCTCATCAGACGAGATAGACTTGGTCGATTCTTGCGGTGATGGCCTGAAGGATGGAAAGATTGATCGAGGATATTGCCGCAGCTTGAGCCACCAAGGGGGGAGGATCAACAAGGAGATCGACCGCCTCTCGACATCATTAACACTATCTCGAGGAGACTTCGATGAGGAGAGACCAACATATCTGAGGGATCAGTGAAGAGATAAAGGATTGAAGAATCCATAACCTTTACTAAGGTAGATGCTCAGGGGGTCCAGTTTCCATACAATGATGCGGTTGTAATCTCTTTAAATATTATCGACTATGATATATGCTGCATTTTGGTAGATAATGAAAGCTCGACTGATATTTTATTTTATGATGCTTTCTCAAAAATGTTCTTGCTCAGTAATCACTTGGGACCTATAAATTTTCCGTTGGTAGGCTTCACCAGCCATGCCGTAGCAGTTGAGGGCATAATAACCGTGGCTATGACTGCAGGGCAACGTCCGAAGTTAGCTAAGGCATAAATCGATTTTTTAGTCGTAAAGGCTCCATCGGCCTATAATGCTATTCTCGACTGACCTGGTCTAAATGCACTTCGAGCAGTGGTATCAACTTATTATTTGAAGATAAAATTTTTGACAAGTCATAGGATCGGAGAGGTCAGAAAAAATCAAGCTCTGGCAAGGCACTGCTACTCAATCGCCCTACATAAGGAAGAACAGTCTAACCCTTATTCTGTTGACGGACTGGATGTCCGCAACGATCTCATTGAGGAGCAGGGCGAGCCTATGGAGGACCTCGTGTATGTGCTCTTAAACGATGAAAATGCGGAGCATGCAGTGCAGATCGGCTCCAACTTGGGGGATGAGGTTTGGGAGCAACTCGTCACCTTCCTTAGGAAAAATGCAAACATCTTCACCTGAGCCCCAACGAATATGTCAAAAATTGATGTCGAAGTCATGAAACATCGGCTGACCGTTGATCTAAAGTATCGATCGATAAAAGAGAAGGTGCACAGCCACGCTCCGGAGAGGCAGAAAGCAATCATGGAAGAAGTAGGCAAGCTCCTCAAAGCTGGGTTCATCCAAAAAGTTAATTATCCGATCTGGATCTCGAACGTGATCCTCATCAAAAAGGCAAACAATAAGTGAAGGATGTGCATAGACATTTAAAAGCTGAATAAGGCCTACCTAAAAGATAGCTACCCACTATCCAGGATTGAACAACTGGTAGACGCAATCTTAGACCATGAGCTCCTCACCTTCATGGATGCCTTCTTCAATTATAACCAGATACGGATGGCGCCGAAGGATGAGGAGAAAACTACTTTTGTAACTGATCATGGTCTTTATTGTTACAGGGTTATGCCTTTTGGACTCAAAAATGCAGGGATAACATACCAACGTCTGATCAACAAGATCTTCAAGAAGTAGATCGACCATGGAGGTGTACGTGGATGATATGCTCGTCAAAAGTCGAGCTTCTATAAACCACCTTGCTGACCTCGAAGATACCTTCAGCGCACTCAAAAAATATAAGATGAAGCTAAACCCGACCAAGTGCACCTTTGGTGTGACCTCTAAAAAATTTCTGAGGTTTATGGTGTCAAGACGTAGGATTAAAGCAAATCCAAAAAAAATCTGAGCCATTCAAAAGATGATTGGTCCAAAGTCGGTTAAAGAAGTTCAGCGCTTGACTGAAAAAGTGGCATCCCTAAATCGCTTCGTCTCGAGATCGGTCAAGCGATGCATGCCCTTCTTCCAAGTTCTCAAGCAACCAAAGAATTTTTGCTGGATGGCGGAATGCCAACGAGTGTTTGAGAAGCTCAAAAACTACCTCGACTCGCTTCCACTGCTGGCAAAATTCAAACCTGGAGAAGAATTATTCTTGTACCTAGCGGTCTCCCCGATGGCCTTGACGACAGTCCTGATTAAGGAGGAAGCAAAGATGCAGCGACCGGTCTACTACATAAGCCGAATCCTAAGGGATGCAGAGATCAGATACTCTAAGCTAGAAAAATCGGCTTACTCTCTTCTAATTGCTGTCAGGAGGCTTCAACCTTACTTTTAGGGGTACATCATAACGGTTGTCATGGATCAACCAATAAAGGCAGTCCTTCAGCAAATGGATGCTTTCGGAAGAATCACAAAATGGACAATCAAGCTCATGAAATTCGACATCAATTATCGATCCTGACTATCGATCATAGTACAGATATTAGTAGATTTTGTAGTAGAATGCACCATTCCAGATGATATCGAGCTTGAGCAGAATGAGATCGGCACTTTGCTGTCGCACCCAAGCCTCCTCGAAGAGACAGCCAACCTTTTCGAAGGTTTTTGGGCTCTGTACGTGGATGGTTCGTCCAACTCTACTGGAGCAAGTGCGGGATTGGTCTTAGTTAGTTCCGAGGGAGTCGTCGTCGAGTACGCGCTATGCTTCAAATTCCCTACAACTAATAATGGGGCCGAGTATGAAGCACTGATTGCCAGATTAAAAAATAGTAAGAGAATTAAAAGTAGATCAGCTCCAAGTCTACAGTGATTCTCAATTGATGGTTGATCAAGTTAGTGGCAATTACGAAGCACGGAAGGAGAGTATGATGAAATATCTGAAGAAAGTGAAGGATTTGACTCCGACCTTCAGTAGTTTTGGCATTCAACAGATTCCGAGGGCAGAAAATATAAAAGCCAACCTCCTCTCTAAATTGACCACATCAGCCTCAGCCGAACTATCCAAAGAAGTATTTTTTGAGACTCTGAAATACCCAAGCTTAGAGGAATCACAGGTCATTATGCAAACGAAGCTTGAGCCAAGATAGATTGATCCGTTGGTTGCCTACCTCAAGGAGGAAGTTCTTCCTTATGATTCGAAAGAAGCTCGAAAACTCAGGAATCAAGCCTTCCAGTACGTTTTATACGATGACAAGTTGTATAAGAGGTCGTATTCGCTACTACTGCTGAGATATCTCTGACCTTCAAAGGCTGACTTCACATTATGAAAAGTGCACGAGGGAATTTATGGAAGTCACGTAGGAGCCAAGTCCCTGTTATAAAAACTACTTTGATAAGGGTACTATTGACCGACCTTGTACCATGATTCTATAGAATATGTCAAAAAATATTATCGCTGTCAGAAGAATGCAAACATACAAAGACAGTCGACCTTCGAGCTTACTCCGTTAAGTGCATCTTGGCCATTTGTGCAGTGGAAAATGGACATACTTGGTCCTTTTTCGATGGCATCCAGACAGCGAAAGTTTCTCTTGGTCATGATCGACTACTTTACTAAATGGGTCGAAGCCAAACCACTAACAAAAATTATCGAGGCTAAGATATAGAACTTCATCTGAAAGTCAATAGTCTGTCGGTTTGGTCTATCCCGAACTCTCATAATCGATAACTGGCGATAATTTGCTGGGATGAGGTTCACTGAGTTCTGCGAAGATCTAAACATCTTCCACCACTATACATCGATAGCTCACCCACAAGCAAATGAAGAAATCGAAGTGACCAACCAGATTCTACTGTAATGCATCAAGATGAGGCTCGATAGAGCTAAGGAGGCTTAGGTGGACGAACTCTACCACATCCTCTGAGCGTAACGAACTACTCAAAGACTGCCGACTAGGGAAACACCATTCGCCTTGGCCTTTAGAATGGAGGTAGTCATACTAATTGAGCTTAAACTTCCATCAGCATGGGTCGTGGCCTTCAATGAGCAGTATAACCTGCAAGACTTCAGAGCCAACCTCGATTTGTTTGAAGAAAAAAGAGAAGAAGCCCAAGTTCGGATGGCGGCTTACCGACGAAAGGTGGCTCGATATTATAACTCCAGAGTCAGAAGTAAAACATTCAAAGTGGAAAACTTAGTGCTTCGATGAGCCACCATCTCCCAGCCTCAAAGTCAGAAAAAGCTTGCCCCAAATTAGAAAGGCCCGTATGAAGTGGTGGAGGTCGTCCGATCCGAAACTTATCGTCTGAAGGAGCTCGGAGGAACAACGCTCCTACGACCTTGAAACTTAGAAAATATGAGGATATACTACCAATAATTTTTCTTCAATAAAACTTCTTTATTTCAACATTATTATTTTTTGATGCAAAAATTATATGATGATAGGGAAGAAGTAATTAAAAGTGGCCATATTAGGAGCAAGAGGAGAACCTCGTCCTAACGTGAGCAAAGTCGAAGGCCTCGTTTATTTTAGATGAGATGGAGAGAGAGGCCCTTACAACGGTCCTTATGTGCCCCCATAGTTCGTTAGGAATAGGAGGAGAACCGCATCCTAACATGAGCAAAGTTAAAAGCCTCATTCATTTTAAACGAGATGGGAGGAGAGGCCCTTACAATGGCCCTTATATGCCCTCACAGTCCGTTAGGAACAGGAGGAGGACCTCATCCTAATATGAGCAAAGTTGAAGGCCTCATTCATTTTAGACGAGATGGAGGGAGAGGCTCTTATAATGGCCCTTATGTGCCCCCACAGCTCATTAAAAATAGGAGGAGAACATCGTCCTAACATGAGCAAAGTTGAAGATCTCGTTCATTTTAGACGAGATCGGGGGAGAGGCCCTTATGTGCCCTCACAGCCTGTTAGGAATAGGAGGAAAACCTTGTCCTAACATGAGCAAAGTCAAAGACCTCGTTCATTTTAGATGAGGAGAAAGAAGAGGTCCTGACAATGGCCCTATTATGCCCAACTTCAATAAAAGATAAAATCTCCTTGAACCTCAATTGGAGATAAGATCTCCCCCAAGCCTCAACTTCAACTTCAACCTCAGCTAGAGGCAAGATCTTCTTCGAGCATCAACGTCAATCTCGGTTGGAGATAAGATCTCCCCCGAGCTCCAACATCAACATCAATAGGAGATAAGATCTCTTTCAATCTCGGCTGGAGACAAGATCTCCTCCGAGCCTCAACTTCAACTTCAACCTCGACTGGAGATAAGATCTCCTACGAGCTTCAACCGCAACATCAATAGGAGACAAGATCTCTTTGGACCTCGACTACAAACAAGATCTCTCTCGAGCTTTTACTTCAATATCAACCTCGACTGGAGATAAAATCTCCTCCGAGCTTTAACAACAGGTGCAGAGCCCAGAAAAGAACTTCGATAGTCATCTTTTTGTACTTTCTTTCTTCGAATTTCAAACTCAAAAGTGAAAAAACTATTGTTAGAGATAAACCCCACTTTCACCGAAGTCTAGCCTGATGCTTAGCTTGAAGCAACCGATAATTACGGGAGAGCTTCGATCAGCGGTCAGACCACAGTCGAACTCTTCCAGCGGCCAAACCTTAGCCGAACTCCTTCAGTCGACCAAACTTTTTCAGCAGCTAAATTTCAGTCGAATTCCTTCAGAAGTCGAATCCCTGTCGTATTTCTATAGGAGCCGATCTCCTTCCAAACTTCTTCTTCAGTCAAGCTCCTCCAGGAGTCAAACTCCTTCCAAATTTTTTCTTCAGTCGGACTTCTACAGGAGTCAAACTTCTTCTATATTTCTTCTTTAGACAGATTTCTATAGGAGCCAAACTTCTTTCGGACTTTTCTTTCAGTCAAGCTCCTCTAAGAGTCGAACTTCTTTCGAATTTCTCCTTCAGTCGGACTCCTCCAAGAGCCAAACTTCTTTCGAATTTCTCCTTCAGTCAAGCTCCTTCAGGAGTCGAACTTCTTCCAATTTTTTCTTCAATCGGACTTCTACGGGAGTCAAACTTCTTCGGTATTTCTTCTTCAGACAGATTTTTACAGGAGCCAAACTCCTTCCGAACTTCTCCTTCAGTCAAGCTCTTTCAGGAGTCAAACTCCTTCCGATTTTCTCTTTCAGTCTGACTCTTCCAGGAGCTGAATTTCTTTCAAATTTCTTCTTCAGACGGATTTCTATAAGAGTCGAACTCCTTCCGTATTTCTCCTTCAGATAGATTTCTACAAAAGCCAAAATTCTTTCGGATTTTTTCTTCAGTCGGATTCCTCCAGGAGCTAAACTCCTTCTATATTTCTCTTTCAAATGGATTTCTACAAGAGCCGAACTTCTTTTAGATTTCTCCTTCAGTCAAACTCCTTCAAGAGTCGAACTCCTTCCGAACATCCTCCTCGATCGAATTCCTTCAGGAGTCGAACTCCTTCTACATTCCTCCTTCGGTCAAGTTCTTTCAGGAGCCAAACTCCTTTCAAATTTCTTCTTCAGTCGTATTCCTCTAGGAGCCAAACTTCTTCCAGACATCCTCCTTGGTCGAATTTCTTTAGGAGTCGAACTTTTTTTAGATTCCTCCTTCGATCAAGTTCCTTCGATTGTCGAACTCCTTCCGAATGTCTCCTTCAATCGAGTTCCTTTAGGAGCCAAATTCCTTCAAAATTTCTTCTTCAATCAAGTTCCTTCAGGAGTTGAACTCCTTCTGAATTACTCTTGCAGTCGAACTCCTCCAGCCTAGTCGAATTTCGAACACATGCTTCCACCAGATGGTATGGCTGCCATTATCGATCTAGCAACACCTCTTCCTCTCCGTAATAAATTTCATGTAACCCACGATCAGACGGTATGGCTGCCATTATCACTCTGACAACACCTCTCTCTCTCTCCATAACAAATCTCATATGATCCATGATCAGACGGTATGGCTGCCATTATCAATCTGGCAACATCTCTTTCTCTGTAGCAAATTCCACGCGGCCCACTACTGGACGTTATGGCTGTCACCATCAATCTGCTACTGGCTTCGTCTATAAAAAAGAACCCTCTAGATATATTTTCTCTAAGTTTTCTTCTCCTTTCCAAAACTTTGTCGAACTCTTACCTGAGCACTTCATTTCTGTTGGCCAGAAGAGCTGATTTGATCGTCGGAGGATCCTGCCGAAGCCACCACCACCAACTCCGGACGAAACTTTATTTTATGGGTCATCGACGGCGACCTTGTCCTCCTCCACTCCAGCTCATTCCAACGTCAACCAGATTTTGCATCAACACTATTAATGTTAATAAGTCCAAAAATCAAGAATGCTATAAGATAATTTTGTAGAATATATTTTATAAATATCAAAAAAAATATAAATTATTTGATATAAAAAGAAAAGCTCTGCTCCTCTTAATTTTATCTTGATAATTCTAATGCATGAATTCACAGCATAAAGCTTCGAAATAACAGGAGAAAGAAATTGAGACTCTTCAGACAAAAAAAAAAATTAAGAAATAAAAAGTTGTTAAGTCTATTAAAAAAGATAAAATTAAGAAAAGAATAAAATAGATTTTTATCCTAGCTTTTGAATTAGTAAATTTTACATATTTCAAACAAAAAGAACAATATTTAACATGATATTTACAACAAACTAAAAAAAAATTTTGTATGTAAAAAAGAAAAATAAATTATAGAGTTGATACATCAACAAAATTTCAATTCTTCCATATAGCCTTTCAAATTATAAAATTATATCAAGTGACTCAGAGTAATTGAACATAAAGCATTATCAAATGCAGTCTTTCAAAGATTTCATAGTTTGCTATAGACATTTCAATGTTATCAGTACTTGTAATCTTCGTGTCAATAATGGTTTAGGAGCTTATTAAGTTTTTCAAAGAATTATCTTGAGGGCTATTTGTATTTTACCTAATAAGGAGAGTGGCTTAAAATTAGAATTAGGAAAGGCAAATAAAAATTTTGAATAGTTAATATCGTCATATAGCTATGTTGATGTGCTCTCCTATAAATTTTTTAAAAAAAATATTTGAAATTACTAGTTGAACACTGTCCAGTAGTATGGAGAAAGCTAATAGCATAGAAAAGTTATCAACTGCTCTAGCCACTACATGACTCTTAGTAAATATAAGCAAGTTTGCCGTGGAACACCAGAAACAGAACAAATAGGATAGATCCAATTATCAAGGATGTAAGCACTATCTTGACAATGGAGAACTTTGCCCTTTTTGCACTGCCTGCTCCAAGTTCATTTGCCACTCAAATTTTTTTAAAAAAAAAAAAATTAAATTCAAGGGCAGAACAAAACATGCAATGAATTTTTCATGCTAAAAAAAGAATTTATATCATGTATCAAAAAGAACACCAAGCTATACATTATTGTTAGGCAATGTAGTATTAGTTATGGATGCCTTAATATTTTTTAAGAGAAATTATAAATTGTAAAGGATCTATAGCCCCATAAATTAAGAATTTTGTAGCTAAAAAACAATCCTTTCAATCAAAAAGTCCCAAACGCTACAAAATATCGTGCTTCTACCAAGATTAAGCTCTCAAAACCTCCTGAGACCAACTCACACCGCACAGCACAACGTGCACAAAATCCCATATGCTTGAGGGAAAAAAAACAATTGGAACTTAAGAATCCCTCTGATCTCTCTCAAGTGCTCTCCTTTCCTACGGATTTAATAAAATAAAAAAAAGAGTGGAAAAAAAAAAAATTGATCATCTAGATGGGGGAAGCATCTTATCTTTTTTTCATTTTTATTGATTTTTTTCATATTTTCTTTCTTTTCTTTTTCTATATCTTTCCATCCTCAAGGTCCTAATTGGATCGTCTTTCCTTCATTTTTGTTGATTTTTCTCATATTTTCTTTATTTTCTTTCTATTTTCTTATCCCTAGAAGTTCCAATCAAGTGGGAGGCTTGGAGCGGCTGAACATGAGGAAGCTGAAATGGTTGGGATTTTGTGTTGGATATTACAAGTGGAACGATTCTATAATCCGACGTGTGAACATGGGATATCATCACTATTGATGCAAAATCTGATCATCGCCGAAGGAGCATTGAAGTCGAAGAAGACGAGATCGCCACTGATGACCTGCAAAATAAATTTCGTCCATAGCCTGAAGGGGTGGCTCCGATAAGATCCTCCAACGATCAAGTCAACTCTTTTGGCCAACAGAATAAAGTACTCAGTAGAGAAAGTTGAAGAGTATCAAGAAGGAGAAGAGAGCTCAGAAAAAACGTATTTGGAGGATTTTTTTTATAGACGGAGCTTGTAACAAACTGATAGTGACAGCTATAACCATCTGGTAGTGGACCGTTCGGGGCCACGTGGAGTTTGTTACGGAAGGTAGTATCTGTTGTCATGACGTGTCAGTCTATTGAATTTTAATAGTCGAAGTTCGAAGGCGTAGGCGTTAGTTGGCGATGAATCTTTGAATTACATCAATACCAAGGAAGTTTAGATTCCTCTTAAGCGATCCGTGGGTGAGTTGATTCATGCCATGTGGAGCTGAATTCGTGCGGAGACATTTCTGGGCGACTGCAGAAAATTCGATCGAAAAAAATCTGGAAAGAGTTTGACTGCTGGAGAAGTCCAAAAGAAATTTGCGATTGAAGCTCTTCTGCGATCATAAATTACACTTGGTCGAGCACCAAACTAAATTTCGATGAAAACAAAATTTATCTCTGATAACCGCTAATCCTATTTATCATTTTACTAATATTATTATATAGGTTTCTCTATTTTGGGGGCCAAGCTATAAATAAGTCATCCACTATGGGCTGTACGGACATCTGTGCCTATAGGAGTGGCTGCTTCTCTATCCACAAGTTCTGTCACGAGCAATTGCAGCAGCTGAGGGTTTCCTCCGTGGCTCCTACCACACCCCCAATCTTTTCATTTCTCCTCTTATCTCTGGCCATCATGGCCTCAAGTTTTGCTGCTACAGAGAAGCAGACCCACTTGTACTTCAACGTGCATGATGATTATAGCGGACCCAACCCAAGTGCCATAAAGGTTGTGTCCGGACCTGTATCAAATCAATCTGCTCCTCGCCATTTTGGCGCTGGATAGCCTGCTCACAGAAGGGCCGGATCCAGCATCCAAGGTTGTGGGAAGGGCCCAAGGATTTGCGGCGCGGGTGTCGCACGACGATGTTGTGTCCCAGCTCTGCATGACTGTTGCGCTCGAGGAGGGGGAGCACAAAGGTAGCACAATCACGGTTCTTGGAAGGATCCCCATCAACCTACCGGTGAGGGAGTTCTCTGTGGTTGGAGGGAGTGGCCATTTCCGGCTTGCTAGAGGCTACGTCTTTTCCCAGAGTTACCAATACAACCTCGTCACCGGTGGCATCATAGAGATGAACATGTATGTCATGCACTATTGATCATGTTACCGTTAATTCTCACTTAAATAAATGTAAAATAAATTTAAAGTGCCCAGAGATGGATGTTTGACACGTTTTGCTATAGTTCTCTTTTATTTAGATGATCGATAAAGGGACTCTATATGTATGCGCGTGCACGCGCGTGTGCATATATTGATAAAAGAGAGATATAGTGATGATATTATAAAGAAGTATTCATTGGAAAGGAGGAAGTGAGATGCCTCCCCCATTTTCATTAAAAGATAACAATAAAAGATACTGTTTTGAACAATGAATACCCTGCTTCCATATCAGTGAAACAAGATAAGCCATTCGTTGCATGTTTGTGATGCCATCAAGTATCAAAATGTTTAACATATTTTGCCATAGTCCCCTTTCAATTAGGCAGTCAATCAATCGATAGAGAGACTCTTGAATATTTTTTTGGATAAGGAAACATCTCCATTGCATATTAGATATTGCGATATCTACATAGTTCATCAGCAAACTTGTTACAAAATGAGAGAGAGCAAACAGTAGATGATAACTATATTTATAGTATAGCCGATCAGATGGTAGGGCAGGCAGAACGGATCAGATGTCTAATGTCCTCATCAAATCCATGAAAGTGATATCTAATTCGTCCGGCATCCGATGCGGTATCAGGATAACGTACTCATCTATAGATAAAAAAAGTGCATCGTAGCATCCGCATTGAATATTTTCTGATGGAAAGAAGCCTTAGTGGTTAAAGATTACTATGCAGAGTGGGGTTAGTTTCCTGGCACTTTTCCTTCTTTTTTGTAATAGAAAAAAAAAAAAAAACCATACTTACAGCATAGACCGGGAGGTAAAAATGAGATATATTATATGGTTTCTAACAGAAAAGGAAAACTGAAGGGCCTGCTGTTGAGTGACAGGGGATCGACCATGGAATCCCAATTCCGAACCATTGTTGTTGGTAGAGAAAATGCCGCCATAATATTGATACACTACATCAGCTGGATCAGATGCTTGAACGTGCACATAAGACAGGAAGTGGTACAAAGGACATACGCTCACAAAATATGGTATGCTAAACGTGCCCCCATAACATTGAGACTCAAACCGTATTTGTACCAAACAACCATTGCCTTACAATCCTCCGCATGATTGGGTCAGCATGCCATTTGGTGCAGAAGGAGACTCTTGATTGATTCTTTGATCTTCTATGTGCATTTAGCAAGATGGACGTCCTGTTTGCTAGCATTCAAGTGTGGTGATTGAGGATGGAACCATGAGGCAATTAATATATCCACCTTGCAACAGCTATACCACAATATGTCTTTAGAGTAATTCTTTGTGCACTGCATTTAATGTAGCAAAATCAACGTGAGCACACTATCCAATTACATTAAATCACGTACTGCAAGTAAGAATAAAATAATATTTAATATTGTTCAACTTTTTTTTTGTTGGATTTTTACTAACAAAAATATCATTTTCCTCTATGATGCCATATGTGATTTACTGTGAATATATATATATGATATTCTGAATAATATTTATGATATTTTATCTCTTCATATGATACTTTATAGTTATTATGACTTCTTATAAATATATTATAACTTTCTGAATAATTTATATTACTTCTTGAAGCCTTATATGATTTTTTATGAATATATATAATATTTTTAATAATATATATAACTTCTTGTGAATATATATGATATTTTAAATAATATATAACTTTTTTTTGAATATATAACAAACGAGAATACTCAATATGCTCACACCACGTTTTCACGCTCGAGCAAAATTATATATGACTTTCTGTGAATATATATGATATCAAATATTATATATAATTTTTATAATAATATAATATTTTAAATTATATTGACTTTCTAATGTCACAAATTTTTAAAATATATGACATCTTAAAAATATAGAATATCTTGAATAATATATATAATTTTTTATATCTTTATACGACATCTTGTTACCTTATTATAATTTTTATTATGCTATATGGCATTAAAAAATTATAATATTATTCTTTCATTATTTTATAAAGAAAAAAAATATTTTCATCAGCAAAATTGGAAGAAAAGTTTAATGGCATTAAATGGTATTTCATTGTTACTTACGTAATTGAACAGCGCACTCTATATTAATTTTGCTATACCGCATGTGGTATATAAAATATTATCATATAATGTGATGATAGTAAATGACCTGCATATCAAAAAAAAAAAAAAAAAAAAACCTCGTGCTACAACATAGCGCTATAGATTTTTCACTTCTGGTTTATTATTGGTATATTGTACCTTTTCTAGCCTTTATCAACATTTAATAGGACAAATATAAATGCTACAGTGTCAACTAAAAACAACAGTGCACATATTAATGGTTATCATAGTAACATATACCATCTAATCAACTAAGATATATACATAATATTATTCTTTCATTATTTTATCAAAAAATATTTTTATTGATAAAAATTTGATAAAAAAATAAATAATATTAAATAATATTTCATTATTATCTACATTACATGATCTAATATAATTAAATGATATATTTTATATTAATTTTATTACATATATATGATATATAAAATATTATTTTATAATATAATGATAAAAATTAATTTATATATTAAAAAAATAAAGAAAGAAAAATGACTCGTGCTGCAGCACATAGCGCTACAGATTTTTCGCTGATCTTGATCTCCCATTGCTGATTTATTATTGGCACTTATCTATCGTACCTTTCCTAGCTTCTACCAACATTTAATATTAACTAAAAATAAGAGAACACATATTAATGGTTAACATAATAACACGTGCTATCAAACCAACAAAGACACGTACGTGATGCTGGGCAGGCCTAGTGAAGGGACCATGTACCACATACCATGTAATCAAAACTAGCCCCACCCGTGCACATGAGAACGTGGTCGTCAGCATCCATCCAACGTACGCAACCATCGTTTCTGCTCCAGAAATTTTTATTATTAATATAAAATTTAAAATAATAATAGATAGAACATAATGATTTATATAATCCGATTTTGACATACATCCATCAATAAAAATAAAAAAAAAATTCTATATCAAAAAAAATAGGGTACAAAAATATGCAGAGATGTGACTCAAATAACAAAAATAACACTTCAATAATAAATAAAATATAATTATAATAGATATATAATTATTAAATCTTAAAATAAATATAAAAGACTAATATTTCTAAATGAGTCAATTAAAGTTCAAAACAAATATGACCCATACTATAGATCATATCAAATTCAAGTCATACCGAATATTTTCGATCTATACATATGATGTTGCTCCAAAAATTAATTTTGATAATTACAAAGCATTTGAAGGGATTACTAATAAATTTGACTTGAAAAAAGATTTTTTATATTTTAGAAGCAAAATCATAATTTTATCAAGTTTTGATCTGAGAACCTCAAGAGCAAGTATAGAAGATTTCTAATCCTTTAGAGGTAGTTCCATAATTTTTGGATGCTTATTTTGGAAGAAAATCAAATTTGAAGTGAAAGAATCGACCCCTAGGTCGTCTCCTGCTGAAAAGGGCTGTTTGGCATGAGCATCTCTATGCCAAAGGTCAACATCTACTGTTCCGAAGGTTAAAAATACAGAACGACTGTTTTTCTGGATTTTGTCTCAGAGGTCGACCTCGAGGTCAACCCCTATGCCATGAGTCGACTCCTGCAATAAAAATTTTTCTACAACAGCTATTTTTTCTTATTTTTGCAAGTTTTAATGATCTCTTTAATGTCTCCAACGACTACAAATCTTGTCCAGAATTCTCTCCTCTATTTATTAAAGATTTAAAAGGCTTTAAATAAGAAAAAACACAAGAGATTGGTGTGATTCAATTTCAGCCCTAAGCAAAAGTCATCTTCAAGCAAAGAAGCCTTCGTTTTAAGTTCACCAATCTCTCAAGAGCTCTTTTAAATCTCCAACAATCTTAAGAAAAATCAGAGAAGCTTCCTCCATTATTGTGAAAAGCATTCTTAAGATTTTATTTGCTCATAAAAGGAGCTAAACTTGTATTTGATTGTCATTAAATCTTTTACTCTACTTTACTGTTTTAATTTAAGTTTTGGGAGGGTTCCAAAACTTGGGAAGGTTGATCCTAACCTTGAATAGAATTGTATTGGGTTGGCTTGTACCTTAGAAATAAGTGTTCTAGCTTAGGATAGCTAGGGTTAGAGGTTTCCAACGGTGTATTCAATTTTAATATGGTTAGTGGATTTTATTTCTCAAGTAAGAGCTTGGGGAGTGGATGTAGGTGCAAGAAAAGCACCGAACCACTATAAATCTTGCTTATTTATGGTTTGCTTGCTATCTTTCTTTCCTTAGTTTATTAAATTCTTGCTCTCTAATTTTTTATATTTTTCTCCAACTTAAATCGCTTCACGCACATGTTTTGCATATCATCATTTAATCTTAATATCTTTAAATTAGCTTTAAAATTTTAAAAATCTAATTCATCCCCTCTCTTGGGTTGCATAACTGAGCAACAAGTAGTATCAAAGCCTAGTACTCTAGTCCTACTTTGATTTAACCATCAAAGAATCAAAGATTTATGACAACCCAAGTTAGTATTTTTCTAACCGAGGGGCAGTCCATAAACCGACCTCCACTTTTTAATGGGACAAACTATATGCAGGATGCAGTGCAGGATTTACAATGCTATTTTCAAAAAAATTTTCAAAAATAGCTAAAATATAGTAAAAAATTAATTAATCTAATTAATTAATTTTTGATCATATCAGAATATTAAGTTCTATACTAAGGATCTAAACACAATATGCATGCATTCATATAGATATAAAAATAAAATTATGCAGCAAACTCTTTACTACATTTTTCTATTCAGAATATAATATCTTTTTGCGGGCAATTGATTACCATAATCTGAATCCATCGAATAATGCTTTAGTATCGTACCACAGCTGCATATATGTTCGACCTCTATGGTTGGTCCATACGGAGCTCCTGATCCCGATCAGTCCCACTGGAGTGTTTGCTCCTCGCTGGGGCCTTCAATGGTTGATTATGATCGATCCGATCGATCGTATACTTTCTGATTTTTTGGATATCTTAGAAAGTCAAAACATAAATACTAGAGGATGATGAAGAGGTGTTTCAAATTTGGTGGTGATCCGATGCTCACAGCACTCGATCTCTCCATCCGAACCCAGATTCCCAAATCTAGGGTTTCACTCGGCCAAAAAACTCTGACATACTAAAAATCCTATCATGCCCTCTCTATATGAGTTTATTTATAAAATAAGTTTTTATAGAAAGATAACTTTCATATCTATAAATCCTATTTAGATCATATCTAAAAATTGGGTATCCTTAGAGGTAAAAATCAGAAGAGAAGAAGGCATGAGGGAAAAGAAAAGTGTTACAGGATCCTGCTCATCTTAACTCCAAAATTTTTTTCACCCAAAACTAATATCCAATCCCTATGAAATTTTTACCTCAGAATGCAAACCCCTTCTTTTGCATGCACAAAAATTCTTATTATTTATTGACATAAATACTATAGGAAAAATGCATGGAAAGTGATAAGGGTCGAGTGGTTGGGAGGTTTTAACCACTCAAAAATCAAGTGAGCCTCTTATCCTTATCCAATGCCCCCTCCCATATATTTAACACACAGAAGGACTCTCCTTCTATGTGCATTATTTTTATTTCTCTAAAAAATATTTGATAAACAAAAAGAAAGGGCATGGGAAGCAGATAAAGTCAGATTGGTTCCAACCTCCAACAAACTGAGTTAAATTCAAAACTCAACTTACTTTGAACCGGTCCAACCCTTGGACTAGGTCAAAAGTAGATAAGAGAGGGGATGCAAAAACTTTTTGGATGATAGAAAAGTTACGTACAAAATTTTGGGCATGGAACAAGAGTGGAAAAGTAAAAAAATGGTGGGCGCATAGGAGAGTTTGAATTCAAACTTCATTTGACTTGGTCCTAATTGGTTTCAACCAAACTAATTAATCTAGACCCAATTAGACCATATTAAATCCAACCAAATTAGGTTTAGCTTAATCCAATAAAATTTTAATTAAATTAAAAATTAATTAGATTCAGATCCTGATCAAATCAGGATCAAAACTTTCATAGCAATTAGGTCATTTCATGACTTGATCGAGTCAAACCCCATCGAATCAAATTCAATCAAACTTGATCGAATCCTCATCGCTCAATCAAATTGAGCTAATCAGTAATTGAATTGCTAATTCATCCTCTAAAAAATATCTGAGTCCAAATCGGATGGATTATCGAGCAATGAAGTTCCATTAACATGAAACTCCTGAAGAGTCTCAAACTAGTGGGACTCTTGAACCCAGTATCCCAAATGAATCAAACTCACGATTATATAATCTCAGACCAGTGGGACTCTTGATCAGAGAGTCCCAAATGAGTAGGACTCAGAGTCTCAATCCATTAGAACTCTTGATCACAGAGTTTCAGTTCAATGGGACTCTTGACCAAGAATCTCAGGTCATCAGGACTCTCGATCAAAGAGTCTCGGACACGAAGGACTCAGAGTCTCAATCCAGTGGGACTCTTGGTCATAGAGTCCCAGTCCAGTGGGACTCTTGACCATAGAGTCTTAGATCATTGAGACTCAATATCAACCATCAGATTAGATAGAAACTCCTATTGCGTGTGACCCCATAGGTTCGAATTCTAAGTCGGAAGCACAGAAACTAATTTTTTGTACCAATCGATATGACCATCTAGCAATGATATCCGATGTCTGGATAGGTCGAATAATTGCAATGCAATATCGACGAATCTATGATATATGGTTACCATATAATTCATCCTTTTGATCTCGATGCTCAAAAGAATGATTTAGGATTTACTGTCAATCCTAAAATTCATCCATATTGTATTTCAAAATTTAGCATCCATCATATGGAGTACCCCGATCGAGGATTTGCTAAATTGAAATACAACGATGCACTTGTTCCAACACTTAGAAGGGTCAATCCCATCTTAACTCACACATCGATAAGTCAAGTACTTGACTGCACCCAGTAGCCTTCCATCACTGAATTAGAAATTTAGGTAGTCCGGTACCTAAGTGCAGTGAGTTGCTTGTTGATCACCGTAGTGATCTCAGATCTAAGGGACACTCATATCTATATCCTTTGTGAGCAACTCTTGACAGTAGAGAGCTCCGTAGTTGGATCACGTTCAGTGAAATGTACCCCTATACTTCACCTGTATGCCATAACAGTATCTCCATACTTCTTGGTTAAGAGGACAACCAATACTTATAGCACACAATGACCTACACTCAATACATTGTTGTCCTAGATAATAATGAATTATTTGATCGTGAACACGTTTGAGGACTAAACGATAAATCCTCCTTTGTCGAGTCTAAATAGTCTTGAGGACTTCATCACAAAAGAGTTCATTACAAGAAGATATACAAAGAGATGAATATGCCAAAAAAATAATTTTATTTATTAATAATTTAAGTAAAATTATATTTAGCTCAACCATCTACAACCTAGATGATTGGCTTAAGGATATATTTTTCAACAACTCCCATTTAGACTAAAGCCACTAAGAACAGTATCGAATACCCATCTTCCATTTGTGATTGTCGAACTCTTTGATTTCGAAAGCTTTAGTAAAGGAGTTGACCATGTTCTTCTTTCCATCGATCTTTTGAAGCTCAACGTCACCTCGCTCCACGATCTCTTATACAAGATGGTAGTGACGTAGAATATGTTTGGTGCACTGATGTGCCTTCAGCTCCTTCGCTTGAGCTATGGCTCCAATGCTATCACAGTATAGCAGAACCAAACCATCCAAGGAGGATGCCACTCTTAGCTCATCGATGAACTTTTGCAGCCACATAGCTTTCTTTGCAGCATCAGATGCCGCGACATACTCCACCTCACACATAGAATCAGCTATAGTATACTGCTTGAAACTCTTTCAGCAGACCGCTCCATCATTTAGGGTAAATACAAAATTTGACATACTTTTGCTATCATCATTATCTGACTGAAAACTGAAATCAGTATATTTTGCAAGTTTCAAATCAGAATCTTCATAAATGAGCCACTAGTCCTTAGTATTTATTAAATACTTAAGGATAGTTTATACAACCTTCCGATGATTCTCATCTGAATCAGATCGGTATCTATTCACTATCCCTAATGAGTATACCACATCCGATCTCGTACACATCATGATGTACATAATAGAATCCACTGCCAAAGCATATGATATTCTACTCATACGATCTCTCTCTTAAGGAGTTGACGAACAATCCCTCTTGGAGAATAAAATTTCATGGCCTATCAAAAGATAGCCCTTCTTAAAATTCTTCATGCTGAATCATTTCAACACAGTATCAATGTACATAGATTGGGACAATCCAAGCAACCTTTTAGATCTATATCTATAGATCTTCATCCCTAGGATGAAGGATGCTTCTCCTAAGTCCTTCATAGAGAATTGAGACGACAGCCAAACCTTTATTCCCTATAATGTAGGAATATCATTTTCGATTAAGAGAATGTCATCTACATACAATATAAGGAATACAACAAAAGAATTATTAGCCTATTTATACACGTAGGATTCTTCATCGTTCTTAATGAAGTCATACATTCTGATTACTTTATCAAGATGTATGTGCCAACTCCATGATGCCTGCTTCAATCCATAGATGGATCTTTGAAGTTTGCACACCTTAGACTCGTTTGTGGATGTGAAACCCTCAAGCTGTATCATATACACCTCTTCATCCAGCTCTCCATTTAGAAAAGTTATTTTCACATCTATTTATCATATCTCATAGTCTAGGTATGCTACTATCGCAAACATGATCCGAATAGATTTGAGCATTGCTATCGAGAAAAATCTCTCATCATAGTCAATACCATAATGCTAATGATATTCCTTGACAACCAGACGAACTTTATAAGTCTCCATCTTTCCATCTACGTTCTTTTTTCTTTTGAAAATTTGCTTATAGCCAATGAATTTTATCCCTTCGGGTGGATCAACCAGTGTCTATACACTGTTGACTTTCATGGACTCTATTTCGAATTTTTTGACTTCTAGCCACTTATCAGAGTCAGACCTCTGCATGGCATTCATATAGGTGATTGGATCCTTGTTGTTCTCATCGAGTTCGACAGGATCATCATCTTGGATCAAAAAATCATAGTATCTATCCGATTGATGTGGTACTCTGTCGGATCTTCTTGGTGCCACTTCAGTAGGCTCTGAATTTGATCTTATCAAGTCTAGTTCTATAGGTTCAGTAGAATATGTTAGTTCTTTCATCTGTCGAACTTCATTAAGTTCAATATTAGAGGCAGCTATTTCTTCACTAAGAAACTTCTTTTCCAAAAAGACTACTCTATTGCTGATGAATACTTTTTATTCTTCAGTAAGGTAGAAGTAATAACCCCTAGTTTTCTTGGGGTATCCTATAAACAAGCATTTATCAGACCTAGGTCTAAGCTTTTCTGGCTGTAAACGTTTAACATAAACTAGACATCCCCAAACCCTAAAGTGAGAGAGTGTCGGCTTACGCCTAGTCCATATCTCATATGGAGTCTTTGCAATAGACTTGTTCGGAACATTATTAAAAAATAAATAGGTAGTCTCTAGTGCATAAATCTAAAATAAAATCGGCAGACTTGTAAACTCCATCATGGATCGAACCATGTCCAACAGGATTCGATTCCTTCTTTTCAATACACCATTATGCTATGGTGTTCTAAGAGAGGTCCATTGTGAGAGAATTTTATTCTCTTCTAGATATATCAGAAACTCGTTGGAAAGGTTTCCATCTTCGATCAGATCGAAAAGTTTTAATACTCTTTCCAAGTTATTTTTCTACCTTATTTTGATATCGTTTGAACATTTCAAATGAATCAGATTTATTCTTCATAAGATAAACATACCCATGCCTAGATAGATCATCAGTAAATGTAATAAAGTAGTAATACCCATATCTAGCATATGTGTTCATAGGCTTACATACGTCAGTATGTACTAGACCCAAAAGCTCAGTGGTCTATTCATCTTTTTCAGTAAAAGATGATTTGGTCATCTTTTCAAAAAGGCAGGATTCATAGGTATTTAATGATTCATAATCATCAATATCAAGGATACGCTCCTTAACTAATCTATTAATCCTATTCTTGTTTATATGATCGAGCCTACAGTGCCAAAGATAAGTATTAGTGATATATCTAGTTTCGGTCATTTATTTGACGTGTACATTATACTAATAGGCTGTGATATAATGTAAATATCATTTCTCAATTATCCTTATAGTACTGTAACATCATTCATAATGATATTATAATAATTTTTATTTATTGATAAATAATAACCATCCTGAGTCAATAGACCAATAGATATTATGTTCATCATAAAAGATGGACAATAGTGACAGTCACTTAAAATGACACTATTATTTTTGAAAAATAGTTCAAGAGTTTTCAATGTTAGGACTGAAACTTGACTTCCATTTTCAACTTTAAGAAATCTATCATCATTCTTAAATTTTCTATAAATTTGAAGTCTATACAATGAATTGCATATATGAATCGAACTTCCGATATCTAATACTCAGGTAGATGTGTCATATACGAAAAAATTGCAAGATATTATCATATAACAGTCTTGAGCAGCAACCACTTACTGATTTCTCCTGTTCAGCCTATTTGGGTTAAGAGGATCATTTTTCTCTAGGTCTATCTTATTAGGGTCAACACTAGACTCCTTGTTCTTAGGTCCTAAATGCTTACCACTGTCCAACAGTAAATGGAGCGGACTTATTCTAGCCATTCTATTAATCTAAAAGAAAAACATGAAACCTAATAAGTACTTGAATAAATTTAAATTCTAAAAACTTAAATTTTAGTCTAAAGGTCCTTCCACTATTTTTAACAAATTGATAGCCTCTACCTCTAATTCGAGGAATTACACTAACTTCTTAGTGGGTACTGAAATTCACATAGACTACAGACGGGCCCGAGAAAAGCTTTGGCTAATCTATGTGCATCTATAGGTAGGTTCATAATCAATTATTTTTTTAAATAATTTTCAGTATTTAGATTTTGCCCTAGATACCAAATCAGTAGGCTATGGCCTCCACTAAAAAAGTCTGGTTAGGTCCAATCATTAACATGATTAACTTCAGTGTATCAAATCAATGATAATCAGGTCCGAAGAAAGCTCTGGCTAACCTGATCACCATTAAGAGAGTTCGACCTAATCATCATATGATGGATAGTAATTTCAATATCCAAATGAACACCATGTGTAAGGCACCTCCAATGTCCACCTAAAAAATTGGACTCATTACTATTCATCTTAATGGGAGGCTATAACTCGATTATCTTCATAACTTAGTTATTTAAGAATCTAATAATTTAAAAAATTTAGATTACTTATGATTTAAGGGTAGAAAGAACATGGATCAAATTTCTTCCACTGACTTTACCAAGTCAAGTCCTCCCACTGACTTCACCAAGTCAATAGATTAGAACTAGAATCAATTTAGATCCATGGGCACCTTATTCAGTCTTACTGATTGAAATCAGTTAAATTAATTTCTAATGACATGGGTCAGTTCGAATCATCAAGTGATCTAATCAAATTCCAATCGACCATGTCGATTAGATAAGTGAGATTGGTGGAAGGGATATGCCATTAACTTGTCAAAGATCAAATCAGTGCGAGTAGCTTTCAATTAAAAACTACTGATCTAGACTGCCAAACTTACCTTAAACACCAACCGATTAATTAGATTTAATCTGATCAACCTAGCAATTTCGGGCTTAACTGCATAGCCATGAATTAAGTCTATTTTGATCTTATTAAAGACATGGACTCATCCAACTATAACTATTGGAGTTGATTCTAGAGTGTTCTTGACCTAATCTAATTCAACACTTGGTTAGATTTGATCAATTACTCTAGATTAATCCATTCTTTAACTAATCTTAGGTCTAACCCAATTAATGGATCTAATTCATCTAATCTTTTAACCCACAATCTTATGCCTTTGTCTTAGGATCTTAATTCATAATTCTAGACCCTATGAACAATACTTAATTTCTTTAATTAAGTTTTGGACCGATGGATTAGGATTCGATATTTCAAAAATAATTTTTAAATTTTGAAAGGTTTTTTACAACTTAGCATTATTCATCAATTAAGTCGACTCATTTTAAAATTGTATCAGCTCAATTCACAAACAACACTAGTTGTAGGGTTTAATTTGAAACTATGTACACTATATAATACTAAATTATAAATTAAACTTTAGATCCTATCTAAACATGTATTCATGATCAAAAATTAGATTATAGCCTAATTTAATATATCATAAAAAATTAGATTTAATCTAAAAATTTTATGATCAACTACAAGATCAAGCACGTACAAGGACAACCTTTGCACTATAGACGATAAACCCTACAACAGGATAACCTGCAGTCCGTGCGATCTTGATTTTAATTTTTAGATCTAATTAATTAAAATATTAAATTAATATTTAGATTAAATCTAAATTATTAATCTAGTCATGCAAACATATCATATTTAGCGAACCTACGCTCTGATATCATTTTGCAGGATGCAGTACAGGATTTACAGTGCTACTTTTAAAAAAAAATTTAAAAATAGTTAAAATATAATAAAAAATTAATTAATTAATTTTTGATCATATCAAAATATTAAGTCCTATACTAAGGATCTAAACATAATATGCATGCTTTCATATAGATCTGAAAATAAAACTATGCAGCAAACTCTTTACTACATCTATCTGTTCAGAACATAATATCTTTTCGCAGATAGCTAATCACCACAATCTAAATTTATCAAATAATTTTTTGGTATCGTACTATAGCTGCACATGTGTTTGGCCTCTATGGTTGGTCCACACGGAGCTCCTGATCTCGATCAGCCCCAATGGTTTGCTAGCTCTTCGCTGGGGTCTTCAATGACTGATTATGATTGATCCAATCGATCATGTACTTTTTGATTTCCTAAATATTATAGAAAATAAAAATATAAATACTAGAGGATGATGAAGAGGTGTTTCAAATTTGGTGGTGATCCGATGCTCACAGCACTCGATCTCTCCACCCAAACCTAGATTCCCAAATCTGGGGTTTCACTCGGCCCAAGAACCCTGACACACTAAAAATCATATCGTGCCCTCTCTGTGTGGAGTTTTTCTATAAAATAAGTTTTTATGGAAAGATGACTTTTAGATCTATAAACCTTATTTAGATCATATCTAAAAATTAGGTATCCTTAGAGGTAAAAATCAGAAGAGAAGAGAGGTATGAGGGAAAAGAAAAGTGTTGTAGGACCCTACTCAACTTCACTTCAAGATTTTTTTTGCCCAAAACTAATTCCCAATCCCTCTAAAATTTTTATCACATAATTCTAACCCCTTCTTTTACATGAAAAAAAATTTTCATAATTTATTGACGTGAATACCATGAGAAAAATACATGAAAAGAGATAAGGATCGAGTGGTTGGAATTTTTTAACCACTCACTTGATTTCAAAAATCAAGTGAGCCTCTTATCTTTATCCAATGCCCCCTCCCATGTATTTAACACGTAGAAAAACTCTTCTTCTATGTGTGCACATTTTTATTTCTCCAAAAAATATTTAACAAACAAAAAGAAAGGATGTGGGAAGCAAATAAGGTTGGATTGGTTCCAACCTCCAACAAACTGAGTTGAATTCAAAACTCAACTTACTTTGAATCGATCCAACCCTTGGACCAGATCAAAAGCAGATAAGAGAGGGGGTGCAAAAACCTTCTGGATGATAGAAAAGTTATGTACAAAATTTTGGGCATGGAATAAGAGTGAAAAAGTAAAAAAATAGTGGGCGCATGGGAGAGTTTGAATTCAAACTTCATTTGACTTGGTCCTAATTGGTTTCAACCAAACCAATTAATCCAGATCCAATTAGACCAAGTTAAATCCAACCAAATTAGGCTTATCCTAATTTAATAAAATTTTAATCAAATTAAAAATTAATTAGACCTAGGTTCTGATCAAATCAGGGTTAAAACTTTCATAGCGATTAGATCATCTCATGACCTGATTGGATCAAATCCAATCGAATCAAATTCAATTAGACTTGGTCGAATCCTCACCGCTCAATCAAATTGAGCTAATCAGTAATTGAATTGCTAATTAATCCTTCAAAAAATATTTGAGTTCAAATCGGATGGGTTATCGGGCAATAGAGTTCCATCAATATAAAACTTCTGAAGAGTCCCAAACCAGTGGACTGGGTTACCGTTTGGATAGGTCGAATAATTGCAATGCAATATCGATGAACCTATGATATATGGTTATCATATAATTCATCCCATCGATCTCGATGCTTAAAAGAATAATTTAGAATTTACTATCAACTTTAAAATTCATCCATAGTATATTTCAAAATTTAGCATCCATCATATGGACTATCCTGACCGAAAATTTGCTAAATTGAAATACAGCGATGCACTTATTCCAACACTTGGAGGGGTCAATCTCATCTTAACTCACACATCGACAAGCCAAGTACTTAACTGCAGCCAGTAGCTTTCCATCACTAAATTAGAAATTTAGATAGTCCAATACCTAAGTGCAGTGAGTTGCTTGTAGATCACCATGGTGATCTCAGATCTAAGGGACACTCATACCCATATCCTTCGTGAGCAACTTTTGACAGTAGAGAGCTCCATAGTTGGATCATGTTTAGTAAAATGTATCCCTATACTTCATCTGCATTCCATAATAGTATCTTCATACTTCTTGGTTAAGAGGACAACCAACACTTATGGCACACAATGATCTACACTCGATACGTTGTCATCCTGGATAATAACGAATTATTTGATCACGAACACATTTGAGGGCTAAATGATAAATTCTTCTTTATCGAGTCTAAATAGTCCTGAAGACTTCATCATAGAAGAGATCATTACAGGAAGATATACAAAATGATGAATATGCCAAAAGAATAATTTTATTTATTAATAATTTAAGTATTTAGCTCAACCATTTACAATCTAAATGATTGACTTTATGATATATTTTCCAATACTATACCTATTGGAAAGCTCAGATGAGAATTTTTATACAAGCACTTAACTATGATATATGGAGTATCATAGTTAATGGACCACATACACCCACTAAGATAATTGATGGTAAGAAATCAATCAAATTTGAAAAGAAATGGAATGAGATTGATAAGCAAATGACTCGACTCAATGCAAGAGCCATGAATATTTTATATTATGCTCTAGATGCTAATGAATTTAATCGTATTTCAATATGCATGTCAGCTAAAAAAATATGGGATAGGTTAGAAGTAACTTATGAAGGCACAAATCAAGTTAAGGAGTCAAAAATTAACATGCTTATGCACAAATATGAACTTTTCAAAATAGATCATGATGAGTCAATAACTATAATGTTTACTAGATTTATGGATATTATAAATGATCTTAAAAGTCTTGGCAAGTCTTATTCTAATAGTAATCTTGTGAGAAAGATTCTTAGGTCTTTGCCAAGGACATGAGAGGCCAAAGCAACTGTAATCTAAGAAGCCAAAGATCTAAATGTTTTATCCTTGGAGGAACTTCTAGGATCACTAATGATGCATGAGCTAAGCATGAAACAACATCAAGAAGAAGATGTCAAAAAAAAGAAGACAATAGCCCTTAAATCCACCACTTAATAAGATGAAAAATTTGATGAAACAGAAGATGAAGAATAAGATAAAGAAATAGTCCTCATCATAAGAAAGTTCAAGAGATTTTTGAAGAAAAAACAAGGGATAAAGAAGAAGCTACCTACCAAAGAGGAGCATAGCAAGGAAAATGGTGCAGCTCCTTATTTACTATGAATGTAAGAAGTCGGGGTACTTTAAGTCTGAATGTCTTCAACTTAAAAAGGTTCTCAAGAAATACAAGAAAAAGACTATGGTGGCAACATTGAGTAATAGTGACAACTCAAGCTTCGAAGAGGAAGAAGCTCATGAATAAGCCAACCTATGCCTTATAGCATATGAGAATGAGGTAAGTGCTGAAATCTCAAATGAATTTATATTCAAAAAACTTTAAGAAGCCTTCTATAATTTAGTAGATAATTTAAAGAAATTAGAAACTAAAAATAAAGAACTAAAATTAAAAAAATTAAGTCCTGCTTAAATAAAATGAAACTATCCTAAGTGAAAAACTTAATTCAACAGAATCTAAATTTAAAAAATAAAATTAATAATTTAAAATTGATAGTTGAAAAATTTATTTTGAGATCAAATAAACTTCATATAATTCTTGAAAATCAAAAGACCGTTTATGATAAGACTGGTCTAGGCTATAACCTTCTAAGAAAATAAAAATTCTTGAAAAATATTTTTATAAATTCATAAAGTAACAAATTTTTAAATGATACTTATTTTAAATATGATAAATTAGAACACAAATCTGATACATGCTTCTCTAACATTTTAAATGTAAAGAAAATATGAGTTCCAAAAGAAATCATTGTGACTAACTTTAAAGGATCCAAGAAAACTTGGGTACCTAAAGTAAGGACTTGATTTTGCATGTAGGTATGTCTTGCATCCAAAGGAGAAAATCGAAGATAGTATCTTGATAGCGGATGCTCAAGATACATGACCGATGATGAGTCCCAATTCATCACGCTTGATGCTAAAAAAGGAGGGATGGTCATATTTGGAGACAATGGTAAAGAAAAGATTATTGGTATAGGTAATGTTGGTATCACTCCCTCAAAGTATATTAAAAATATTTTCTTAGTAGATGGTTTAAAATATAATCTCTTAAGTATTAGTCAACTTTATGATAAGGATTATAAAGTTGTTTTTGAATCTTCATTGTGCATTGTAACTAGTTTCAATGATGATAACATTAAGTTTGTTGGTTATAAGCATGGTAATATTTATATGATATATTTGAATAATCTTTCTATGATAAATATGAAATATTTAATAGCAATGAATGCCAAAATTAATAAGACTAGTTGGCTTTGGCATCATAGGCTTGCACATATTAGTATGCATTCACTTTCAAAGCTTATCAAAAAGAAATTAATTATCGGTTTACCAAAATTAAACTTTGAAAAAGATAAAATTTGTGATACATGCCAACTAGGTAAATAAATAAGAGTTTCATTCAAATCTAAAAATATTGTTTCAACTTCTAGACCATTGAAACTTTTGCATATGAATTTGTTTGGTCCTACAAGAATAGCAAGCTCAGATAGAAAATGTTATGGTTTTGTAATTATCGATGACTACTCACGTTTTACATGAATTTTCTTTTTGGCACACAAAGATGAAATTTTTCATATTTTTATAGTATTTTATTGAAGAGTTATAAATAAAAAAAAAATTTAATTCAAAGCATTCAAAGTGATCATGGAATCGAATTTAAAAATCAAGACTTTGAAAAATTTTATGATAAAAAAAAATTAGCCATAATTTTTTAGCACCTAGGACACCCCAACAAAATGGAGTAGTAGAAAAAAAAAATAAAACTCTAAAAAAATGGTCCGTACTATGCTATGTGAAAGTAACCTTCCAAGATACTTTTGAACAGAAGCAATTAACACAGCATGTTGCATCTTAAACCGTGCCCTAATTAGACCAATTTTAAAGAAAACATCTTATGAGCTTTGGAAAAGAAGAAAATCTAATATTACATATTTTCATGTTTTTGGTTGTCGATATTTTGTTTTGAATAATGGTAAAGAAAAATTAGGTAAATTTGATATAAAATCCGATGAAGCTATTTTTCTTGATTACTCCTCTTCTAGTAAAGCTTTTAGAGTTTTTAACAAAAGAACCTTAGTAGTAGAGAAGTCAATACATGTTGTTTTTGATGAAACTAATGATCTTCCATCAAGAAAGAGTGAGGATATTGATGATGCAGATCCTCTTATAGAAGAATTGAAGGAGATCATCCTAAAGGATTCAATAATTCAAAATGAAGAGAATCATAAAGACAAGCAAGAAATTGAGGGTGAAAGACAACATGAATAACCTTAAGATACAAATAATTTTCTAAAAGAATGGAGGTATGTTCACAATCATCCCAAAGAACTAATTATTGGTGATCCTACACATGGGATAAGAACTCGCTCTTCATTTAGAGATGTATACAATCATTTTGCATTTGTTTCTCATTTTGAATCCAAAATCATTGATGAAGCAAAAAAGATTATAATTGGATAAATGCAATGCAAGAGGAACTTAATCAATTTAAAAGAAATAATATATGGACCTTAGTATCAAGACCTAAAAATTATCCAATAATTGATACAAAATGGGTATATAGAAATAAATTGGATGAAAATAAAAATATAATTAGGAATAAAGCAAGATTAGTTGTAAAGGATTATAATCAAGAAGAGAGAATTAATTTTGATAAAATATTTGCACCTATTGCTAGACTAGAAGCAATTAGACTTTTACTCGCTTATGCATGCTTTATGAATTTCAAGCTATTTCAAATGGATGTTAAAAGTACTTTTCTAAATGGATATATTGTCGAAGAAGTTTATGTAGAATAACCTTTCGATTTTGAAAATCAAGCTTTTTCAAATTATGTTTTTAGATTAAACAAAGCATTATATGGTTTAAAACAAGCACCTAGGACTTGATATGAAAGACTAAGTAAATTCTTGCTTAATAATGAATTTTCAAGAGAAAATGTAGATACAATCTTTTTCATTAAAAGAGATCATAATGACATCTTAGTAATACAAATATATGTTGATGACATTATATTTAGATTTACTAATAAAATTTTATGTCAAGATTTTGCTAGGCTCATGTAGGGAGAGTTCGAGATGAGCATGATGGGTGAACTAACATTCTTCCTCAGACTTCAAATCAAATAAATAAAAGAAGAAATCTCCATCATTCAAAGTAAGTACATAAGAGAACTACTCAAGAGATTTAGGATGGAGAGCTCCAAAGTAATTAGTACCCCCATGAGTCCATCATGTAAGCTTGACAAGGTAAAGGAGGTAAAAGTATTGATCAAAAATTTTATAGAGGCATGATTGATTCTTTATTGTATTTAACTGCTAGTAGACCAAATATCATATTTAATATTTATTTATGTGCACAATTTCAATCTAATCCAAAAGAATCATATTTAAATGCTATAAAAAATACTTAAATACTTAAAAAAAACTCAAGCCATAGGTTTATGGTACTCTAAGAATTCATCAATCGATTTAATTGGATATTCAGATGCAGACTTTGCTGAATGTAAATTAGATAGAAAAAGCACTAGTAAAACTTGCCAATTTTTAGGAGTTAATTTAATCTCTTGATTTAGCAAGAAGCAAAATTTGGTAGCATTATCTATGGTCGAGGTCGAATACATTGCAGTCAGAAGTTGCCAATCATAAATCTTATGGATTAAGCAACAACTTGAGGACTTTAGCATCAAACTAAACAAAACTCCTATAAGATGTGATAATACTAGTGCCATAAATCTAACTAAGAATCCAATCCAACACTCTAGGTCAAAACACATTGAAATAAGATATCATTTCATAAAAGAGCATGTTCAAAATAATGACATAATTCTTGATTATGTTTGTACTGAAAATCAATTGACTGATATTTTTACTAAAGCCTTAAGTGAGGATAAATTCTGTGAGATTAGAAGAGAATTAGGACTTTTTGATCCCCTAGCCTAAATATCTTTATGATTCAAAGCTCTCTTCTATCAAAATATCATCTTAAACTACCTTGAGCCTATATCTCACTTTTCTTTCTCAAAAAGCTCAAATCTAATCATCTTCTGATCACTCTCATGTGTAAAATTCAATCCCTAAAATCTTAAATTTTTTCAAAATTTTTCATCAATTTTTGGATTTTCTTGTGCCATGAGTTGACCTAAGGGATGACTCATGGGCATTCTTGTAATTTGACCAAAATTCTTTTCGTCCAACCCTATTAATCAAGAACTCCTTTGGCCAAGAGGCCGACCTCCCCTGTTTCTTGCTTCACCCGAACAAATGGGCCTTTCTCCCCAATCCTTCAATTAAAGAAATCTCTCGAAATCTCCCTTTCTCCTAAGATCCTCTCCTCAAATCGCCCCTTAAGGAACCAAATCTCTTTCTATTTTCTTTCTATTTGGATGGTTTGAAGAATTCTAGCAAACCCTTGCCCTAAAACCTACCGTCGGCTCCTTCCTCAAAATCTTTCATCTCCTTCTCAAATCTTCTCTATTTCACTTTTTCTTGACTCTCTTATGTGGGATTGAGGCTTCTTTTGGTTATAATGGCGCCCAAGATGAAATTGCCGCAGAGAAGAAAATTGGTCCGTTGCTTAGAGGAAGAAGTCCATCAAAAAAGAACAGCACCAGAGCCCTCTCCTGGTCCAATCTCTGCCTTCAGGCGATCTTCACAGTCTTCTCTTACACCAAGTAAGGTCCCTTTGTCTGATAGAAAGGTTGAATTGGGAAAGAATGTTAATTTTAGTTTCTTTGAGAAAGAAGGATTTTCATTTGTGTTAAAAATTAAAAAGCAAGGATGGGATTATTTTTGCAAGTTAAAAGAAGCTACATATGTGGATTTGGTTAGAGAGTTTTACCTAAATTTGGCATACTTCAATGGAACAGTAAAATCTGTTGTTAAAGGTACTGAGATTACTCTTGATCCAGTTCACCTGGAAGAAATTCTAAGATTACCATGTGAGGGTTATAAGAAAATAAAACTAACCCATAAAAAAGGACTGAGAACCATCTTGGGGAGAGAATTTGAAGAAAATTTGAATAAATTAGAGGTCAAGATTCTTTTTACTGAAATGAGAGTGTTACACATCATGGTTACCAAGTTATTTATCCCTAGGAGTGGCAGGCATGATTTATTATCTGGTAGGAACATATGTATCATATTTTATATGATTACAGAGATCCCCTTTAACCTCCCTATTTTGATGATAGAAATGATGAGAGAGGCCTTGAATAGGTCTAAGGCACATCTACCCTATGGTATAGCCCTCACATTAGTATTTAAGAGATTTAGAGTTAGTTTTGAAGGAAAGTCAGTTGCTAGATTATCTCACACCGATACCATCAACCACCACATACTGCATCGCATGGGTTTTTCAAAGATTGATGGCGATTGGTTCAAAGGTGCTGAGGATGTAGAGAGAGCTGAGGAGGAGGGACCATCTTCACCTTCTCATGATCATAGAGGATCTACTAACTTTTAGTTTGCATCTAATCATGAGACTGGTCCCTCAGAGTCAGTGAGGAAAGATGCAGATGTGGCACCATCGAGGAGTAGAGACAGATGTTAGATTCATTGATGATCAGATTAGAAGGATCACTAACCAGTTGATTCAGTCGATTGTCAATATCCTATCTTAGAGGATTATAGATCTTTTATCTCAGCAGATATCTAGTACCACTCATGGGGAGAGTACTCACTTCGTCCCATCTTCTAATCAGTCTGTGATTTCATATATATCTACTATTTTTCAATTGCTTACTGCTCAGTCTGCACGGCTTGAGGACCTCGAGGAATGTATTTTGAGATTGACAAGTAGAGTTTTAGATTTACAGAGATAGATTTTGGATCTGACTTATCCCCAGATGAGAGAGGATATTTCAGAGATATCGGATCTTACTGTTGAGGTAGCCAGACTCTGAGGTGTTCTGAAGGATGGTTTTGACTCCTGAGGAGAGAGTTCAGAGATTCTAGTGAGACTTTATCTACACATATTGGTGCCATCACTCAGTCCATGTCGAGAGTACTGGATCATTTAGATACTATCAGGATTGCTCTTCTTGCTCAGCCCACTTCCTCTCAGACTTCTGGGCCATCTCATCCAGCTGCTCGAGCCTGCACCTCCACCCATGGTCGAGGCAGACGTGGTCGAGGACGTGCTCCTGAATTTGATCCTGTCACACCCCATCACATCTCTGATTCCTCATCTAATTTAGATGCTTTCAACCGTGATCTCTACTATATTTAGTTTAGTTATCTTTGTATTAGATTATGATCTAGTATCTCTTAATTATTTCTATGAGTTATTGATCAAATCATAGTTGGTTATATATATTTTTTTTAATCAAACTTATGGCATTGGTACTATTGGCTATTTGGGTCATAGATAGTTGTATCCATGAATTTGTATGTTTTGATGGCCTAATTCTCATGAATACTTTTGATATCTTTATATTTTGTATGTTTAGCACTTATATATTTTGATGACTTGATGTTATGATAATCATTTGAATGTAAATATCTGATGATGTCATTTGAATGATGTGAAATAAAATCTCTATGAATTGGCTAAATTTTATTATGATCATTTTGTTGTAAATTGAAAGTTTTGTTATAAACTCTTGTTCTAACAGAAAAACATATGAAATAACTTAAGGAAGAGATTTTTTTTATTTTTGAATTTTAAAATACTTTAAGATCTTACTTGATGATGTCAAAAAGGGAGAGTAGAGTAAATAAAATTGGGCTATAAGCAAAATTAAAGTAAAATTGATAAAAAATAAAATAGAAGTAAAATTGATAAAAAAAATAAGTAAGTCAAATACTTTTATAAATTATTTAAATGCCTGACTATAAGTAATCATGAAACTACTCTTGATACCATATTGATCAAATAATTGAATATAATATCCTAGTATATGATGTAATATGTTCTTTCAAAATTTTTGAAATTCTCAATCAATGCTTCTATATGATTTATTTTTGCTTATGCTCAAATATTTTATTATCATAAAAAAGAAGAAGATTATTGCTCCAAGAATTAATTTTGATGATTGCAAAGCATTTGAAGGGATTACTAATGAATTTGATTTGAAAAAAGACTTTTTGTATTTCATGAGCAAAATCATAATTTTATCAAGTTTGGATCTGGAAGCCTCAAGAGCAAGTATAGAAGATTTTTAATCATTTGGAGGCAGTCTCATAATTTTTAGATGCTTATTTTGAGAGAAAATCAAGTTTGAAACAAAAGGATCGACTCCTAGATCGTCTCCTGCTGAAAAGGGCTGTTTGGAACGCTGTCTTTGTGCCAAGGATCGACCTCTACTATTTCAAAGGCTAAAAATACAGAATAACTATTTTTCTAGATTTTGTCTCAGAGGTCGACCTCGAGATCGACCCCTATGCCATGAGTCGATCCTTGTAATGAAAATTTTTTTGCAACGACTATTTTTTTCTTATTTTGGTAGGTTTTAATGGTCTCTTTAATGTCTCCAATGACTATAAATCTTGCCTAGAATTCTCTCCTCCACCTATTGAAAATTTAAAAGACTTTAAATAAAAAAAACATAAGAGATTGGTGTGATTCAATTTCAGCCCTAAGCAAAAATCATCTTCAAACAAAGAAGCTTTCATTTCAAGTTCACCTATCTTTCAAGAACTCTTTCAAATCTCCAACAATCTTGAGAAAAATCAGAAAAGCTTCCTTCATTATTATGAAAAGTATTCTTAAGATTTTATTTGCTCACAAAGGGAGCTAAACTTGTATTTGATTATCATTAAATCTTTTACTCTGCTTTACTATTTTGATTCAAGTTTTGGGGAGGTTCGAAAACTTGAAAAGATCGATCCTAATCTTGAATAGGATTTTATTAGATTGATTTATATTTGAAAAATAAGTGTTCTAGCTTGGGATAGCTAGGGTTGGAGATTTTCAATGGTATATTCAGTTTGAATACGATTAGAGGATTTTATTTTTCAAGTAGGAGCTTAGAAAGTGGATGTAGGTGCAAGAAAAGCACCGAACCACTATAAATCTTGCTTATTTATGGTGTGCTTGCTATCTTTCTTTTCTTAGTTTGTTAAATTATTGCTCTTTAATTTTTTATATTTTTTTCTAATCTAAATCGCTTTACACACACGTCTTGCATATCATCATTCATTCTTGATATCTTTAGATAAGTTTTAAAATTTTAAAAATTCAATTCATCCTTCCTCTTGAGTTGCATAGTTGGGCAACATATGAATTATTATAGCCTCGATGCTTGTGGTGAAGAGGGAGTTATGTGGTTGGAGGGAGTAGAATGTTCCGCTTTCCCAAGGCAATATTGTGTGCAAGCATAAGGGATTATAAACTCCTACACCATAGTAGGAAGAGATAAATGACACGTTTGGTTCATGAAAAATGGAGGGAGAAAAAATAAATCTTAAAAAATAAAGAGAATATCTCTTATTTGATTGAAATTTTTAGAATAGTAAAAGTAAAAAAAAGCTTTTTTCATTAGAAGATACTCCCGTAAAGTAGAAACTCACGAGAGAGATGGATTTTGTACTTTTCATGAGATGGAAAGTAACGACTCTTTTCCTTTCTAAAAATATTTTTTTTATAAATATATAATTATAAAACATACAAATTCTTAAAAATATTATTAAATATTATTCTTATAAATATTAATATAATATTATATTAATATTATCCTAATACTTATATTAATATAAATAATATAATATTTATAATATATTAATATTATTTAAATATATGTACAAATATAATAGTTTTATTAATGTTAATATAAAATTTATATTTATACATTAATATTTTAATATTAAATATTAATATAATATTAATATATATATTAGTATTATATTTATATAATAAATTATTATGATTAATATTATATTATAATATATTAATATTATATTATTAAAAATATAATATTATTATTTATATAAAATTTAGGTGCAAACTTTATATCTATTAAGGGTATAATATGTATTTTACATAGTTTTTCAAATAACTGGATGTTCAACCAATCATGAGTCATTTTGAAATAGACTATTTTTTCATGGTCAATCAAATATGCCAAACTTATATTTTCAGAAAGTAATTTTTTTGAAAGTTATTTTCTCGAATGTTACTTTCCAAAAAAAAAAAAATTCTTTCTGCAAACGAAACGAGTCCAAAATGAACTAAGATGAGAACAGTTGATCTAATATTTAGCTCTCTACAATGGAGAATAAATTAAACTAAGATGAGAGCAATACAATATGAAGCCATTTATTTAGGATCTAATCCAAAAGGATTAGCTAAAAGATATTCATGGTTTATTTTCTATCATCAGCCTATTCTTCTTGCTACATCAGTACTTATATACTAATTAATGTGCATACAACTTATTCTTGTCACACTAACTGCGGTAAATTGATTAACATGCAACAATCGAATGAACGTAGATGGACTGAAACATGGATAAATAATAATAATAATGCTGCATAATTAAGCTTTACCTTATAACTGCTACATATTTGAATTTCACCATATAACTATATATACACTTTAAACATTTTCATGTCCATTAGTCGGGCCAGAACAGTATGCTGTTTCCTCGGAGATGCAGCTACCAAAACTTCCACAGCTAGCTTTTGTATCACATGATCCTAATTAACATAAAAATTTACCATAAGACTCCATATATGAGATAACAGGTAAAGAACAAAAGATTACTGCAACAATACTAAGGCTGTCATTCCGTAAAAATTTACCCCAGACCTTTACAATTTAATAGGGCTATTTGTTAAAAATATATAAAATTTAATAAAAAGAGCTTTTACAATTTAATAGGGCTATTTGTTAAAAATATATAAAATTTAATAAAAAGAGCGTAAAAAATTGTGGAGATGCGGGGGATCGAAAGCCGTGCCTCTCGCATGCAAAGCTACCATTTGAGCTACAACCCACAAGGTGGCAAATGTAATCGTAGAGACTAACTCATCACTTTTAAGTATTAACTGACTGATCATTATCTCAAGTGATCTTTAAATTAGTAAGCATTGTGCACGATAGACTTGCCTTCCCGGTATGGAGATCATAAAATACTATTCATAGAGAGCAATCAAAATGAAGCTATAGACGAAGAATACTTATCCATGGAGAAACACATAATTAGTATACTATTTGATGCGATGGTATAATAAGAGATGGATTGGACTTCGATCGGTTGAATTTCAATCTATATCCGATCGAATTTTTGATCATTGGATCAACGCGCATCTGCACATACGCCTAAAAAAAAGACGTGCCTGAAAAAAATAGGTGTGCCTACAGAAAAAAAAACCCTACTACCTCCTGAAAAAAAATCTAAAAAAAATTAGAAAAAAAATCTAAAAAAAAATTTTAAAAAAATATCCAGAAATGTAAGCACCTTCATGCATCTTATTTATTTATTTTTTTCTTCACTTTTTTAAATTAAAAAAACTATATAAAATAGAAAAAAAAAAATAAGGTGGCTAAAGGCACCTACATTAAATGTAGGCATCTTCGGATGCCCTTTTTTTTATTTTTTTTTTGATATTTTTTTCTAGTTTTGTTTTTGAATTTTTTTCAAGTTCTTTTTTTTGTTTTTTCCAGACAATAGGCTTTTTTTCTTGAGTTTTTTCAGACGCACATGCATCTTTTTTTCAACCTGATGCGTCTTTTCAGGCATGCATTTCAAGATATATGTGGATCGAATGGTTGAAGATCCGATCAGATGTAAGCTAGATTTCGGTCGATTAGAGTCCAATCTACCTTGATATAATGGTATATTGCAAAAGAAATATAATGGATGCTTAGTCTAGAAGAAAAGATACGCAAGTAAAAGATGTTGAGATTAATTGCATTTAAGAAATGAAATTGATAGAATTCTATGATTCTATTTTGAGATGAAGGTCAGGGTAGACATCACTCTTGTAACATGCATTTATTTCGTATTGGATAAAATCGGAGCCAAGCTAATTCGGCTTTTGCTTGGTACATAAATATATATGAATGGATGCTTTTATAAGGACTCTATATATATAATTAGGCTACCAGTTTCTTAAGACATGCTTATCAGATTTGGCTAATTAGATTGGATCAGATACATTGGCAAGTATGGCCAGTATTATTATAACATTTGTCCAATTCTCTCTCTCTCTCTCTCTCTTTTTAATTTTAAAATTTATTTATTTATTTATTTTAAATCTTACCATATGCACAGGACAAAGTACCTGGAATAACAGGAAATAGGTGTATCTCCATGAGAATCTAATGAAACATGAAAATGTGGCAAAGTTAAGCATGCTGCATTTACTCAATTGTTAGATGAACTAGGTATGCTTGAAAAATGAAAATTCTTTTTTTTCTCCTTATTGTCTTCTCTTAGGAGGAGAACCCTTGTCAAATTTTAGCTGAAACTCCTGCAATTTTCCTCAAATTAACAATATCTTCTTGATAAAATCCCCTGGAGTGACAACAATTTCCCTTATAATCTGATCGCTATTTTTACAGACAAAAAGTTATCAAAAATTAATGAAAATAATTGTATGGGAGTAAAAATTATAATAGAATTTTGATTCAAAATTATATCCAGTGGATAGAAATTCCTACAAATCACCTAACAAGAATGGTTTCAGTGCAACAAGGCATGTGAAAAACTTGGTCTACCAACATCCCTTAGGAAAGAAGATTCACCTAAATACATCATCCACCACTCCTCCATGGTTCTCCTTGAAGAGCATCATAGAATCTCTTGCATAACCAAGTTGTGCATGGCTTGAGATCATTACAGGCCAGGACATAACATCTCAAAAAATAGTCACTTGGAAAGATACATACATACATACATACATACATATATATATATATATATATATAGGTTTAGGTTTGGTTAGTCTACTTGAAAATATATAGCCAACATTGGTTTAAGCTCCAAGTGAACTCAGTACATCTTCCAAGCAACTAACACAAGTCTGAATCGGTTCAACCTACAGCTGATGGTACTCTCAGCCTAAAAATTTGCTTGTATCTCATTTTCTTAAGTTGCATTTGATTAGGATCAAAAGTGGGTTAAATTATCTATTTATTTATTTATTAACTAGGGAATGATTTTAGCCAATGTATGTTGTATCCATTGGTATCATATCGTACCATAATAATACCAAACCGATATATGATATTGTATCATACCAAAGTTCGCTATGCCAAACCTCATTCTATCATATGGTGCATACATGAAGCCCGATACTGAAACGACGAACCTAGGTACTAATCCTACCTAGTATCCTATAACTGCACCACGATTCCTCCCAGGCTAAAACACAGAGCTTCATATAGACTAAGTCCAGCGTTTACGAAGGATTTATTTGGTCAAGCTGTAAAAATTAATTTATTTTTAAATTAATTTTTTTAATAAAATTTTAAAAAAATATTATGAAAAAAAAGTAGTTTGTGTTTGGTAAAACTATTTGATAAGCACTTTTATCAGTATTTAAGAAGCAATTTATGTTTGGCAAATTTTTTTAAAAAAATATTTTTAACTATCAAATTATGAAAAATATATATATATATAGATTTACTTTACAATTAATATTATTTAAATAAATAAATAATTTTAAATATTTATTATAATTAATTTTAATTTAATTTTTTATTTTTTATTTAATAAAATAAAATAATAAAATAATAAAAAAAATATATTATAATTTTAATCAATATAAATATAATTGAACGAAAGATAATATATATTAAATATTTTACATAACTTTTATACGATAATATATATGTATGAAAATACATCATTCACTAAATAATAAAAAAATTAAATAAAAGTAAATAGAAATAATTATGATAATTAATAATTTTAAATAAGAATATTTTTAATTTAAAAAATTAATTTTCTACTTCTATTTTTTAAAAAAAACTTCAATTTTTTTGCTTCCTTTACCATCATTCAAAAGCAAATTATTTTCTAAAATAAACTTGATAAAATATTTTATTTTTATAAAATAAATATTTTTTTGAAAAAAAATAGCCAAACAGGCGGGGATTGAGTAACGATAGCCTTGGACAAAAGTTGACACCTCCCTCTCCTTGCGTTAGCAAGTAGCATATCATTTCAACTAAACTTTGGTGACAGCTAAAATTCCCCTCAACTCATTAACGTTACCACCAAAGCCAGGTAAATATTTTCTCAGAAAACAAAAAATAACAATTTTTTTAGCTTTTGAACTTTAACGTGGTTATTTCAGGATAATTCAATAAGCAACCTAACACTATCATTTTCAGATATTAAAGCTTGATTAAGCCAGGATGACAATCTGAAAATTAGTTCCAAGATAAAATTATTAACCAAGTGCCAGCTTATAATCAGAATTCCACATGGCTAGTTAACTGCATCACATTTTCACCTTTAAAACAGAGCTGGATGGGTTACAGAATAGCAGCAACATAAACAGAAACCAAATAGCTCCAATAGGGAATTCTCATGTTGAATCCTGTAGAATAAACTTTTTACTGGCTGAACCGCAAATGAGAATGTAAACACACAAAAGCACCGCCGTGAATGAGAAGGAATTTATTGTTAATCCCTGGAAGCTCCATAGAAAGCAAAACATCAAATTTATAACAAATACTACCGAAAGAAAAACCAGAGAGGCAAAAGATCACATATGTGCTCCATTAACAATGGACAGAAAATGCCCATGTATTAGTTTGAACAAGCATCCTTAACACATAATTTACAGTGAATTGAGTGCTGTTATGCATATTCAGGGAGAGATTTTATTTTTCATCTGCTTTAAGTCCGACTTGATTCAACATCAGCATGCTAAGGCCGCCCCTGTGTCACAAAATAATGAGATGTTATCTCAAAATAAAACAACTATGGACATACATACATACATACATACATGTATTAGTTTGAACAAGCATCCTTAACACATAATTCACCATGCTAAGGCCGCCCCTGTGTCACAAAATAATGAGATGTTATCTCAAAATAAAACAAAATATTAGTTTGAACAAGCATCCTTAACACATAATTCACCATGCTAAGGCCGCCCCTGTGTCACAAAATAATGAGATGTTATCTCAAAATAAAACAAAATATTATTAGTTTGAACAAGCATCCTTAACACATAATTCACCATGCTAAGGCCACCCCTGTGTCACAAAATAATGAGATGTTATCTCAAAATAAAACAAAATACATGCATGCATGCATGCATGCATGCATATATATATATATAAATATATATATATCAGACCATTATATCAGCAATAGACAATCACATCACATTATTAGACAGATCACAGACTTCTAGGTTGGTGAACAAAAATTTTAGTATGTTGAACTAAACCGATTAAAAGCTAAATTTTTGACCACCCTGTATAACCGAGAAAGTCGATGTCACTTCACAAATATCTCTCACAACCGCACCTATTACCTCAGCCCATGTTAGATCAACAAAGTAGAGAAATATCCAACGAGTCATGGCATTGAAAGTGAAAGTAAGAGTCTGTTAAGTGACAACAAGGCATTCATAATCCTACTTGTGATAGATAAATTCATATTACAGCAACATTTTATCAACCTGCAAGCAAGACATTCATAATCCACACAAGGAAAGTACTTAAAATAGACAAAATTACAATTACAAGCAACATTTTATGGCATGCAAGTTTAACTTAGTTCGGACAATTGTATTTGCAATCAGAAAATCTTGCATATAAAAGTGAAAAGTTTTTCTTTTTTCTTAGCGTGTGTCAATGCACCCTGCTGAGAAAGTGTCCGGAGTGGTTGTTACGGAAGCCAATGTTATGAATCCCATCTTCTGTGGAAGGGTTTAGGGGTATTGAGGAAGGGCCTACCCCACTCCCCCAACCTGATATGTTGCCCTACCTATGGCCTATGGGGCTAATTCTACCATAGATATAAGCTCTCTTTGCAAGTCATACCAATACCAACGCATTAAATTACGGCCATGATGGGATGCAAGCTTTCTTTGCAAGTAAATCCACTACCAATTCATTAAATTATGGCCTTCATAACAATGATGGCATATATATAAATGAACTGCATGTGAAGCCCATATATCCTATGTTGCTATATATGGCAATTTGCAAGCAAAGCCATGTCCAGAGACAGCTAAAATTTTCAGGGGCTCCTCTGAGGAGATCTAAGGGATTTCCGGTAATGATATGTACTTGAATGGCTATGACATTAACATACCAGTTCCCTAGCAACCCATACAATACATCCATTGGAAACCATGCTTTATTATTTCATTATTTAACAAGGAACATCCATCACTATTGCAAATTTAGTATGCCCTGGTATCCAAAATCATAAACATTCGCTAACTCAAAATATGGCATTTTACACATATTATCAACCTTCAAAGTCACTTGAAAGTCTTAAGACTGGCAGGTAATCATATCAGCAAACAAAGCAAGCATGATTTTTAAATGAGTTTCGATGGGCATTATACCCGTCGCGACTGTGGTTGTCCTTCAGGACCAGGGTGGCCCTGCCCATAACTGGTACCTGATCCTTGCCTATAATCTGCCGCATATCCAGGTCCTGCTCCTTGTCCGTCATCTCCACCATAACCTTGTCCACTGTAACCAGGGATGGAACCCCGTCTGTAATCTCCAGTGTAACCAGGCTCTGGATTTTGCCTGTAATCTCCATAACCAGAAGAGCCACCATATTTGTAATCTCCTCCCTGTCCTTGTGGGAAGTTCCTCTGCTCTGAAGGGCCAAAATTACCTCGATCTCCTTGGTTAAAATCTGTTTGATATGAAGACACTGAACCTCTCTGTTCTCCCTGGTAACCATCTCTCATCCCAGCTGGTGCATAATCTCTTCGCTCACCTTGCCCAAATTCCCTCCTCACTCCAGGAGGAAAATCCCTACCTCCTGGCGGACCATAACCCCTTCCATCTGGTCCAGCCTGGCTATAATTCTGCTGTGGAGCATAATTTCTTCCATCTCCTTGCATATAGCCCTGATTATCAGGTGGCAGGTTTCCTTGCGGTGGTGGCCTGTTATAATTTGGTGGCAGGTTTCCTTGCGGTGGTGGCCTGTTATAATTTGGCCGGTCATATCTGTTTTGGTTTCTTGGTCTTCCTTGTCTTCCATATTGAATTGGAGGCGGCCTCGGAGTGATAACCCCATTGTCATATTTGTCGCCTGAAATTTTTCAAGATGAACGGAAAATGCACATATAATTCAAGTATAAAAGTTAAGAAGCTCTCACTAATTAAATGTTCCGGTTCAATCCCTAAAAAACCAACTTTATATCAAATATTATACAAGTTTGACACATACTCCGCCATATAAGAGGATTTGTCAAAATTTGCAAACATAAATAATAAGAATCAAGTGGAAAGCAGCAAACCTCCATACTCCTTGTTTACTGGATCAATATATGAGTCAGGCAAAATGAAGACAACTCCAGGCAAGCCTGATTCCAACGATGTAAGATATAAGTGTTCAAATCCTGAATTGTATGGATTACGCTTGCCTTGAGAGGACACGACTCACCTCGAAATTTTTCAGACATTTCTTCAGTCATTACTGCTTGAAAACCAGTGTAGGTTGTGGTGCTGAGGGCATACATTCTTTTCTTAGCCTCCTCCACACTGCAACCATCAGCAATTGATCAACTTAATAATTCAGAATATCCATGTCCATTATATGAATGACCAAAAATGCCATATATTGTTGAGGTCTGAATGCAAAATATCAAAGCAGATGCAGCAACAGGAAACGACTGTAAAACAAAACAATATTGGATAAAAAATAATGTACATCTTAATGGTTTTTTTAAAATAAAAAAAGATATTTTGCCAAATACCACCATGTAGGCCACTTTACATATTAACTGAATCAGAAATTAAATTCTAATTTTGTATAGTAAGATGTGAAGAATAAAATCTGCAACTGAACGTATAATCGTTATTTTTGTATTTTTGTTTATCTACTAATTGCGAAAAATCACATGAAGATTGTTGGTGATTAACCCCGCTCCTACCGAAGTCCAGTTCAATGCTCTGCCTAATGCAATCAATAGCCGTGGAAGAGCTTCAACGGACGGGTCTTAGCCGAACTCCTCAGCGGCCGAGCTCCTTCGGACTCCCAGCGTCCGAACCGAATTCCTTCAGCCGGTCGAACTCCTCAGCGGCCGAGCTTCTTCAGACTCCCAGCGTCCGGACCGAACCCCCAGCGGCCGAGCTTCTTCGAACCCGTTCAGCCGGCCGAACTGTTTAGCGGCCGGGCTCCTTGGATTCACAGGAGTCGAACTCCTTCCGAGCCCCCCATCGGCCGAACTCCTCTTGGAGTCCAAGCTTCTTTGAAATTGGTATATACTCGAGTCCACCAGCCAATGCCTGCTTCCTCGAGCTACGGCTGTCGAACCTCGACGGTATGACCGCCATTACCAGTCTGGCGACACCACTCTCTCCGTAACTAGTCCCATGCGGCCCGCAACCGGACGACATGGCCACCACCACTAGCGACACCACTCTCTCCGTAACCAGCCCCATGCGGCCCATGACCTGTCAGTATGGCTGTCACTATCCGCCTGACGACGCCTTCCTCTCCGTACCGAACTCCATGCGGCCCCAACAGCTCTCTACCAGGCGGTATGGCCGTCACCATCAATTAAGCTCCGCTTGTAAAGGACCCTCCAGATATGCTAACTCTAACCTCTGATCTCTAAGCTCTCCTCTCCTTCTCTTAGCTCGACGGAACTCATTCCCGAGCACTCCATTCCTGTCGACCATAGCTGACTTGATCGTCAGAGGGTCCTACCAGAGCCACCCCCACCGGCTCCGGACGGGACTTTGTTTTGCAAGTCCTGACGACGACCTCGTCCACCTCCGCTCTGGCTGATCCTGGCGACGACCAGTTTCTGTGTCAACAAATTGACGCTAGAGGAAGGACCGAACCTCCGAGGTCCCCTTGTTCTTAAAGGAGTGCTCGACGACGATCTCTCTCTCCCCTCTTCGGAGATCTCTCTTCTTCCTCTCTAGGGTTCATCCCCCAGAAGAAAATGCCTCCCAGGAGGGCTTCGACTCGGCGCTCGGCGGCCTCCCCGGCCCGATCCCCTTCAGATCCGTCCGCTCCCTCTCCAACCCGAGCGGCCCAGGTTCCATCTATGGCCGCGATGGATGCGAAGCAGTTTAACCTGCTCGTCCAGCAGGTTCGTGGTCTCACAGAGGCAGTGCAGGCCATGCACCGATAGATCCCGACACTAGCTCAAACGGCGCGGGACTCCCCAGAGCCGTGCGGTCCGACTCAGGAACGGCCGACTTGGGCTACCCGACCTCCAATCCCTGGAAGGAGGAGGCAAAGGAGGGAGAGCCCCAGCTCGGACCATGGCTCGACTCAGGGAAAAGCCTCACACCCATTCTGCCAGAAGACTTTGAAGATCAAAGATCGCGAAGACCTCTTAGATCGAAGGCTCTTAGAAATGAGCCGACGAATCAAGGAGCTCCGTCACACTTCCTCCTCCCGTGGTAATGACATTTATACTGACCCTTCCTTTTCGCAGAAAATTATGCAGGAGCCGGTCCCACCGAACTTCAAGCTCCCGCAACTTGAGAGTTACGATGGGACCACCGATCCGATCGACCACCTGGAATCCTTCCGGACAACGATGTTGCTCCGCGGCGCGCCAGACGCCATCTTGTGCCGGGCTTTCCCCTATACCCTTAAGGGGGCTGCCAGGAATTGGTACTCGGCGCTTAAGCCGAGTACCATCTTATCATTTGACCAAATGAGCCAACAATTCGCGGCCCACTTCATCAGTAGCCAGCGTCCACGCCGAGGCTCGGATTCCTTAATGGCCATTAGGCAGAAGGAAGGGAAACCTATCCGGGCTTATGTCATCTGGTTTAATACTGCCGCATTAGAGGTTCGGAAAGTCAGTCGCCATGGCCACCCTCAAGGGCGGCCTTCAGAAGAACAACTTGCTGTTCTCCCTAGAGAAGAAGTATCCTAGAAATTTTGCAGATATGCTGGCTTGAGCCAAAAGTTATGCCCGGGCAGAGGAGGCTTTCGAAGCTAAGGACGGTGAAGCCAGCGACAAGCAGCGAATCAGCGGGCCAAGCAGGCCCATCGAAGAAAGGAAGCGGACTGAAGCTCGGCCGCGCTCCCGGACTCCCCCTAGTCGCGGACGAGCTCGAACTCCCCCTCGAGCTCGGAGGCAGGGAACCCCCGATGGAAGGGCACGCCGAGGTTCCCCCCAGCGCCGAAGTTCCCCCCGACGACGATTCCACAACTACGCCCCCCTCAACGCCCCAAAAACCCGAGTGCTGATGGAGATCAAGGAACGACTTCTGAGACCGGAGAGAATGCGTTCCCATCCCAGCAAACGTAATCCCAACAAGTTCTGCCTCTACCATCGTGACCACGGTCACGATACTGAAGAGTGCATCCAGCTCTAAGGCGAGATCGAAGAGCTCGTCAGGCGAGGTAGACTTGGCCGATTCCTACGAAGACGATCTGAAGAGCGGGAAGATCGGCTGAGGGCGTTACCGCCAAGTGGGGGAACCAGCAAGAAGATCGGCCGCCTCTTGACATCATCAACACTATCTCAGAGGGACTTCAACAAGAAGAGGCCAGCGGATCCGAGGGACCGGTAAAGAGGCGGAGGACCATGGAGCCCGTGACCTTCACCGAGGCGGACGGCCAAAGGATCCAATTTCCGCATAATGACGCAGTTGTAATTTCTTTGAACATTGCTGACTACGATGTACGCCGCATTTTGGTGGATAATGGAAGCTTGACCGACGTATTGTTTTACGATGCCTTCTCAAAAATGTCCCTACCCGAGGACTGCTTGAGGCCTATGAACTCCCCGCTGGTAGGATTCGCTGGCAACACCGTACCAGTCGAAGGCGTGATAACTTTGGCTGTGACGGCAGGGCAACACCCGAGATTGGCCAAAACGCAGGTCGACTTCCTGGTCGTGAGGACTCCGTCCGCCTATAATGCGATTCTAGGCCGACCTGATCTAAATGCACTTCGGGCGGTAGTGTCAACCTGTTATTTGAAAATGAAATTTCAGACAAGTCGCGGGATCGGAGAAGTCAGAGGAGATCAGGCTCTGACGAGGCACTGTTATTCGATCGCCCTACATAAGGGAGAACGGCCCGATCCTTATCTTGTTGACGGCCTGGATGTCCGCGACGACCTCACTGAGGAGCGAGGCGAGCCTATGGAGGACCTCGTCTCCATTCCCTTAAATGACGGAAACCCGGAGCACGCTGTGCAGATCGGCTCCAACTTGGCGGACGAGGATCGAGAGCAGCTCGTCGCCTTCCTTAGGAGAAACGCGGACATTTTCGCCTGGACCCCAGCGGACATGCCGAGGATTGATGCCGAAGCCATGGAGCATCGGCTGGCCGTCGATCCAAGGCACCGGCTGATAAGAGAAAAGATGCGCCACCACGCCGCGGAGAGGCAGAAAGCGATCGCCGAAGAAATAGACAAGCTCCTCCAAGCCGGACTCATCCGAAAGATTAATTATCCGATCTGGGTCTCGAACGTGGTCCTCGTCAGGAAGGCGAATAACAAGTGGAGGATGTGTCGACATCAAGAAGCTGAACAAGGCCTGTCCGAAAGACAGCGACCCCCTGCCCAGGATCGACCAGCTGGTGGATGCGACCTCGGGCCATGGGCTCCTCACCTTCCTGAACGCCTTTTCTGGTTATAACCAGATACGAATGGCGCCCGAGGACGAAAAGAAGACCGCCTTCATTACTGACCGTGGTCTTTATTGTTACAGGATCATGCCGTTCGAACTCAAAAACACAGGAGCCACTTACCAGCGCTTGGTTAATAAGATCTTCAAAGAGCAGATCGACCGCAACATGGAGGTGTACGTGGATGATATGCTTGTCAAAAACCGAGCTTCGACAGACCACCTCACCGATCTTAAAGAGACCTTCGGTGCACTCAGAAAGCATAAGATGAAGCTGAACCCGACCAAATGCGCCTTGGGCGTGACCTTCGGAAAGTTTCTGGGGTCATGGTATCGAGACGCAGAATCGAAGCAAATTCCGAGAAGATCCGAGCCATTCAGGAGATGACTGCTCCGAAAACGATCAAGGAAGTTCAGCACCTGATCGGAAAGGTGGCGCCCCTAAATCGCTTCATCACAAGGTCGGTCGAACGATGCAAGCTCTTCTTCCAAGTTCTCAGACGACCGAAGGACTTCTGCTGGACGACGGAGTGCCAACGGGCATTCGAGGAGCTTAAAAACTACCTCGACTCACCCCCATTGTTGGCGAAGCCCGAACCCGGAGAAGAATTATTCCTGTATCTAGCTGTCTCCCCGGTGGCCCTGGCGGCAGTCCTGGTCAAGGAAGAAGCAAGGACGCAACAACCGGTCTACTACGTGAGCCGGATCTTGAGGGATGCAGAGACCAAGTACTCTAGGATAAAAAAACTTACTCTCTTCTAATTGCTGCCAGGAGGCTCCGACCTTACTTTCAGGAGCACACCATAACGGTCCTCACGGACCAACCAATAAAAGCAGTCATTCACCGGATGGACGCCTCCGGAAGAATCGCGAAATGGGCAATCGAGCTCACGGAGTTCGACATCAACTACCGACCCAGGCCGTCGATCAAGGCCCAAATATTGACGGATTTCATGGTGGAATGCACCATTCCGATCGAAGCCGAGCTTGGACAGAGCGAGGCCGACACCAAAGTGAGGCCGAGTCTGGACAAAGCCGAGCTATCGCAGCCGAACCTCCCCGAAGGCTTTTGGGCTTTGCACGTGGATGGTTCGTCCAACTCTGCTGGAGCTGGTGCAGGCCTGGTCTTGGTCAGCCCCGAAGGAGTCGTTGCCGAGTATGCGCTACGCTTCGAATTCCCCGCAACCAACAATGGAGCCGAATATGAAGCGCTGATTGCCGGATTAAAGATAGCAAGAAAATTAAAAATAGATCGGCTTCAAGTCTACAGCGATTTCCAGCTGATGGTCGATCAAGTCGACGGCAGCTACGAAGCACGGGAGGAAGGCATGGCGAAGTACCTCGGGAAAGTGAGGGGTTTAGCCCCGGCCTTCAACAGTTTCGGCATTCAGCATATTCCAAGGGCGAAAAATACGAAAATCGATCTTCTCTCCAAGTTGGCCACTTCAGCCCCGGCCGAGCTACCTAAAGAAGTATTTTTGAACATTTTGAAATACCCAACCATGGAGGAATCTCAGGCCGTCCTGCAGATGGAATTCGAGCCCAGCTGGATCGATCCGTTGGTCGCCTATCTTAAAGAAAGGATTCTTCCTCACGACCGGAAAGAAGCTTGAAAGCTCAGGAATCAGACCTCCCGCTACATTTTATATGAAGGCAAATTGTATAAGAGATCGTACTTCCTTCCGTTGCTGAGATGTCTCCGACCTTCAGAGGCCAACCTCGCACTGTCGGATGTGCACGAAGGACTTTGCAGAAGCCACGCAGGAGCCAGGTCCCTGTCGCAAAAACTACTTCGGCAGGGGTACTACTGGCCAACCTTGTTTCACGACTCCGTGAAATATGTGAAGAAGTACGACCGCTGTCAAAAGAATGCCAGCGTGCAAAGACAGCCGGCATCCGAGGTTGCTCCGCTCAGCGCACCTTGGCCATTTGCGCAGTGGGGAATGGACATACTCGGCCCCTTTCCAACAACGTCCAGGCAACGGAAGTTCCTCCTGGTCGCAATCGATTATTTCACCAAGTGGGTCGAAGCCGAACCACTAGCGAAGATCACCGAGACCAAGATGCAGGATTTCGTCTGGAAGTCACTAGTCTGCCGGTTCAGCCTGTTCCGAACCCTTATAACCGACAATGGACGGCAGTTCGCTGGAGCAAGGTTCGCCGAATTCTGCGAAGGGCTGAACATCTCCCACCACTTCACATCGGTGGCTCACCGCAAGCCAATGGGGAGGCTGAGGTGACCAATCGGATCCTGCTGCAAGGCATCAGGACAAGGCTCAACAAGGCTAAGGAGGCTTGGGTGGACGAACTCTACAACGTCCTCTGGGCATATCGAACTACTCAAAGAACGCCGACCGAAGAGACACCCTTCGTCTTGGCCTTCGGCATGGAGGCAGTTATCCCGATTGAACTTCGGCTCCCGTCCGCACGAGTCGCGGGCTTTGACGAGTAGCTCAACCCCCAGAACCTCAGAGTTAACCTCGACTTGCTGGAAGAAAAAATAGAAGCCCGTATCCGGATGGCAGCCTACAGACGAAAGATGGCCCAGTACTACAACTCCAGAGTTAGGGATAAGACGTTCAGAGTGGAGGATCTAGCGCTTCGACGAGCCGCCGTCTCCCAGCCTCAGAGTCAAGGGAAGCTCGCCCCAAATTGAGAAGATCCATACGAAGTGGTGGAGGTCATTCGGCCCGGGACCTATCGCCTGAAGGAGCTCGGAAGAATAGTGCTTTCCCGACCTTGAAACTCAGAAAATCTGAGGGTGTATTACCAGTAGACTTCCTTCAATAAAACTTTTTCGCTCAGCATTATTATTTTCTGGTGCAAGGATTACGTGGCGATAGGAAAGGAGCGGGTGAAAGTGGCCCGTTAGAAACAGGAGGAGAACCTCGTCCTAACACGAGCAAAATTGAAGGCCTCGTTCACCTTAGACGAGATGGGGGGAGAAGCGCGGACGACGGTCCGTATGTGCCCCCACAGTCCGTTAGGAACATTAGGAGAACCTCGTCCTAACGCGAGCAAAGTCGAAAGTCTCGTTCACCTTAGACGAGATGGGGGAGAAGTGCGAACGACGGTCCGCATGTACCCCCACAGCCCGTTAGGAATAGTAGGAGAACCTCGTCTTAACGCGAGCAAAATCGAAGGCCTCGTTCACCTTAGACGAGATAGGGGAAGAAGCACGGATGATGGTCCGCATGTACCCCACAGCCCATTAGGAACAGGAGGAGAACCTCGTCCTAACGCGAGCAAAGTCGAAGGCCTCGTTCACCTTAGACGAGATGGGGGGAGAAGTGCGGGACGACGGTCCGCATGTGCCCCCACAGCCCGTTAGGAACAGGAGGAGAACCTCATCCTAACGCGAGCAAAATCGAAGGCCTCGTTCACCTTAGACGAGACAAGAGGAGACGGACGACGGTCCGAATGTGCCCCCACAGCCCATTAGGAAATAGAAGGAGAACCTCGTCCTGACGCGAGCAAAATCGAAGGCCTCGTTCACCTTAGACGAGATGGGGGAGACGAACGACGGTCCGAATGTGCCCCCACAGCCCATTAGAAATAGGAGAAGAACCTCGTCCTGATGCGAGCAAAGTCGAAGGCCTCGTTCACCCTAGCCAAGATGGGGGGAGACGGACGACGGTCCGAATGTGTCCCCACGATCCGTTAGGAATAGGAGGAGAACCTCATCCTAACGCGAGCAAAATCCAAGTCTGAGCTCCGAAGTCTATAGGAAACAGGATCTCCATCAACCTTGGCCAGAGATAAGATCTCTCCCGAAGCGACCGAGACAACCTCGGCTAGAGGTAAGGTCCGCGACAACCTCTGCCAGAGCGCCCACAACAACCTCGATCAGAGCGTCCGAGAAACCTCGACTAGAGATAAGGTCCACGACAACCTCGACTAGAGCGCCCGAGAAACCTCAGCTAGAGATAAGATCCGCGACAACCTCGGCTAGGGCACCCAAGACAACCTCGACCAGAGATAAGATCTCTTCCGAGCGTCCGTACCAACCTCGGCCAGAAATAAAATCGAAGATAACCCCGACTGCGGATCAGATCTCTCCCGAGCACCCGTATCAACCTCGACAGGAGATAAGATCTTCCTCGGGCTTCAATTTCAGCACCGACTTCGTCTGGAGATGAGATCTCCCCCCAAGCTTCAATCTGAACCAGCACGAAGAACTTCAACAATCGCCTTTTCTGCACTCCCTTCCTTCGAGTTTCGAACTCGGAAGTGGGGGGACTATTGTTGGAGATAAACCTCGCTCCTGCCGAAGTCCAGTTCGATGCTCTGCCTAATGCAACCAGTAGCTGCGGAAGAGCTTCAACGGACGGATCTTAGCCGAACTCCTCAGCGACCGAGCTTCTTCGGACTCCCAGCGTCCGGATCGAACCCCCAGCGGCCGAGCTCCTTCAAACCCGTTCAGCCGGTCGAACTGCTTAACGGCCGGGCTCCTTGAATTCACATGAGTCGAACTCCTTCCGAGCCCCCCTTCGACCGAACTCCTCTTGGAGTCCGAGCTTCTTTGAAATTGGTATATGCTCGGATCTACCGGCCAACGCATGCTTCCTCGAGCTACGACTATCGGACCTCGACGGTATGACCGCCATTACCAGTCTGACGACGCCACTCTCTCCGTAACTAATCCCATGCGGCCCGCAACCGGATAACATGGCTACCACCACTAGCGACACCACTCTCTCCATAACCAGCCCCATGCGGCCCATGACTTGTCGGTATGGCTGTCACTATCTGCCTAACGATGCCTTCCTCTCCGTACCGAACTCCATGCAGCCTCAATAGCTCTCTACCATGTAGTATGGCCGTCACCATCAATTAAGCTCCACCTAGAAAAGACCTATGCTAACTCTAACCTCTGATCTCTAAGCTCTTCTCTCTTTCTCTAAGCTCAGTGGAACTTATTTTCGAACATTCCATTCCTATCGATCAGAGCTGACTTGATCGTCATAGGATCCTGCCGGAGCCACCCCCACCGACTTCAGATGAAACTTTATTTTGCAGGTCCCAGCGGCGACCTCGTCCACCTCCACTCCGACTGATCCCGGCGACGACCAATTTCTGCGTCAACTGACGTCGAAGATTGCATTTTTATAAGTCTTCTGCTATTCCTGGCTTCTTATTTTCGCTATTTCTGGAAGCAAATAAACCTTCGCTACCAAAATCTCAAAAGTTTTTACAAACAATTTAAAAAGCGAAAGGGTTTCATCATATTTTGTTCAGTCTATTTCAGTTTTCTTCTCAGGTTTATGATAAAAACGAAGCAATACCAAGCAGACTCTTAATTACCAAATCAAACATCCATAGCCAAAAATATGGATTAAACCCACACCACTAGATGGACTCAAAATGGCGGATAGAAGCAACTAGAACTCAAGGGGAAATATCAACCATTCCAATTCGTGAGATAGTATCCAACCGATTATACTCCATATACTAAACCCAAATAAATATTCAAATTCCACCATCCATCTCATCATACATATGCCACCCATCGAAAACCCAAAACCAAATACCCATTAATAAAAATCACAAATCCAATTTTAAATGGAAAAAAGCTTCCACTTTGACCAGCAAATTAGTCTGCTCGCTTCTCTAATTCAATAAGCTAACCAAGATCTCTTCAAAAAACCCTTCATTCAATCGAACACCACCCAAGAACAAAAGAAGAACGAAGACGCACCTTCCGACGACTTTGGCCAGGGTCTGGATGTAGGTCTCGATCATCTCCTCGCGGGTGGGCGCGGGGTCCTTGGGGAAGTCCATGGTGATGAGCCAGTGGTTGTAGTCGCAGCCCTCGAACAAAATCTCGTCCGGCGATATCTTCCGCTCCTCGCCGCCGTCCGTCCGGCGGTCTGAGAGCATCGACGACGAACGGAACGAGAGTGATTGGATCCGATAATGGAGCCGAGTGCGAGGGCTTGCGAGAAGTCCCGTGGCGGCGCGGGGCCGCAAGAGAGGGAGAGGAGGGGAAGAAGAGGAGGCGATCGAGGAGAAGGAGCGGTCTTTGAGGACGGAGGAGGAGAGGGCGAGGGCTCGCCGGAGGCGTAGGGAGAGCGCCATGACCGGAGGGTTTAGGGTTCCCAAGAGCTACAAGGGTTTTAGACGGAGAGGAAGAAAGTAACCGTAGTTCGGGTATCGTCTATTTTGGAACCCGGTCCTAGTATGTATTATCACGGGCGCTGCACCCGACGGAAAGAAAAAAATTAGGGCTGACCAAATGTGATGTGACCTATCAATTTTATTCATATTCGATTTATTATAAATAAATTTAAATTTAAATAATAATAAATTAATATATCTAATTTATTTTATGTTTTAATTAAATTTAAATTTTAGATATTTAAATAATCTAATTCATTTAATATTTAAATCAAATGAATCGGACAACATATTTAATCTATTTAACATATTTAAAAATTATTTAATATATTTAACATCTAATTAATCTATTTTTAATCTATTTAAGCTAATCTATTTAATCTACTTAATTTAATTTAATCAATTTAATAAATAAATTAAGTAGATTATATTATATTATCTATTTAATAAAAATAATTAAGTTTGTTATTGCAGAATCTGGTTGACGTCGGATTGAGTTGGAGTCGAGGTCGCCGCTGATGACCTGCAATACAAAATTCCGTTCGGAGTCGGTGGTGATTCCGACAGAACCCTCCGATGATCAAGTCGACTCTTCTAGACAACAAAAATAGAGTGCTCAGGAAAGAGTTCGGCAGAGTTTTTGAGAAGGAGAAGAGAATTTAGAGAAAATGTATCTGAAGGATCCCTTTTTATAGACGAAGCTTGATTGATAGTGACGGCCATACTGTTCGGTAGTAGACCGTTCGGAGCCATGTGGGATTCGATACGAAGAAGAAGGTATTGTCATGTTGATAGTGACAACCATACCGTCCGGTAGTAGGCCACTCGGGGCCGTATGGAGTTTGCTACGGAGAGAGGGGCATCGTCAGACTGATAGCGACCGTTCGTCAAGATTTAATAGCCATAGTTCAGAGGAAGCAGGCGTTGATTGGTAAAGAACTTCGACAGATATCAATTTTAAAGAAGTTCGAACTCCTTAAGGGAATACGTCTGGAGGGGATCATCCGGGAGCAATCCGCTGGAAGAATTCGACTGAAGGAGAAGTCCGAAAAAAGTTCAGCTCGTGGAGGAGTTCGGCCAAAGGAGGAGTCTGGAAGGAGTTTGACTCCTTTAAAAATTCGACCAAATGATAGATATGGAAGGAGTTCGGCTCCTATAGAAACTTGACTGAAGGAGGAGTTCGGAGGAAGTTTGACTCCTGTAGAAATCCGACTGAAGGAAGAGTTCGAAGGAAGTTCGGCTCCTGAAGAAATCCGACTGAAGGAGTCCGGAAGGAGTTTGGCTCCTATAAAAATTCGATCGAATTAGAGATACGGAAGGAGTTCAGCTCTTGTAGAAACTTGACTGAAGGAGTCCGAAAGAAGTTCGGCTACTGTAGAAACTTGACTGAAGGAGGAGTCTGGAAGGAGTTCGACTTCTATAAAAATCCGACTGAAGGAGGAGTCTGGAAAGAGTTCGGCTCCTATAGAAATCCGATTGAAGGAAGAGTTCGGAAGGAGTTCGGCTTCTATAGAAATTCAACTATGGGAGAAATTCGGATGGGGTTCGATTGCTGGAGAAGTTCGACTGAGGCTCGGCCACTGAGGAGTTTGATCGGCTGAAGGAGTTTGGCTAAGATTTGACCATTGGAGGAGAATTTTCGATCAAAGCTCTTCCATGATTACCAGCTGCATTAGGCTAAGCATCAGGCTGGACTTCGATGGAAGTAGGGTTTATTCTCAATAATAGTCCTTCCACTCTTGAGTTCGAAATTCGAAGAAAGAAAGTACAAAAAAGACGACTGTCGAAGTCTTCTTCAGGGCTCTGAACCAGTTCATATTGAAGCTCGGGAGAGATCTTATCTCCAGCCAAGATTGACATTGAAGCTGAAGCTCGAGGGAGATATTGTCTCCAATCGAGGTTGACGTTGAAGTTGAAGCTCGGAGGAGATCTTGTCTCCAATTGAGGTTGACGTTGAAGTTAAAGCTCGGAGGAGATCTTATCTCCATTCAAGGTTGAAGGAGATCTTATCTCTTATTGATGTAGAAGCTCGGGGGAGATCTTATCTCCAGCCAAGGTTGAAGGAGATCTTATCTCCTATTGACGTAGACTTTGAAACTCGGGAGAAATCTGATCTTCAGTCGAGGTTGAAGGAGATCTTATCTCCTATTGACGTAAACATAGAAGCTCGGGGGGGAGATCTTATCTCCAACCGAGGTTGAAGGAGATCTTATCTTCTATTGACGTAGAAGCTCGGGGGAGATCTTATCTCCAGTCGAGGTTGAAGAAGATCTTATCTCCTATTGACGTAGACGTTGAAGCTCGGGGGAGATCTTATCTCCAGCTAAGGTTGAACGAGATCTTATCTCCTATTGACGTAGACTTTGAAGCTCGGGGCTTATTTCCAACCGAGGTTGAAGGAGATCTCATCTCCTATTGACGTAGAAGCTCGAGGGAGATCTTATCTCCAATCGAGGTTGAAGGAGATCTTATCCTCTATTGACGTAGACTTTGAAGCTCGGGGGAGATCTTATCTCTAACCGAGGTTAAAGGAGATCTTATCTCTTGTTGATGTAGACGTTGAAGTTCGAGAGAGATCTTATCTCTAGTCGAGGTTGAAGAAGATCTTATCTTTTGTTGATGTAGACTTTGAAGCTCGAAAAAGATTTTATCTCCAGTTGAGGTTAAAGAAGATAAGATCTCCTTCAACGTCTACGTCAATAGGAGATAAGATCTCCCCTGAGCTTCAAAGTCTACACCAATAGAAGATAAGATATTCTTCAACCTCGGTTGGAGATAAAATCTCCTCCGAGCTTCTATGCCAATAGGAGATAAGATCTCCTTCAACTTCGGCTGGAGATAAGATCTCCTCCGAGCTTCTACGTCAATAGGAGATAAGATCTCCTTCAATCTTGGCTAGAGATAAGATCTCCCCTGAGCTTCAAAGTCTACGTCAATAAAAGATAAGATCTCCTTCAACCTTGGCTAGAGATAAGATCACCCCCGAGCTTCAACGTCTACGTCAATAGAGATAAGGTCTCCTTCAATCTCGGTTGAAGATAAGATCTCTCCCGAGCTTCAAAATTTACGTCAATAGGGAATAAGATCTCTTTCAACCTCGGCTGGAGATAAGATCTCTCCGAGCTTCTACGTTAATAGAAGATGAAATCTCCTTCAATCTTGACTGGAGATAAGATCTCCCTCGAGCTTCAAAGTCTACGTCAATAAAAGATAAGATCTCTATTGGAGATAAATTCCACTCTCATCAAAGTCCAGTCTGATGCTCAGTTTAATGCAATCGATAGTCACGAAAGAGCTTCAGTGGACGAGCCTTAATCGAACTCTTTCGGCCGACCGAACTCCTCAGTGGTCGAGCTCCAACCAAACTCCTCAGCATCCGAGCCTTAGTCAAACTCTTTCAGCCGATCGAACTCTTCAGTGGTCGAGCTCCAATCGAACTCCTCAGCGGATGAGCCTTAGCCAAACTCTTTCAACCGACCGAACTCCTCAGTGGTCGAGCTCCAACCAAACTCCTCAGTGGACGAGCCTTAGCCGAACTCTTTCAATCGACCGAACTTCTCAGCAATCGAGCCCCGGTTGAACTCCTCAGCGGACGAGCCTTAGCCGAACTCCTTCAACTGATTGAACTCCTCAACGATTGAGCCCCATCCGAACTTCTCAGCGATCGAGACCCTTCAATCGAACTCCTCCTCCAATCAGACTCCTACGAGAGCCAAACTCCTTCCGAGCTTCTCCTCCAATCAGACGCCTCCAAGAGCCAAACTACTTCCGAATCGCTCCTGCAGTCGGGTTCTCCTAAGAGTCAGACTCCTTCTGGATCGCTCCAGCTCAGTCAGACTCCTCCAAGAGCCGACCTCTTTTCGAACTCCTCCAGCTCAGTCGGACCCCGAATGCGTACTTCCACCAAACAGCATGGCTGCCATTATCAGTCTAGCAATGCCACTCTCTCCGTAACAAATCTCATGCAGCCCACTATCCGATGACATGGCCGCCACTACCAGTCTGGCAGCACCTCTCTCTCTATAGCAAACCCCATGCGGCCCATGATCGGATGACATAGCTGCTACTATCAGTCTGGCGATACCTTTCTCTCCATTGCAAACCCCACGTAGCCCACTATCGAACGATATGGCTGTCACCATCAACCCACTACAAGCTTCATCTATAAAAAGGGATCCTCCAGATATGTTTTCGAAAGGCTCTAAACTCTCCTCTTCCCTCTAAAACTCTGTCGAACTCATTTTTGAGCACTTTATTTCTGTTGGCCAAAAGAGCTGACTTGATCGTCGGAGGATCTTATCGGAGCCACCACCACCGACTCCGAATGGGACTTTATTTTATAGATCACCGACGACGATCCCATCCTCCTCCACTCCAGCTCGATCCGATATCAACCAAATTCTGCACCAATAGAATTAGCGCTAGAGGAAAGACCTCTACCTCTGAGGTATCCTTATTCTTAAAGAAATGCTCAGTCGATCCTGCCGACCTTCTTCTCCAGGGATCACCTCCATCCTCTCCCTCAATCCTGTGAAATGCCTTAAAAGAAGACGACTACCTGAAGATCTACCACTTCTATCATCAAATCTGGATCAAATCCATCCATTCCTGCTCCACCGCCAGTACTTCAACCTCTACCTCCATCGAGGGCCATGGTAGATCCGAAGTAGTTTAACATATTGATGCAGCAGGTTCAGGACCTCACCGAGATGATGCAGACCATGCAGTAGCCTCCGACGGTGACTCCACCAGAAAACCCACCATCAGGATGTTGAAAATCGATCCCAAGAAAGAGTACTCAGGTTAGTATACCCACCACCCTTGGGAAGAAAAAATAGAGAGCAGAGGATCCATGTTCGGATCATAGTTCTCCTCTGGAGGAGACCTTCTTCATTTGTAGCTGAAAGCCCTCCAAGATCTGCGACCAAGATGATGCCCTCAATCGCAGACTGTGGAAGATGAATCGACGGATTGAGGAACTCCGCCATGTCACCCCGGCTTGTTATGATGACGTCTGCACCGATCCCTCTTTCTCTCTCTGAATTATGTAAGAGCCCATCCTGCCGAACTTCAAGCTTCCTCAATTTGAAAGCTACGATGAAACCTCTGATCCAGTCAATCATTTGAAGGCCTTCCAGACCATGATGCTACTTTATGATGCACCAGACGCCATATTATGTCGAGCTTTTCCATCTACCTTAAAGGGAGCAGCAAGAAATTGGTACTCGATGTTGAAGTCAGGTACGATCTTCTCTTTTGATCAGATGAGCCATCAGTTTACAGCCCACTTCATCAGTAGTCGGCGTCCACACCGAGGTTTGGATTTTTTGATAAATATCAAGCAGAAGGTGGAAGAATCCATCCGAGCTTATGTTATCCGATTTAATGCTGCTGCACTGGAGGTCCGAAACTTAGACCAATCTATTGCAATAGCCGCACTCAAGGGCGGCCTTCAAAAGAATGATTTGCTGTTCTCTCTGGAGAAGAAGTATCCTATGAACTTTGCCGATCTGCTCGCTTGGACCGAGGGATATGCCTGTGCAAAAGAAGTCTTCAAATTGAAGGATGAAGAAGTTGCAGGAGAGCGGTGAGCGGATAAGTTTGATAGACCCACCATCAATGGAGGATCGAGAGAAGTTTAACCATGCTCGTAGACTCCCCCGAGCGCAAGCGAGCCCGAACTCCTCGAGCTCATCATCGAGGAAGTCCCGATAGAGGGGCGCGAAGAAGCCCTCTTTTCGGAAGGTTCCACAACTATGCCCCCCTTAACGCTCCTAAAAGTCAAGTCCTAGCGGAAATTAAGAGTCAGCTACCAAGATCAGAAGAATTATGGTCTCCTCCGAACAAGCACAATCGAAGCAAATACTGTCTCTACCATCATGACCATGGTCATGATATTGAGGAGTGCATTCAGCTCTGAGACGAAATCGAGAAGCTCGTTAGGAAGGGGCGGCTGGGTCAATTCCTCCGACGTCAGTCTGAAGCAGAAGAAGATCAACCAAGGGTGCTACCGTAGCCAGAACCACCCATGATGGGGCAGCAACAAGGGGGTCGGCCACCTTTTGGTGTCATCAATGCTACCTCTGGGGGGGGCTCGGTACTTCGACGAGCCATCATCTCTCAGCCTCAGGACCAAGAGAAGCTCACTCCGAATTAAGAAGGTCAGCATGAAATAGAGAAGGTCGTCCGGTCCAAAACTTATCACCTGAAGGAACTTAGAAGAACAACGCTCCTACGATCCTGAAACACAGAGAATCTGGAAATGTGCTACCAATAATTTTCCTTCAATAAAATTCCTTCATTTCGATATTATTATTTTTAGGTGCAGAAACTATGTGATGATAGGAAAGAAGCCATCAATAGTGACCGTGTTAGGAACAGGAGGAAAACCTCATCCTAACATGAGCAGGTCGAAGTCCTTCAACCTCGGCTAAAGATAAGATCTCTCCTGAGCGCCCGAGTCAACCTTGGCCAAAGATAAGATCTCTCCTGAGCGACTGAGTCAAACTTGGCTAAAGATAAGATCTCTCCTGAGCGACTGAGCCAACCTCAACTGTAGAAGATAAGATCCTCCCGAGCTTCAACCTCGGCCACAGATAAGATCTCTCCCGAGCGCCCGAGTCAACCTCGGTCAGAGATAAGATCTCTCCTGAGCAATCAAGTCAACCTCGGCTAGAGATAAGATTTCTTCCGAGCAATCGAGCCAACCTCGGCTGCAGGAGATAAGATCTCCTCCGAGCTTCAACCTCGATCAGAGATAAGATCTCTTCTGAGCACCCGAGTCAACCTCGGCCAGAGATAAGATCTCTCCCTAGCAATTGAGCCAACCTCGGCTGCAGAAGATAAGATCTCCTCTGAGCTTCAACCTCGATCAGAGATAAGATCTCTTCCGAGCGATCGAGTCAACCTCAGCTAGAGATAAGATCTCTCTTGAGCGATCGATCCAACCTCAGCTGCAGAAGATAAGATCTCCCATGAGCTTCAACCTCGATCAGAGATAAGATCTCTCTCGAGCGACTGAGTCAACCTCGGCTAGAGATAAGATCTCTTTCGAGCGATCGAACCAACCTCGACTATAGAAGATAAGATCTCCTCCGAGCTTCAACCTCGGTTTGAGATAAAATCTCTTTCGAGCACCCGAGTCAATCTCGACCAGAGATAAGATCTCTTTCGAGCGATCGAGTCAACTTCGGCCAGAGATAAGATCTCTTCCGAGCGATCGAGCTAACCTCGGCTGCAGGAGATAAGATCTTCTTCAAGCTTCAACCTCGATCAGAGATAAGATCTCTTCCGAGCGATCGAGTCAACCTCAGCCCGAGATAAGATCTCTTTCGAGCGATCAAGCCAACCTCGGCTACAAGAGATAAGATCTCCCCCAAGCTTCAACCTCGACCAAAGATAAGATCTCTTTCGAGCGATCGAGTCAATCTCGACTAGAGATAAAAATCTCTTCTGAACGATCGAGCCAACCTCGATTACAGGAGATAAGATCTCCTCCGGAGATAAGATCTCCTCCGAGCTTCAACCTCAGCTAGAGATAAGATCTCTCCCGAGCGACCAAGCCAACCTTGGCTGCAGGAGATAAGATCTCCTCTGAGCTTCAACCTCGGCTAGAGATAAGATCTCTTTCGAGCGATTTGAGTCAACCTCGGCTAAAGATAAGATCTCTTCCGAGCAACCGAGCCAACCTCGACTGTAAAGAGATAAGATCTCTCTTGAGCTTCAACCTCGGCTAGAGATAAGATCTCTTCCGAGCTTCAAAATCTTCACCAACAGAAGATAAGATCTCCTTTAATCTCGGCCAGAGATAAGATCCATCCCGAGCGCCCGAGTCAACCTTGGCCAGAGATAAGATCTCTTTCGAGCACCTGAGTCAACCTTGGCTAGAGATAAGATCTCTCCTAAGCGATCGAGTCAACCTCGGCTAGAGATAAGATCTCTCCCGAGCACCCGAGTTAACCTCGGCTAGAGATAAAATTTCTTCCGAACGACCGAGCCAACCTTAAATGCAGGAGATAAGATCTTCTCCGAGCTTCAATCTCAACCAGAGATAAGATATCTTCCGAGCGATCGAGTCAACCTCAACTAGAGATAAAATCTCTTTCGAGCGATCGAGCCAACCTCGGCTGTTGGAGATAAGATCTCCTCCGAGTGATCGAGTCAATCTCAATTGCTGGAGATAATATCTCCCCCGAACTTTATCTTCAACCTCGGCTGCTGGAAATAAGATCTCCCTGAGCCTTACCTTCGACCTCGACTGTCGGAGATAAGATCTCTCCTGAGTGTCCAAGTCAACCTCTATTGGGGATAAGATCTCTCCTGAGCTCAACCTTCGACCTCGGCTACTGGAGATAAGATCTCCCCTGAGCTTCTATAGGAGATAAGATCTTCTTCGACCGCTGGAGATAAGATCTCTCCCGAGCTTCAATAGGAGATAAGATCTCCTTCGACCTCAGCTGCTGGAAATAAGATCTCTCCTAAGCCCAACCTTCAACCTCAGCTGCTGGAGATAAGATCTCCTCTGAGCCTTACTTTCGACCTCGACTGTCGGAGATAAGATCTCTTTCGAGCATCCAAGTCAACCTCGGCTGGAGATGGGATCTCCCTCGAGCCTCAACTTCATCTTCAACCTCAGTTCGAGATAGGATCTCCCCCGAGCTTCAACCGCAATGTCAATAAAAGATAAGATCTCCCTGGACTTCTACTGGAGACAGGATCCCCTGAGCCTCAACTTCAACGTCAACTTTGGCTGGGGATAAGATCTCCCTCGAGCTTCAATTTTAATGGATGCAGAGTTCAAAAAAGAACTTCGACAGTCGCCTATTTTGGTACTCCCTTCCTTCGAATTTCAAACTCAAAAGAGGGGGGACTATTGTTGGGGATAAACCCCGCTCCCATCGAAGTCCAGTCTGATGCTCAACCTAATGCAATCGATAGTCATGGAAGAGAGTCAGCGGATGAGTCTTAGCCAAACTCTTTCAGCCAATTGAACTTCTTAGCGGTCGAGCTCTGACCGAACTCCTTAGCAGACGAGCCTTAGCCAAACTCTTTCAGCCGATCGAACTCTTCAGCGGTCGAGCTCCGGTCGAACTCCTCAGCGGACAATCCTAGTCGAACTCTTTCAATCGATCAAACTCCTCAACGATCGAGCCCCGATCGAACTCCTCAGTGGATGAGCCTTAGCCAAACTCCTTCAATCGGTCGAACTCCTCGGTGGTCGAACCCCTTCAGTCGAACTCCTCCTCCAGTCGGACACCTATGGGAGCCAAACTCCTTTCGAGCTTCTCCTCCAGCCAGACGCCTCCAAAAGCCGAACTACTTCTGGATCGCTCCTGCAGCCGGGTTTCCTCAAGAGCCGGACTCCTTCTGGATCACTCCAGCTTAGTCGGACTCCTCCAGGAGCCGACCTCTTTTCGAACTCCTCCAGCTCAGTCGGACTTCAAACACATGCTTCTACCAGATGGCATGGCTGCCATTATCGATCTAGCAACGTCGCTCTCTCCGTAACATATCCCATGCGGCCCATGATCTGACAATATGACCGCCACTACTAGTCTGACGGCACCTCTCTCCCTATAGCAAACCCCATGCGGCCCATGATCGAACGGCATGGCTGCCATTATCAGTCTGACGACATCTCTCTCTCCATTGCAAACCCCATGCGGCCCACTACCGAACGATATGGCTATCACCATCAACCCCCTACAAGCTCCGCCTATAAAAAGTGACCCTCTAAATATATTTTTGGAAGGCTCTAAGCTCTCCTCTTCCCTCTAAAACTCTGTCGAATTCATTCCCGAGCACTCCATTTCTGTTGGCCAGAAGAGCTGACTTAATCGTCGGAGGGTCTTATTGGAGCCACACCATTGACTCCGAATGAAATTTTATTTTGCAAGTCATCGATGGCGACCTTATCCTCCTCCACTCCAGCTCGATCCGATGTCAACCAAATTCTGCATCAACAATCTCCTTCAACCTCGGTTGGAGATAAGATCTCCGAGCTTCAACATCTACATCAACAAGAGATAAGGTCTCCTTCAATCTCGACTGGAGATAAGATCTCCTCCAAGCTTCCAAGTCTACGTCAATAGTAGATAAGATCTCCTTCAACCTCGGTTGGAGATAAGATCTCTCCCGAGCTTCTACATCCATAGGAGATGAGATCTTCTTCAACCTCGATCGAGATAATCTTCCTCGAGCTTCAAAGTCTACGTCAACAGGAGATATAGATTTTCTTCAACCTCGATTAGAGATAAGATCTTCTCCGAGCTTCAACATCTATGTCAACAGGAGATAAGATCTTCTTCAACCTCGACTGAAAATAAGATCTCCTCCGAGCTTCTACGTCAATAAAAGATAAGATCTCCTTCAA